>OZ029925.1:19935904-20535904 GCA_964023275.1 Norana najaformis
CACCCGATTTCATCACCATCATATATTTCGACGTTTCTGTAGGTCCCGAGTCGCGGTTAGGCCCGATTTTATCACCATCATATTTTTCGAAGTTTTTGCAGGTCCCGAGTCGCGGTTAGGCCCGATTTTATCACCATCATATTTTTCGAAGTTTTTGCAGGTCCCGAGTCGCGGTTAGGCCCGATTTTATCACCATCATATTTTTCGAAGTTTTTGCAGGTCCCGAGTCGCGGTTAGGCCCGATTTTATCACCATCATATTTTTCGAAGTTTTTGCAGGTCCCGAGTCGCGGTTAGGCCCGATTTTATCACCATCATATTTTTCGAAGTTTTTGCAGGTCCCGAGTCGCGGTTAGGCCCGATTTTATCACCATCATATTTTTCGAAGTTTTTGCAGGTCCCGAGTCGCGGTTAGGCCCGATTTTATCACCATCATATTTTTCGAAGTTTTTGCACGTCCCGAGTCGCGTTTTCAATCGGTTTTATCACCATCATGTATTTCGAAGTTTGTGCAGGTCCCGAGTCGCGTTTTCAATCGGTTTTATCACCATCATGCTTTTCGAAGTTTTTGCAGGTCCCGAGTCGCGGTTACACACGATTTTATCACCATCATATATTTCGAAGTTTTTGCAGGTCCCGAGTCGCGGTTAGGCCCGATTTTATCACCATCATATTTTTCGAAGTTTTTGCAGGTCCCGAGTCCCGGTTACACGCGATTTTATCACCATCATATATTTCGAAGTTTTTGCAGGTCCCGAGTCGCGGTTAGGCCCGATTTTATGACAATCATATTTTTCGAAGTTTTTGCAGGTCCCGAGTCGCGTTTTCAATCGGTTTTATCACCATCATGTTTTTCGAAGTTTTTGCAGGTCCCGAGTCCCGGTTAGGCCCGATTTTATGACAATCATATTTCTCGAAGTTTTTGCAGGTCCCGAGTCGCGGTTACACCCGATTTTATCACCATCATATTTTTCGAAGTTTTTGCAGGTCCCGAGTCGCGGTTAGGCCCGATTTTATGACAATCATATTTTTCGAAGTTTTTGCAGGTCCCGAGTCGCGGTTAGGCCCGATTTTATCACCATCATATTTTTCGAAGTTTTTGCAGGTCCCGAGTCGCGGTTAGGCCCGATTTTATCACCATCATATTTTTCGAAGTTTTTGCAGGTCCCGAGTCGCGGTTAGGCCCGATTTTATCACCATCATATTTTTCGAAGTTTTTGCAGGTCCCGAGTCGCGGTTAGGCCCGATTTTATCACCATCATATTTTTCGAAGTTTTTGCAGGTCCCGAGTCGCGGTTAGGCCCGATTTTATCACCATCATATTTTTCGAAGTTTTTGCAGGTCCCGAGTCGCGGTTAGGCCCGATTTTATCACCATCATATTTTTCGAAGTTTTTGCAGGTCCCGAGTCGCGGTTAGGCCCGATTTTATCACCATCATATTTTTCGAAGTTTTTGCAGGTCCCGAGTCGCGGTTAGGCCCGATTTTATCACCATCATATTTTTCGAAGTTTTTGCAGGTCCCGAGTCGCGGTTAGGCCCGATTTTATCACCATCATATTTTTCGAAGTTTTTGCAGGTCCCGAGTCGCGGTTAGGCCCGATTTTATCACCATCATATTTTTCGAAGTTTTTGCAGGTCCCGAGTCGCGGTTAGGCCCGATTTTATCACCATCATATTTTTCGAAGTTTTTGCAGGTCCCGAGTCGCGGTTAGGCCCGATTTTATCACCATCATATTTTTCGAAGTTTTTGCAGGTCCCGAGTCGCGGTTAGGCCCGATTTTATCACCATCATATTTTTCGAAGTTTTTGCAGGTCCCGAGTCGCGGTTAGGCCCGATTTTATCACCATCATATTTTTCGAAGTTTTTGCAGGTCCCGAGTCGCGGTTAGGCCCGATTTTATCACCATCATATTTTTCGAAGTTTTTGCAGGTCCCGAGTCGCGGTTAGGCCCGATTTTATCACCATCATATTTTTCGAAGTTTTTGCAGGTCCCGAGTCGCGGTTAGGCCCGATTTTATCACCATCATATTTTTCGAAGTTTTTGCAGGTCCCGAGTCGCGGTTAGGCCCGATTTTATCACCATCATATTTTTCGAAGTTTTTGCAGGTCCCGAGTCGCGGTTAGGCCCGATTTTATCACCATCATATTTTTCGAAGTTTTTGCAGGTCCCGAGTCGCGGTTAGGCCCGATTTTATCACCATCATATTTTTCGAAGTTTTTGCAGGTCCCGAGTCGCGGTTAGGCCCGATTTTATCACCATCATATTTTTCGAAGTTTTTGCAGGTCCCGAGTCGCGGTTAGGCCCGATTTTATCACCATCATATTTTTCGAAGTTTTTGCAGGTCCCGAGTCGCGGTTAGGCCCGATTTTATCACCATCATATTTTTCGAAGTTTTTGCAGGTCCCGAGTCGCGGTTAGGCCCGATTTTATCACCATCATATTTTTCGAAGTTTTTGCAGGTCCCGAGTCGCGGTTAGGCCCGATTTTATCACCATCATATTTTTCGAAGTTTTTGCAGGTCCCGAGTCGCGGTTAGGCCCGATTTTATCACCATCATATTTTTCGAAGTTTTTGCAGGTCCCGAGTCGCGGTTAGGCCCGATTTTATCACCATCATATTTTTCGAAGTTTTTGCAGGTCCCGAGTCGCGGTTAGGCCCGATTTTATCACCATCATATTTTTCGAAGTTTTTGCAGGTCCCGAGTCGCGGTTAGGCCCGATTTTATCACCATCATATTTTTCGAAGTTTTTGCAGGTCCCGAGTCGCGGTTAGGCCCGATTTTATCACCATCATATTTTTCGAAGTTTTTGCAGGTCCCGAGTCGCGGTTAGGCCCGATTTTATCACCATCATATTTTTCGAAGTTTTTGCAGGTCCCGAGTCGCGGTTAGGCCCGATTTTATCACCATCATATTTTTCGAAGTTTTTGCAGGTCCCGAGTCGCGGTTAGGCCCGATTTTATCACCATCATATTTTTCGAAGTTTTTGCAGGTCCCGAGTCGCGGTTAGGCCCGATTTTATCACCATCATATTTTTCGAAGTTTTTGCAGGTCCCGAGTCGCGGTTAGGCCCGATTTTATCACCATCATATTTTTCGAAGTTTTTGCAGGTCCCGAGTCGCGGTTAGGCCCGATTTTATCACCATCATATTTTTCGAAGTTTTTGCAGGTCCCGAGTCGCGGTTAGGCCCGATTTTATCACCATCATATTTTTCGAAGTTTTTGCAGGTCCCGAGTCGCGGTTAGGCCCGATTTTATCACCATCATATTTTTCGAAGTTTTTGCAGGTCCCGAGTCGCGGTTAGGCCCGATTTTATCACCATCATATTTTTCGAAGTTTTTGCAGGTCCCGAGTCGCGGTTAGGCCCGATTTTATCACCATCATATTTTTCGAAGTTTTTGCAGGTCCCGAGTCGCGGTTAGGCCCGATTTTATCACCATCATATTTTTCGAAGTTTTTGCAGGTCCCGAGTCGCGGTTAGGCCCGATTTTATCACCATCATATTTTTCGAAGTTTTTGCAGGTCCCGAGTCGCGGTTAGGCCCGATTTTATCACCATCATATTTTTCGAAGTTTTTGCAGGTCCCGAGTCGCGGTTAGGCCCGATTTTATCACCATCATATTTTTCGAAGTTTTTGCAGGTCCCGAGTCGCGGTTAGGCCCGATTTTATCACCATCATATTTTTCGAAGTTTTTGCAGGTCCCGAGTCGCGGTTAGGCCCGATTTTATCACCATCATATTTTTCGAAGTTTTTGCAGGTCCCGAGTCGCGGTTAGGCCCGATTTTATCACCATCATATTTTTCGAAGTTTTTGCAGGTCCCGAGTCGCGGTTAGGCCCGATTTTATCACCATCATATTTTTCGAAGTTTTTGCAGGTCCCGAGTCGCGGTTAGGCCCGATTTTATCACCATCATATTTTTCGAAGTTTTTGCAGGTCCCGAGTCGCGGTTAGGCCCGATTTTATCACCATCATATTTTTCGAAGTTTTTGCAGGTCCCGAGTCGCGGTTAGGCCCGATTTTATCACCATCATATTTTTCGAAGTTTTTGCAGGTCCCGAGTCGCGGTTAGGCCCGATTTTATCACCATCATATTTTTCGAAGTTTTTGCAGGTCCCGAGTCGCGGTTAGGCCCGATTTTATCACCATCATATTTTTCGAAGTTTTTGCAGGTCCCGAGTCGCGGTTAGGCCCGATTTTATCACCATCATATTTTTCGAAGTTTTTGCAGGTCCCGAGTCGCGGTTAGGCCCGATTTTATCACCATCATATTTTTCGAAGTTTTTGCAGGTCCCGAGTCGCGGTTAGGCCCGATTTTATCACCATCATATTTTTCGAAGTTTTTGCAGGTCCCGAGTCGCGGTTAGGCCCGATTTTATCACCATCATATTTTTCGAAGTTTTTGCAGGTCCCGAGTCGCGGTTAGGCCCGATTTTATCACCATCATATTTTTCGAAGTTTTTGCAGGTCCCGAGTCGCGGTTAGGCCCGATTTTATCACCATCATATTTTTCGAAGTTTTTGCAGGTCCCGAGTCGCGGTTAGGCCCGATTTTATCACCATCATATTTTTCGAAGTTTTTGCAGGTCCCGAGTCGCGGTTAGGCCCGATTTTATCACCATCATATTTTTCGAAGTTTTTGCAGGTCCCGAGTCGCGGTTAGGCCCGATTTTATCACCATCATATTTTTCGAAGTTTTTGCAGGTCCCGAGTCGCGGTTAGGCCCGATTTTATCACCATCATATTTTTCGAAGTTTTTGCAGGTCCCGAGTCGCGGTTAGGCCCGATTTTATCACCATCATATTTTTCGAAGTTTTTGCAGGTCCCGAGTCGCGGTTAGGCCCGATTTTATCACCATCATATTTTTCGAAGTTTTTGCAGGTCCCGAGTCGCGGTTAGGCCCGATTTTATCACCATCATATTTTTCGAAGTTTTTGCAGGTCCCGAGTCGCGGTTAGGCCCGATTTTATCACCATCATATTTTTCGAAGTTTTTGCAGGTCCCGAGTCGCGGTTAGGCCCGATTTTATCACCATCATATTTTTCGAAGTTTTTGCAGGTCCCGAGTCGCGGTTAGGCCCGATTTTATCACCATCATATTTTTCGAAGTTTTTGCAGGTCCCGAGTCGCGGTTAGGCCCGATTTTATCACCATCATATTTTTCGAAGTTTTTGCAGGTCCCGAGTCGCGGTTAGGCCCGATTTTATCACCATCATATTTTTCGAAGTTTTTGCAGGTCCCGAGTCGCGGTTAGGCCCGATTTTATCACCATCATATTTTTCGAAGTTTTTGCAGGTCCCGAGTCGCGGTTAGGCCCGATTTTATCACCATCATATTTTTCGAAGTTTTTGATTTTATCACCATCATATTTCTCGAAGTTTTTGCAGGTCCCGAGTCGCGGTTAGGCCCGATTTTATCACCATCATATTTTTCGAAGTTTTTGCAGGTCCCGAGTCGCGGTTAGGCCCGATTTTATCACCATCATATTTTTCGAAGTTTTTGCAGGTCCCGAGTCGCGGTTAGGCCCGATTTTATCACCATCATATTTTTCGAAGTTTTTGCAGGTCCCGAGTCGCGGTTAGGCCCGATTTTATCACCATCATATTTTTCGAAGTTTTTGCAGGTCCCGAGTCGCGGTTAGGCCCGATTTTATCACCATCATATTTTTCGAAGTTTTTGCAGGTCCCGAGTCGCGGTTAGGCCCGATTTTATCACCATCATATTTTTCGAAGTTTTTGCAGGTCCCGAGTCGCGGTTAGGCCCGATTTTATCACCATCATATTTTTCGAAGTTTTTGCAGGTCCCGAGTCGCGGTTAGGCCCGATTTTATCACCATCATATTTTTCGAAGTTTTTGCAGGTCCCGAGTCGCGGTTAGGCCCGATTTTATCACCATCATATTTTTCGAAGTTTTTGCAGGTCCCGAGTCGCGGTTAGGCCCGATTTTATCACCATCATATTTTTCGAAGTTTTTGCAGGTCCCGAGTCGCGGTTAGGCCCGATTTTATCACCATCATATTTTTCGAAGTTTTTGCAGGTCCCGAGTCGCGGTTAGGCCCGATTTTATCACCATCATATTTTTCGAAGTTTTTGCAGGTCCCGAGTCGCGGTTAGGCCCGATTTTATCACCATCATATTTTTCGAAGTTTTTGCAGGTCCCGAGTCGCGGTTAGGCCCGATTTTATCACCATCATATTTTTCGAAGTTTTTGCAGGTCCCGAGTCGCGGTTAGGCCCGATTTTATCACCATCATATTTTTCGAAGTTTTTGCAGGTCCCGAGTCGCGGTTAGGCCCGATTTTATCACCATCATATTTTTCGAAGTTTTTGCAGGTCCCGAGTCGCGGTTAGGCCCGATTTTATCACCATCATATTTTTCGAAGTTTTTGCAGGTCCCGAGTCGCGGTTAGGCCCGATTTTATCACCATCATATTTTTCGAAGTTTTTGCAGGTCCCGAGTCGCGGTTAGGCCCGATTTTATCACCATCATATTTTTCGAAGTTTTTGCAGGTCCCGAGTCGCGGTTAGGCCCGATTTTATCACCATCATATTTTTCGAAGTTTTTGCAGGTCCCGAGTCGCGGTTAGGCCCGATTTTATCACCATCATATTTTTCGAAGTTTTTGCAGGTCCCGAGTCGCGGTTAGGCCCGATTTTATCACCATCATATTTTTCGAAGTTTTTGCAGGTCCCGAGTCGCGGTTAGGCCCGATTTTATCACCATCATATTTTTCGAAGTTTTTGCAGGTCCCGAGTCGCGGTTAGGCCCGATTTTATCACCATCATATTTTTCGAAGTTTTTGCAGGTCCCGAGTCGCGGTTAGGCCCGATTTTATCACCATCATATTTTTCGAAGTTTTTGCAGGTCCCGAGTCGCGGTTAGGCCCGATTTTATCACCATCATATTTTTCGAAGTTTTTGCAGGTCCCGAGTCGCGGTTAGGCCCGATTTTATCACCATCATATTTTTCGAAGTTTTTGCAGGTCCCGAGTCGCGGTTAGGCCCGATTTTATCACCATCATATTTTTCGAAGTTTTTGCAGGTCCCGAGTCGCGGTTAGGCCCGATTTTATCACCATCATATTTTTCGAAGTTTTTGCAGGTCCCGAGTCGCGGTTAGGCCCGATTTTATCACCATCATATTTTTCGAAGTTTTTGCAGGTCCCGAGTCGCGGTTAGGCCCGATTTTATCACCATCATATTTTTCGAAGTTTTTGCAGGTCCCGAGTCGCGGTTAGGCCCGATTTTATCACCATCATATTTTTCGAAGTTTTTGCAGGTCCCGAGTCGCGGTTAGGCCCGATTTTATCACCATCATATTTTTCGAAGTTTTTGCAGGTCCCGAGTCGCGGTTAGGCCCGATTTTATCACCATCATATTTTTCGAAGTTTTTGCAGGTCCCGAGTCGCGGTTAGGCCCGATTTTATCACCATCATATTTTTCGAAGTTTTTGCAGGTCCCGAGTCGCGGTTAGGCCCGATTTTATCACCATCATATTTTTCGAAGTTTTTGCAGGTCCCGAGTCGCGGTTAGGCCCGATTTTATCACCATCATATTTTTCGAAGTTTTTGCAGGTCCCGAGTCGCGGTTAGGCCCGATTTTATCACCATCATATTTTTCGAAGTTTTTGCAGGTCCCGAGTCGCGGTTAGGCCCGATTTTATCACCATCATATTTTTCGAAGTTTTTGCAGGTCCCGAGTCGCGGTTAGGCCCGATTTTATCACCATCATATTTTTCGAAGTTTTTGCAGGTCCCGAGTCGCGGTTAGGCCCGATTTTATCACCATCATATTTTTCGAAGTTTTTGCAGGTCCCGAGTCGCGGTTAGGCCCGATTTTATCACCATCATATTTTTCGAAGTTTTTGCAGGTCCCGAGTCGCGGTTAGGCCCGATTTTATCACCATCATATTTTTCGAAGTTTTTGCAGGTCCCGAGTCGCGGTTAGGCCCGATTTTATCACCATCATATTTTTCGAAGTTTTTGCAGGTCCCGAGTCGCGGTTAGGCCCGATTTTATCACCATCATATTTTTCGAAGTTTTTGCAGGTCCCGAGTCGCGGTTAGGCCCGATTTTATCACCATCATATTTTTCGAAGTTTTTGCAGGTCCCGAGTCGCGGTTAGGCCCGATTTTATCACCATCATATTTTTCGAAGTTTTTGCAGGTCCCGAGTCGCGGTTAGGCCCGATTTTATCACCATCATATTTTTCGAAGTTTTTGCAGGTCCCGAGTCGCGGTTAGGCCCGATTTTATCACCATCATATTTCTCGAAGTTTTTGCAGGTCCCGAGTCGCGGTTAGGCCCGATTTTATCACCATCATATTTTTCGAAGTTTTTGCAGGTCCCGAGTCGCGGTTAGGCCCGATTTTATCACCATCATATTTTTCGAAGTTTTTGCAGGTCCCGAGTCGCGGTTAGGCCCGATTTTATCACCATCATATTTTTCGAAGTTTTTGCAGGTCCCGAGTCGCGGTTAGGCCCGATTTTATCACCATCATATTTTTCGAAGTTTTTGCAGGTCCCGAGTCGCGGTTAGGCCCGATTTTATCACCATCATATTTTTCGAAGTTTTTGCAGGTCCCGAGTCGCGGTTAGGCCCGATTTTATCACCATCATATTTTTCGAAGTTTTTGCAGGTCCCGAGTCGCGGTTAGGCCCGATTTTATCACCATCATATTTTTCGAAGTTTTTGCAGGTCCCGAGTCGCGGTTAGGCCCGATTTTATCACCATCATATTTTTCGAAGTTTTTGCAGGTCCCGAGTCGCGGTTAGGCCCGATTTTATCACCATCATATTTTTCGAAGTTTTTGCAGGTCCCGAGTCGCGGTTAGGCCCGATTTTATCACCATCATATTTTTCGAAGTTTTTGCAGGTCCCGAGTCGCGGTTAGGCCCGATTTTATCACCATCATATTTTTCGAAGTTTTTGCAGGTCCCGAGTCGCGGTTAGGCCCGATTTTATCACCATCATATTTTTCGAAGTTTTTGCAGGTCCCGAGTCGCGGTTAGGCCCGATTTTATCACCATCATATTTTTCGAAGTTTTTGCAGGTCCCGAGTCGCGGTTAGGCCCGATTTTATCACCATCATATTTTTCGAAGTTTTTGCAGGTCCCGAGTCGCGGTTAGGCCCGATTTTATCACCATCATATTTTTCGAAGTTTTTGCAGGTCCCGAGTCGCGGTTAGGCCCGATTTTATCACCATCATATTTTTCGAAGTTTTTGCAGGTCCCGAGTCGCGGTTAGGCCCGATTTTATCACCATCATATTTTTCGAAGTTTTTGCAGGTCCCGAGTCGCGGTTAGGCCCGATTTTATCACCATCATATTTTTCGAAGTTTTTGCAGGTCCCGAGTCGCGGTTAGGCCCGATTTTATCACCATCATATTTTTCGAAGTTTTTGCAGGTCCCGAGTCGCGGTTAGGCCCGATTTTATCACCATCATATTTTTCGAAGTTTTTGCAGGTCCCGAGTCGCGGTTAGGCCCGATTTTATCACCATCATATTTTTCGAAGTTTTTGCAGGTCCCGAGTCGCGGTTAGGCCCGATTTTATCACCATCATATTTTTCGAAGTTTTTGCAGGTCCCGAGTCGCGGTTAGGCCCGATTTTATCACCATCATATTTTTCGAAGTTTTTGCAGGTCCCGAGTCGCGGTTAGGCCCGATTTTATCACCATCATATTTTTCGAAGTTTTTGCAGGTCCCGAGTCGCGGTTAGGCCCGATTTTATCACCATCATATTTTTCGAAGTTTTTGCAGGTCCCGAGTCGCGGTTAGGCCCGATTTTATCACCATCATATTTTTCGAAGTTTTTGCAGGTCCCGAGTCGCGGTTAGGCCCGATTTTATCACCATCATATTTTTCGAAGTTTTTGCAGGTCCCGAGTCGCGGTTAGGCCCGATTTTATCACCATCATATTTTTCGAAGTTTTTGCAGGTCCCGAGTCGCGGTTAGGCCCGATTTTATCACCATCATATTTTTCGAAGTTTTTGCAGGTCCCGAGTCGCGGTTAGGCCCGATTTTATCACCATCATATTTTTCGAAGTTTTTGCAGGTCCCGAGTCGCGGTTAGGCCCGATTTTATCACCATCATATTTCTCGAAGTTTTTGCAGGTCCCGAGTCGCGGTTAGGCCCGATTTTATCACCATCATATTTTTCGAAGTTTTTGCAGGTCCCGAGTCGCGGTTAGGCCCGATTTTATCACCATCATATTTTTCGAAGTTTTTGCAGGTCCCGAGTCGCGGTTAGGCCCGATTTTATCACCATCATATTTTTCGAAGTTTTTGCAGGTCCCGAGTCGCGGTTAGGCCCGATTTTATCACCATCATATTTCTCGAAGTTTTTGCAGGTCCCGAGTCGCGGTTAGGCCCGATTTTATCACCATCATATTTTTCGAAGTTTTTGCAGGTCCCGAGTCGCGGTTAGGCCCGATTTTATCACCATCATATTTTTCGAAGTTTTTGCAGGTCCCGAGTCGCGGTTAGGCCCGATTTTATCACCATCATATTTTTCGAAGTTTTTGCAGGTCCCGAGTCGCGGTTAGGCCCGATTTTATCACCATCATATTTTTCGAAGTTTTTGCAGGTCCCGAGTCGCGGTTAGGCCCGATTTTATCACCATCATATTTCTCGAAGTTTTTGCAGGTCCCGAGTCGCGGTTAGGCCCGATTTTATCACCATCATATTTTTCGAAGTTTTTGCAGGTCCCGAGTCGCGGTTAGGCCCGATTTTATCACCATCATATTTTTCGAAGTTTTTGCAGGTCCCGAGTCGCGGTTAGGCCCGATTTTATCACCATCATATTTTTCGAAGTTTTTGCAGGTCCCGAGTCGCGGTTAGGCCCGATTTTATCACCATCATATTTTTCGAAGTTTTTGCAGGTCCCGAGTCGCGGTTAGGCCCGATTTTATCACCATCATATTTTTCGAAGTTTTTGCAGGTCCCGAGTCGCGGTTAGGCCCGATTTTATGACAATCATATTTTTCGAAGTTTTTGCAGGTCCCGAGTCGCGGTTAGGCCCGATTTTATCACCATCATATTTTTCGAAGTTTTTGCAGGTCCCGAGTCGCGGTTAGGCCCGATTTTATGACAATCATATTTTTCGAAGTTTTTGCAGGTCCCGAGTCGCGGTTAGGCCCGATTTTATCACCATCATATTTTTCGAAGTTTTTGCAGGTCCCGAGTCGCGGTTAGGCCCGATTTTATGACCATCATATTTTTCGAAGTTTTTGCAGGTCCCGAGTCGCGGTTAGGCCCGATTTTATCACCATCATATTTTTCGAAGTTTTTGCAGGTCCCGAGTCGCGGTTAGGCCCGATTTTATGACCATCATATTTTTCGAAGTTTTTGCAGGTCCCGAGTCGCGGTTAGGCCCGATTTTATCACCATCATATTTTTCGAAGTTTTTGCAGGTCCCGAGTCGCGGTTAGGCCCGATTTTATCACCATCATATTTTTCGAAGTTTTTGCAGGTCCCGAGTCGCGGTTAGGCCCGATTTTATCACCATCATATTTCTCGAAGTTTTTGCAGGTCCCGAGTCGCGGTTAGGCCCGATTTTATCACCATCATATTTTTCGAAGTTTTTGCAGGTCCCGAGTCGCGGTTAGGCCCGATTTTATCACCATCATATTTCTCGAAGTTTTTGCAGGTCCCGAGTCGCGGTTAGGCCCGATTTTATCACCATCATATTTTTCGAAGTTTTTGCAGGTCCCGAGTCGCGGTTAGGCCCGATTTTATCACCATCATATTTTTCGAAGTTTTTGCAGGTCCCGAGTCGCGGTTAGGCCCGATTTTATGACCATCATATTTCTCGAAGTTTTTGCAGGTCCCGAGTCGCGGTTAGGCCCGATTTTATCACCATCATATTTTTCGAAGTTTTTGCAGGTCCCGAGTCGCGGTTAGGCCCGATTTTATCACCATCATATTTTTCGAAGTTTTTGCAGGTCCCGAGTCGCGGTTAGGCCCGATTTTATCACCATCATATTTTTCGAAGTTTTTGCAGGTCCCGAGTCGCGGTTAGGCCCGATTTTATCACCATCATATTTTTCGAAGTTTTTGCAGGTCCCGAGTCGCGGTTAGGCCCGATTTTATCACCATCATATTTTTCGAAGTTTTTGCAGGTCCCGAGTCGCGGTTAGGCCCGATTTTATCACCATCATATTTTTCGAAGTTTTTGCAGGTCCCGAGTCGCGGTTAGGCCCGATTTTATCACCATCATATTTCTCGAAGTTTTTGCAGGTCCCGAGTCGCGGTTAGGCCCGATTTTATCACCATCATATTTTTCGAAGTTTTTGCAGGTCCCGAGTCGCGGTTAGGCCCGATTTTATCACCATCATATTTTTCGAAGTTTTTGCAGGTCCCGAGTCGCGGTTAGGCCCGATTTTATCACCATCATATTTCTCGAAGTTTTTGCAGGTCCCGAGTCGCGGTTAGGCCCGATTTTATCACCATCATATTTCTCGAAGTTTTTGCAGGTCCCGAGTCGCGGTTAGGCCCGATTTTATCACCATCATATTTCTCGAAGTTTTTGCAGGTCCCGAGTCGCGGTTAGGCCCGATTTTATCACCATCATATTTTTCGAAGTTTTTGCAGGTCCCGAGTCGCGGTTAGGCCCGATTTTATCACCATCATATTTTTCGAAGTTTTTGCAGGTCCCGAGTCGCGGTTAGGCCCGATTTTATCACCATCATATTTTTCGAAGTTTTTGCAGGTCCCGAGTCGCGGTTAGGCCCGATTTTATCACCATCATATTTTTCGAAGTTTTTGCAGGTCCCGAGTCGCGGTTAGGCCCGATTTTATCACCATCATATTTTTCGAAGTTTTTGCAGGTCCCGAGTCGCGGTTAGGCCCGATTTTATCACCATCATATTTCTCGAAGTTTTTGCAGGTCCCGAGTCGCGGTTAGGCCCGATTTTATCACCATCATATTTTTCGAAGTTTTTGCAGGTCCCGAGTCGCGGTTAGGCCCGATTTTATCACCATCATATTTCTCGAAGTTTTTGCAGGTCCCGAGTCGCGGTTAGGCCCGATTTTATCACCATCATATTTTTCGAAGTTTTTGCAGGTCCCGAGTCGCGGTTAGGCCCGATTTTATCACCATCATATTTTTCGAAGTTTTTGCAGGTCCCGAGTCGCGGTTAGGCCCGATTTTATCACCATCATATTTCTCGAAGTTTTTGCAGGTCCCGAGTCGCGGTTAGGCCCGATTTTATCACCATCATATTTCTCGAAGTTTTTGCAGGTCCCGAGTCGCGGTTAGGCCCGATTTTATCACCATCATATTTTTCGAAGTTTTTGCAGGTCCCGAGTCGCGGTTAGGCCCGATTTTATCACCATCATATTTTTCGAAGTTTTTGCAGGTCCCGAGTCGCGGTTAGGCCCGATTTTATCACCATCATATTTTTCGAAGTTTTTGCAGGTCCCGAGTCGCGGTTAGGCCCGATTTTATCACCATCATATTTCTCGAAGTTTTTGCAGGTCCCGAGTCGCGGTTAGGCCCGATTTTATCACCATCATATTTTTCGAAGTTTTTGCAGGTCCCGAGTCGCGGTTAGGCCCGATTTTATCACCATCATATTTTTCGAAGTTTTTGCAGGTCCCGAGTCGCGGTTAGGCCCGATTTTATCACCATCATATTTCTCGAAGTTTTTGCAGGTCCCGAGTCGCGGTTAGGCCCGATTTTATCACCATCATATTTCTCGAAGTTTTTGCAGGTCCCGAGTCGCGGTTAGGCCCGATTTTATCACCATCATATTTCTCGAAGTTTTTGCAGGTCCCGAGTCGCGGTTAGGCCCGATTTTATCACCATCATATTTTTCGAAGTTTTTGCAGGTCCCGAGTCGCGGTTAGGCCCGATTTTATCACCATCATATTTCTCGAAGTTTTTGCAGGTCCCGAGTCGCGGTTAGGCCCGATTTTATCACCATCATATTTTTCGAAGTTTTTGCAGGTCCCGAGTCGCGGTTAGGCCCGATTTTATCACCATCATATTTTTCGAAGTTTTTGCAGGTCCCGAGTCGCGGTTAGGCCCGATTTTATCACCATCATATTTCTCGAAGTTTTTGCAGGTCCCGAGTCGCGGTTAGGCCCGATTTTATCACCATCATATTTCTCGAAGTTTTTGCAGGTCCCGAGTCGCGGTTAGGCCCGATTTTATCACCATCATATTTTTCGAAGTTTTTGCAGGTCCCGAGTCGCGGTTAGGCCCGATTTTATCACCATCATATTTCTCGAAGTTTTTGCAGGTCCCGAGTCGCGGTTAGGCCCGATTTTATCACCATCATATTTTTCGAAGTTTTTGCAGGTCCCGAGTCGCGGTTAGGCCCGATTTTATCACCATCATATTTTTCGAAGTTTTTGCAGGTCCCGAGTCGCGGTTAGGCCCGATTTTATCACCATCATATTTCTCGAAGTTTTTGCAGGTCCCGAGTCGCGGTTAGGCCCGATTTTATCACCATCATATTTTTCGAAGTTTTTGCAGGTCCCGAGTCGCGGTTAGGCCCGATTTTATCACCATCATATTTTTCGAAGTTTTTGCAGGTCCCGAGTCGCGGTTAGGCCCGATTTTATCACCATCATATTTTTCGAAGTTTTTGCAGGTCCCGAGTCGCGGTTAGGCCCGATTTTATCACCATCATATTTTTCGAAGTTTTTGCAGGTCCCGAGTCGCGGTTAGGCCCGATTTTATCACCATCATATTTTTCGAAGTTTTTGCAGGTCCCGAGTCGCGGTTAGGCCCGATTTTATCACCATCATATTTCTCGAAGTTTTTGCAGGTCCCGAGTCGCGGTTAGGCCCGATTTTATCACCATCATATTTTTCGAAGTTTTTGCAGGTCCCGAGTCGCGGTTAGGCCCGATTTTATCACCATCATATTTTTCGAAGTTTTTGCAGGTCCCGAGTCGCGGTTAGGCCCGATTTTATCACCATCATATTTCTCGAAGTTTTTGCAGGTCCCGAGTCGCGGTTAGGCCCGATTTTATCACCATCATATTTTTCGAAGTTTTTGCAGGTCCCGAGTCGCGGTTAGGCCCGATTTTATCACCATCATATTTTTCGAAGTTTTTGCAGGTCCCGAGTCGCGGTTAGGCCCGATTTTATCACCATCATATTTCTCGAAGTTTTTGCAGGTCCCGAGTCGCGGTTAGGCCCGATTTTATCACCATCATATTTTTCGAAGTTTTTGCAGGTCCCGAGTCGCGGTTAGGCCCGATTTTATCACCATCATATTTTTCGAAGTTTTTGCAGGTCCCGAGTCGCGGTTAGGCCCGATTTTATCACCATCATATTTTTCGAAGTTTTTGCAGGTCCCGAGTCGCGGTTAGGCCCGATTTTATCACCATCATATTTTTCGAAGTTTTTGCAGGTCCCGAGTCGCGGTTAGGCCCGATTTTATCACCATCATATTTTTCGAAGTTTTTGCAGGTCCCGAGTCGCGGTTAGGCCCGATTTTATCACCATCATATTTCTCGAAGTTTTTGCAGGTCCCGAGTCGCGGTTAGGCCCGATTTTATCACCATCATATTTTTCGAAGTTTTTGCAGGTCCCGAGTCGCGGTTAGGCCCGATTTTATCACCATCATATTTTTCGAAGTTTTTGCAGGTCCCGAGTCGCGGTTAGGCCCGATTTTATCACCATCATATTTCTCGAAGTTTTTGCAGGTCCCGAGTCGCGGTTAGGCCCGATTTTATCACCATCATATTTTTCGAAGTTTTTGCAGGTCCCGAGTCGCGGTTAGGCCCGATTTTATCACCATCATATTTTTCGAAGTTTTTGCAGGTCCCGAGTCGCGGTTAGGCCCGATTTTATCACCATCATATTTTTCGAAGTTTTTGCAGGTCCCGAGTCGCGGTTAGGCCCGATTTTATCACCATCATATTTTTCGAAGTTTTTGCAGGTCCCGAGTCGCGGTTAGGCCCGATTTTATCACCATCATATTTTTCGAAGTTTTTGCAGGTCCCGAGTCGCGGTTAGGCCCGATTTTATCACCATCATATTTTTCGAAGTTTTTGCAGGTCCCGAGTCGCGGTTAGGCCCGATTTTATCACCATCATATTTTTCGAAGTTTTTGCAGGTCCCGAGTCGCGGTTAGGCCCGATTTTATCACCATCATATTTTTCGAAGTTTTTGCAGGTCCCGAGTCGCGGTTAGGCCCGATTTTATCACCATCATATTTTTCGAAGTTTTTGCAGGTCCCGAGTCGCGGTTAGGCCCGATTTTATCACCATCATATTTTTCGAAGTTTTTGCAGGTCCCGAGTCGCGGTTAGGCCCGATTTTATCACCATCATATTTTTCGAAGTTTTTGCAGGTCCCGAGTCGCGGTTAGGCCCGATTTTATCACCATCATATTTTTCGAAGTTTTTGCAGGTCCCGAGTCGCGGTTAGGCCCGATTTTATCACCATCATATTTTTCGAAGTTTTTGCAGGTCCCGAGTCGCGGTTAGGCCCGATTTTATCACCATCATATTTTTCGAAGTTTTTGCAGGTCCCGAGTCGCGGTTAGGCCCGATTTTATCACCATCATATTTTTCGAAGTTTTTGCAGGTCCCGAGTCGCGGTTAGGCCCGATTTTATCACCATCATATTTCTCGAAGTTTTTGCAGGTCCCGAGTCGCGGTTAGGCCCGATTTTATCACCATCATATTTTTCGAAGTTTTTGCAGGTCCCGAGTCGCGGTTAGGCCCGATTTTATCACCATCATATTTTTCGAAGTTTTTGCAGGTCCCGAGTCGCGGTTAGGCCCGATTTTATCACCATCATATTTTTCGAAGTTTTTGCAGGTCCCGAGTCGCGGTTAGGCCCGATTTTATCACCATCATATTTTTCGAAGTTTTTGCAGGTCCCGAGTCGCGGTTAGGCCCGATTTTATCACCATCATATTTTTCGAAGTTTTTGCAGGTCCCGAGTCGCGGTTAGGCCCGATTTTATCACCATCATATTTTTCGAAGTTTTTGCAGGTCCCGAGTCGCGGTTAGGCCCGATTTTATCACCATCATATTTCTCGAAGTTTTTGCAGGTCCCGAGTCGCGGTTAGGCCCGATTTTATCACCATCATATTTTTCGAAGTTTTTGCAGGTCCCGAGTCGCGGTTAGGCCCGATTTTATCACCATCATATTTTTCGAAGTTTTTGCAGGTCCCGAGTCGCGGTTAGGCCCGATTTTATCACCATCATATTTTTCGAAGTTTTTGCAGGTCCCGAGTCGCGGTTAGGCCCGATTTTATCACCATCATATTTTTCGAAGTTTTTGCAGGTCCCGAGTCGCGGTTAGGCCCGATTTTATCACCATCATATTTTTCGAAGTTTTTGCAGGTCCCGAGTCGCGGTTAGGCCCGATTTTATCACCATCATATTTTTCGAAGTTTTTGCAGGTCCCGAGTCGCGGTTAGGCCCGATTTTATCACCATCATATTTCTCGAAGTTTTTGCAGGTCCCGAGTCGCGGTTAGGCCCGATTTTATCACCATCATATTTTTCGAAGTTTTTGCAGGTCCCGAGTCGCGGTTAGGCCCGATTTTATCACCATCATATTTTTCGAAGTTTTTGCAGGTCCCGAGTCGCGGTTAGGCCCGATTTTATCACCATCATATTTTTCGAAGTTTTTGCAGGTCCCGAGTCGCGGTTAGGCCCGATTTTATCACCATCATATTTCTCGAAGTTTTTGCAGGTCCCGAGTCGCGGTTAGGCCCGATTTTATCACCATCATATTTTTCGAAGTTTTTGCAGGTCCCGAGTCGCGGTTAGGCCCGATTTTATCACCATCATATTTTTCGAAGTTTTTGCAGGTCCCGAGTCGCGGTTAGGCCCGATTTTATCACCATCATATTTTTCGAAGTTTTTGCAGGTCCCGAGTCGCGGTTAGGCCCGATTTTATCACCATCATATTTTTCGAAGTTTTTGCAGGTCCCGAGTCGCGGTTAGGCCCGATTTTATCACCATCATATTTTTCGAAGTTTTTGCAGGTCCCGAGTCGCGGTTAGGCCCGATTTTATCACCATCATATTTCTCGAAGTTTTTGCAGGTCCCGAGTCGCGGTTAGGCCCGATTTTATCACCATCATATTTTTCGAAGTTTTTGCAGGTCCCGAGTCGCGGTTAGGCCCGATTTTATCACCATCATATTTTTCGAAGTTTTTGCAGGTCCCGAGTCGCGGTTAGGCCCGATTTTATCACCATCATATTTTTCGAAGTTTTTGCAGGTCCCGAGTCGCGGTTAGGCCCGATTTTATCACCATCATATTTCTCGAAGTTTTTGCAGGTCCCGAGTCGCGGTTAGGCCCGATTTTATCACCATCATATTTCTCGAAGTTTTTGCAGGTCCCGAGTCGCGGTTAGGCCCGATTTTATCACCATCATATTTTTCGAAGTTTTTGCAGGTCCCGAGTCGCGGTTAGGCCCGATTTTATCACCATCATATTTTTCGAAGTTTTTGCAGGTCCCGAGTCGCGGTTAGGCCCGATTTTATCACCATCATATTTTTCGAAGTTTTTGCAGGTCCCGAGTCGCGGTTAGGCCCGATTTTATCACCATCATATTTCTCGAAGTTTTTGCAGGTCCCGAGTCGCGGTTAGGCCCGATTTTATCACCATCATATTTTTCGAAGTTTTTGCAGGTCCCGAGTCGCGGTTAGGCCCGATTTTATCACCATCATATTTCTCGAAGTTTTTGCAGGTCCCGAGTCGCGGTTAGGCCCGATTTTATCACCATCATATTTTTCGAAGTTTTTGCAGGTCCCGAGTCGCGGTTAGGCCCGATTTTATCACCATCATATTTTTCGAAGTTTTTGCAGGTCCCGAGTCGCGGTTAGGCCCGATTTTATCACCATCATATTTCTCGAAGTTTTTGCAGGTCCCGAGTCGCGGTTAGGCCCGATTTTATGACCATCATATTTTTCGAAGTTTTTGCAGGTCCCGAGTCGCGGTTAGGCCCGATTTTATCACCATCATATTTTTCGAAGTTTTTGCAGGTCCCGAGTCGCGGTTAGGCCCGATTTTATCACCATCATATTTCTCGAAGTTTTTGCAGGTCCCGAGTCGCGGTTAGGCCCGATTTTATCACCATCATATTTTTCGAAGTTTTTGCAGGTCCCGAGTCGCGGTTAGGCCCGATTTTATCACCATCATATTTTTCGAAGTTTTTGCAGGTCCCGAGTCGCGGTTAGGCCCGATTTTATCACCATCATATTTCTCGAAGTTTTTGCAGGTCCCGAGTCGCGGTTAGGCCCGATTTTATCACCATCATATTTCTCGAAGTTTTTGCAGGTCCCGAGTCGCGGTTAGGCCCGATTTTATCACCATCATATTTTTCGAAGTTTTTGCAGGTCCCGAGTCGCGGTTAGGCCCGATTTTATCACCATCATATTTTTCGAAGTTTTTGCAGGTCCCGAGTCGCGGTTAGGCCCGATTTTATCACCATCATATTTCTCGAAGTTTTTGCAGGTCCCGAGTCGCGGTTAGGCCCGATTTTATCACCATCATATTTTTCGAAGTTTTTGCAGGTCCCGAGTCGCGGTTAGGCCCGATTTTATCACCATCATATTTTTCGAAGTTTTTGCAGGTCCCGAGTCGCGGTTAGGCCCGATTTTATCACCATCATATTTCTCGAAGTTTTTGCAGGTCCCGAGTCGCGGTTAGGCCCGATTTTATCACCATCATATTTTTCGAAGTTTTTGCAGGTCCCGAGTCGCGGTTAGGCCCGATTTTATCACCATCATATTTTTCGAAGTTTTTGCAGGTCCCGAGTCGCGGTTAGGCCCGATTTTATCACCATCATATTTTTCGAAGTTTTTGCAGGTCCCGAGTCGCGGTTAGGCCCGATTTTATCACCATCATATTTTTCGAAGTTTTTGCAGGTCCCGAGTCGCGGTTAGGCCCGATTTTATCACCATCATATTTTTCGAAGTTTTTGCAGGTCCCGAGTCGCGGTTAGGCCCGATTTTATGACAATCATATTTTTCGAAGTTTTTGCAGGTCCCGAGTCGCGGTTAGGCCCGATTTTATCACCATCATATTTTTCGAAGTTTTTGCAGGTCCCGAGTCGCGGTTAGGCCCGATTTTATCACCATCATATTTTTCGAAGTTTTTGCAGGTCCCGAGTCGCGGTTAGGCCCGATTTTATCACCATCATATTTCTCGAAGTTTTTGCAGGTCCCGAGTCGCGGTTAGGCCCGATTTTATCACCATCATATTTCTCGAAGTTTTTGCAGGTCCCGAGTCGCGGTTAGGCCCGATTTTATCACCATCATATTTTTCGAAGTTTTTGCAGGTCCCGAGTCGCGGTTAGGCCCGATTTTATCACCATCATATTTTTCGAAGTTTTTGCAGGTCCCGAGTCGCGGTTAGGCCCGATTTTATCACCATCATATTTTTCGAAGTTTTTGCAGGTCCCGAGTCGCGGTTAGGCCCGATTTTATCACCATCATATTTCTCGAAGTTTTTGCAGGTCCCGAGTCGCGGTTAGGCCCGATTTTATCACCATCATATTTCTCGAAGTTTTTGCAGGTCCCGAGTCGCGGTTAGGCCCGATTTTATCACCATCATATTTCTCGAAGTTTTTGCAGGTCCCGAGTCGCGGTTAGGCCCGATTTTATCACCATCATATTTTTCGAAGTTTTTGCAGGTCCCGAGTCGCGGTTAGGCCCGATTTTATCACCATCATATTTTTCGAAGTTTTTGCAGGTCCCGAGTCGCGGTTAGGCCCGATTTTATCACCATCATATTTTTCGAAGTTTTTGCAGGTCCCGAGTCGCGGTTAGGCCCGATTTTATCACCATCATATTTTTCGAAGTTTTTGCAGGTCCCGAGTCGCGGTTAGGCCCGATTTTATCACCATCATATTTCTCGAAGTTTTTGCAGGTCCCGAGTCGCGGTTAGGCCCGATTTTATCACCATCATATTTTTCGAAGTTTTTGCAGGTCCCGAGTCGCGGTTAGGCCCGATTTTATCACCATCATATTTTTCGAAGTTTTTGCAGGTCCCGAGTCGCGGTTAGGCCCGATTTTATCACCATCATATTTTTCGAAGTTTTTGCAGGTCCCGAGTCGCGGTTAGGCCCGATTTTATCACCATCATATTTTTCGAAGTTTTTGCAGGTCCCGAGTCGCGGTTAGGCCCGATTTTATCACCATCATATTTTTCGAAGTTTTTGCAGGTCCCGAGTCGCGGTTAGGCCCGATTTTATCACCATCATATTTCTCGAAGTTTTTGCAGGTCCCGAGTCGCGGTTAGGCCCGATTTTATCACCATCATATTTTTCGAAGTTTTTGCAGGTCCCGAGTCGCGGTTAGGCCCGATTTTATCACCATCATATTTTTCGAAGTTTTTGCAGGTCCCGAGTCGCGGTTAGGCCCGATTTTATCACCATCATATTTTTCGAAGTTTTTGCAGGTCCCGAGTCGCGGTTAGGCCCGATTTTATCACCATCATATTTTTCGAAGTTTTTGCAGGTCCCGAGTCGCGGTTAGGCCCGATTTTATCACCATCATATTTTTCGAAGTTTTTGCAGGTCCCGAGTCGCGGTTAGGCCCGATTTTATCACCATCATATTTTTCGAAGTTTTTGCAGGTCCCGAGTCGCGGTTAGGCCCGATTTTATCACCATCATATTTTTCGAAGTTTTTGCAGGTCCCGAGTCGCGGTTAGGCCCGATTTTATCACCATCATATTTTTCGAAGTTTTTGCAGGTCCCGAGTCGCGGTTAGGCCCGATTTTATCACCATCATATTTCTCGAAGTTTTTGCAGGTCCCGAGTCGCGGTTAGGCCCGATTTTATCACCATCATATTTCTCGAAGTTTTTGCAGGTCCCGAGTCGCGGTTAGGCCCGATTTTATCACCATCATATTTTTCGAAGTTTTTGCAGGTCCCGAGTCGCGGTTAGGCCCGATTTTATCACCATCATATTTTTCGAAGTTTTTGCAGGTCCCGAGTCGCGGTTAGGCCCGATTTTATCACCATCATATTTCTCGAAGTTTTTGCAGGTCCCGAGTCGCGGTTAGGCCCGATTTTATCACCATCATATTTCTCGAAGTTTTTGCAGGTCCCGAGTCGCGGTTAGGCCCGATTTTATCACCATCATATTTTTCGAAGTTTTTGCAGGTCCCGAGTCGCGGTTAGGCCCGATTTTATCACCATCATATTTTTCGAAGTTTTTGCAGGTCCCGAGTCGCGGTTAGGCCCGATTTTATGACTATCATATTTCTCGAAGTTTTTGCAGGTCCCGAGTCGCGGTTAGGCCCGATTTTATCACCATCATATTTTTCGAAGTTTTTGCAGGTCCCGAGTCGCGGTTAGGCCCGATTTTATCACCATCATATTTTTCGAAGTTTTTGCAGGTCCCGAGTCGCGGTTAGGCCCGATTTTATCACCATCATATTTCTCGAAGTTTTTGCAGGTCCCGAGTCGCGGTTAGGCCCGATTTTATCACCATCATATTTCTCGAAGTTTTTGCAGGTCCCGAGTCGCGGTTAGGCCCGATTTTATCACCATCATATTTTTCGAAGTTTTTGCAGGTCCCGAGTCGCGGTTAGGCCCGATTTTATCACCATCATATTTTTCGAAGTTTTTGCAGGTCCCGAGTCGCGGTTAGGCCCGATTTTATCACCATCATATTTTTCGAAGTTTTTGCAGGTCCCGAGTCGCGGTTAGGCCCGATTTTATCACCATCATATTTTTCGAAGTTTTTGCAGGTCCCGAGTCGCGGTTAGGCCCGATTTTATCACCATCATATTTTTCGAAGTTTTTGCAGGTCCCGAGTCGCGGTTAGGCCCGATTTTATCACCATCATATTTTTCGAAGTTTTTGCAGGTCCCGAGTCGCGGTTAGGCCCGATTTTATCACCATCATATTTTTCGAAGTTTTTGCAGGTCCCGAGTCGCGGTTAGGCCCGATTTTATCACCATCATATTTTTCGAAGTTTTTGCAGGTCCCGAGTCGCGGTTAGGCCCGATTTTATCACCATCATATTTTTCGAAGTTTTTGCAGGTCCCGAGTCGCGGTTAGGCCCGATTTTATCACCATCATATTTTTCGAAGTTTTTGCAGGTCCCGAGTCGCGGTTAGGCCCGATTTTATCACCATCATATTTTTCGAAGTTTTTGCAGGTCCCGAGTCGCGGTTAGGCCCGATTTTATCACCATCATATTTCTCGAAGTTTTTGCAGGTCCCGAGTCGCGGTTAGGCCCGATTTTATCACCATCATATTTTTCGAAGTTTTTGCAGGTCCCGAGTCGCGGTTAGGCCCGATTTTATCACCATCATATTTTTCGAAGTTTTTGCAGGTCCCGAGTCGCGGTTAGGCCCGATTTTATCACCATCATATTTTTCGAAGTTTTTGCAGGTCCCGAGTCGCGGTTAGGCCCGATTTTATCACCATCATATTTTTCGAAGTTTTTGCAGGTCCCGAGTCGCGGTTAGGCCCGATTTTATCACCATCATATTTCTCGAAGTTTTTGCAGGTCCCGAGTCGCGGTTAGGCCCGATTTTATCACCATCATATTTTTCGAAGTTTTTGCAGGTCCCGAGTCGCGGTTAGGCCCGATTTTATCACCATCATATTTTTCGAAGTTTTTGCAGGTCCCGAGTCGCGGTTAGGCCCGATTTTATCACCATCATATTTTTCGAAGTTTTTGCAGGTCCCGAGTCGCGGTTAGGCCCGATTTTATCACCATCATATTTCTCGAAGTTTTTGCAGGTCCCGAGTCGCGGTTAGGCCCGATTTTATCACCATCATATTTTTCGAAGTTTTTGCAGGTCCCGAGTCGCGGTTAGGCCCGATTTTATCACCATCATATTTTTCGAAGTTTTTGCAGGTCCCGAGTCGCGGTTAGGCCCGATTTTATCACCATCATATTTTTCGAAGTTTTTGCAGGTCCCGAGTCGCGGTTAGGCCCGATTTTATCACCATCATATTTTTCGAAGTTTTTGCAGGTCCCGAGTCGCGGTTAGGCCCGATTTTATCACCATCATATTTTTCGAAGTTTTTGCAGGTCCCGAGTCGCGGTTAGGCCCGATTTTATCACCATCATATTTCTCGAAGTTTTTGCAGGTCCCGAGTCGCGGTTAGGCCCGATTTTATCACCATCATATTTTTCGAAGTTTTTGCAGGTCCCGAGTCGCGGTTAGGCCCGATTTTATCACCATCATATTTTTCGAAGTTTTTGCAGGTCCCGAGTCGCGGTTAGGCCCGATTTTATCACCATCATATTTTTCGAAGTTTTTGCAGGTCCCGAGTCGCGGTTAGGCCCGATTTTATCACCATCATATTTTTCGAAGTTTTTGCAGGTCCCGAGTCGCGGTTAGGCCCGATTTTATCACCATCATATTTTTCGAAGTTTTTGCAGGTCCCGAGTCGCGGTTAGGCCCGATTTTATCACCATCATATTTTTCGAAGTTTTTGCAGGTCCCGAGTCGCGGTTAGGCCCGATTTTATCACCATCATATTTTTCGAAGTTTTTGCAGGTCCCGAGTCGCGGTTAGGCCCGATTTTATCACCATCATATTTTTCGAAGTTTTTGCAGGTCCCGAGTCGCGGTTAGGCCCGATTTTATCACCATCATATTTTTCGAAGTTTTTGCAGGTCCCGAGTCGCGGTTAGGCCCGATTTTATCACCATCATATTTTTCGAAGTTTTTGCAGGTCCCGAGTCGCGGTTAGGCCCGATTTTATCACCATCATATTTTTCGAAGTTTTTGCAGGTCCCGAGTCGCGGTTAGGCCCGATTTTATCACCATCATATTTTTCGAAGTTTTTGCAGGTCCCGAGTCGCGGTTAGGCCCGATTTTATCACCATCATATTTCTCGAAGTTTTTGCAGGTCCCGAGTCGCGGTTAGGCCCGATTTTATCACCATCATATTTCTCGAAGTTTTTGCAGGTCCCGAGTCGCGGTTAGGCCCGATTTTATCACCATCATATTTTTCGAAGTTTTTGCAGGTCCCGAGTCGCGGTTAGGCCCGATTTTATCACCATCATATTTTTCGAAGTTTTTGCAGGTCCCGAGTCGCGGTTAGGCCCGATTTTATCACCATCATATTTTTCGAAGTTTTTGCAGGTCCCGAGTCGCGGTTAGGCCCGATTTTATCACCATCATATTTCTCGAAGTTTTTGCAGGTCCCGAGTCGCGGTTAGGCCCGATTTTATCACCATCATATTTCTCGAAGTTTTTGCAGGTCCCGAGTCGCGGTTAGGCCCGATTTTATCACCATCATATTTTTCGAAGTTTTTGCAGGTCCCGAGTCGCGGTTAGGCCCGATTTTATCACCATCATATTTTTCGAAGTTTTTGCAGGTCCCGAGTCGCGGTTAGGCCCGATTTTATCACCATCATATTTTTCGAAGTTTTTGCAGGTCCCGAGTCGCGGTTAGGCCCGATTTTATCACCATCATATTTTTCGAAGTTTTTGCAGGTCCCGAGTCGCGGTTAGGCCCGATTTTATCACCATCATATTTTTCGAAGTTTTTGCAGGTCCCGAGTCGCGGTTAGGCCCGATTTTATCACCATCATATTTTTCGAAGTTTTTGCAGGTCCCGAGTCGCGGTTAGGCCCGATTTTATCACCATCATATTTCTCGAAGTTTTTGCAGGTCCCGAGTCGCGGTTAGGCCCGATTTTATCACCATCATATTTTTCGAAGTTTTTGCAGGTCCCGAGTCGCGGTTAGGCCCGATTTTATCACCATCATATTTTTCGAAGTTTTTGCAGGTCCCGAGTCGCGGTTAGGCCCGATTTTATCACCATCATATTTTTCGAAGTTTTTGCAGGTCCCGAGTCGCGGTTAGGCCCGATTTTATCACCATCATATTTTTCGAAGTTTTTGCAGGTCCCGAGTCGCGGTTAGGCCCGATTTTATGACTATCATATTTTTCGAAGTTTTTGCAGGTCCCGAGTCGCGGTTAGGCCCGATTTTATCACCATCATATTTTTCGAAGTTTTTGCAGGTCCCGAGTCGCGGTTAGGCCCGATTTTATCACCATCATATTTTTCGAAGTTTTTGCAGGTCCCGAGTCGCGGTTAGGCCCGATTTTATGACTATCATATTTTTCGAAGTTTTTGCAGGTCCCGAGTCGCGGTTAGGCCCGATTTTATCACCATCATATTTTTCGAAGTTTTTGCAGGTCCCGAGTCGCGGTTAGGCCCGATTTTATCACCATCATATTTTTCGAAGTTTTTGCAGGTCCCGAGTCGCGGTTAGGCCCGATTTTATCACCATCATATTTTTCGAAGTTTTTGCAGGTCCCGAGTCGCGGTTAGGCCCGATTTTATCACCATCATATTTTTCGAAGTTTTTGCAGGTCCCGAGTCGCGGTTAGGCCCGATTTTATCACCATCATATTTCTCGAAGTTTTTGCAGGTCCCGAGTCGCGGTTAGGCCCGATTTTATCACCATCATATTTCTCGAAGTTTTTGCAGGTCCCGAGTCGCGGTTAGGCCCGATTTTATCACCATCATATTTTTCGAAGTTTTTGCAGGTCCCGAGTCGCGGTTAGGCCCGATTTTATCACCATCATATTTTTCGAAGTTTTTGCAGGTCCCGAGTCGCGGTTAGGCCCGATTTTATCACCATCATATTTTTCGAAGTTTTTGCAGGTCCCGAGTCGCGGTTAGGCCCGATTTTATCACCATCATATTTCTCGAAGTTTTTGCAGGTCCCGAGTCGCGGTTAGGCCCGATTTTATCACCATCATATTTCTCGAAGTTTTTGCAGGTCCCGAGTCGCGGTTAGGCCCGATTTTATCACCATCATATTTTTCGAAGTTTTTGCAGGTCCCGAGTCGCGGTTAGGCCCGATTTTATCACCATCATATTTTTCGAAGTTTTTGCAGGTCCCGAGTCGCGGTTAGGCCCGATTTTATCACCATCATATTTTTCGAAGTTTTTGCAGGTCCCGAGTCGCGGTTAGGCCCGATTTTATCACCATCATATTTTTCGAAGTTTTTGCAGGTCCCGAGTCGCGGTTAGGCCCGATTTTATGACTATCATATTTTTCGAAGTTTTTGCAGGTCCCGAGTCGCGGTTAGGCCCGATTTTATCACCATCATATTTTTCGAAGTTTTTGCAGGTCCCGAGTCGCGGTTAGGCCCGATTTTATCACCATCATATTTTTCGAAGTTTTTGCAGGTCCCGAGTCGCGGTTAGGCCCGATTTTATCACCATCATATTTTTCGAAGTTTTTGCAGGTCCCGAGTCGCGGTTAGGCCCGATTTTATCACCATCATATTTTTCGAAGTTTTTGCAGGTCCCGAGTCGCGGTTAGGCCCGATTTTATCACCATCATATTTTTCGAAGTTTTTGCAGGTCCCGAGTCGCGGTTAGGCCCGATTTTATGACCATCATATTTTTCGAAGTTTTTGCAGGTCCCGAGTCGCGGTTAGGCCCGATTTTATCACCATCATATTTTTCGAAGTTTTTGCAGGTCCCGAGTCGCGGTTAGGCCCGATTTTATCACCATCATATTTTTCGAAGTTTTTGCAGGTCCCGAGTCGCGGTTAGGCCCGATTTTATCACCATCATATTTCTCGAAGTTTTTGCAGGTCCCGAGTCGCGGTTAGGCCCGATTTTATCACCATCATATTTTTCGAAGTTTTTGCAGGTCCCGAGTCGCGGTTAGGCCCGATTTTATGACTATCATATTTTTCGAAGTTTTTGCAGGTCCCGAGTCGCGGTTAGGCCCGATTTTATCACCATCATATTTTTCGAAGTTTTTGCAGGTCCCGAGTCGCGGTTAGGCCCGATTTTATGACAATCATATTTTTCGAAGTTTTTGCAGGTCCCGAGTCGCGGTTAGGCCCGATTTTATCACCATCATATTTTTCGAAGTTTTTGCAGGTCCCGAGTCGCGGTTAGGCCCGATTTTATCACCATCATATTTTTCGAAGTTTTTGCAGGTCCCGAGTCGCGGTTAGGCCCGATTTTATGACAATCATATTTTTCGAAGTTTTTGCAGGTCCCGAGTCGCGGTTAGGCCCGATTTTATCACCATCATATTTTTCGAAGTTTTTGCAGGTCCCGAGTCGCGGTTAGGCCCGATTTTATCACGATCCTATTTTTCGAAGTTTTTGCAGGTCCCGAGTCGCGGTTAGGCCCGATTTTATCACCATCATATTTTTCGAAGTTTTTGCAGGTCCCGAGTCGCGGTTAGGCCCGATTTTATCACCATCATATTTTTCGAAGTTTTTGCAGGTCCCGAGTCGCGGTTAGGCCCGATTTTATCACCAACGGACAACTTAATCAAGTCGCAATCGGAGACAGAGGGGCAAGCAGAACCCGGCTGCAAGAAGTAATGACTGCGGCGAATTCGTCGCCATAAAAACTTATTAATGCGGGAACCGCGTTACTGGATTCATGTGCATAAAAGACGGTATGCAAAGACAAGGCTTTATTGCGACGCTTCGCAGGAAGGGAGTGGGGTCCCTGGTCGTTAGAGATGCTGTGGGGTATAACACCTTTACCACCACCACTATTACCAACAGCGCCTCCACGACCGTCATTAAAAACACCTTCACCACAAATACCATTGGGGCAGACAGGGTTCAAACTATCGCTGACAAACCACCACCAAACGACGGTTACTTTAGAGCCATCGCTTATAAATCACGGCCGAACGAGGGCGGGTTTAAATTCTACCCCAAAGCAAGGGCGGGTTATGTTGATCTCCTCCCAAACGAGGATCACTTCTAAGCCGCACCTGCCGCCACTGCTCCTTCCCTACCATCTCTGCCCACCATTCAAAATCCAAACAAGGATCAAAGCTGACAGATCATCGATTTAAAACATGTGTAACACTGGACAACAAATTTTTACAAAAGTCATGTTACTGAAATGAAATTAGTCAGTTCTTATCAATTTGTATGTGCTGAACACGAATATGACAGTGAAAATGCCGAATTGGCTCTAGTTTTTTTGTAATCTGAAATGAAGTAATTTTATATCGCACAATGCATGCCAATAGTGATACACTTACAGTTAATATTTGTAAAAACCAGGTCATAGACTAGTTCTTAGATTTTTTTGCCTGTCTCTTGTACAGCTGTTCGGGAGCATCTCTGCGGAGTGTCCAGCAGTAGTCAGCCAACATTGTAGTGGACCATTTTCCCTGGTACCTTTGCTCCATTGTTGCGATATCTTGATGAAAACGTTCGCCATGTTCGTCACTAACCATACCACAGTTGTCAGGGAAGAAATCCAGATGGGAATGAAGGAAATGCATCTTCAGAGACATATTGCAGCGAAATTTCTGGTACTGCTTGAGCATGTCTTCTACTAGTTCCTTGTAGTTTTCTGCCCTAACATTCCCCAGAAAGTCTGTAGACACTAGACGAAAAGCATTCCATGCTTGTTTCGCATCACCCTCCAGCAAGTTGTTGAAGCGGTCATCTTTGAAGAGTTCTCTAATCTGAGGACCCACAAAAACTCCCTCTTTAATCTTTGCTTCGCTGAGTCGAAGGAATTTTTCATGCAGGTATCGGAAAGCTGGCGAGGTGCGGTCCATGGCTTTCACGAAGTTCTTCACCAAACCTAGTTTGATGTGAAGGGGTGGTAGTAGGATTTTGTGAGCCTCGACCAGAGCTGGGTGCTGGATATTCTTCTGTCCAACTGCGATGTTTTGTCTGGGAGTCCATTCCTTCCGCACGTAGTGCAACTCTCTTGCTCGGCTATCCCACTCAAACAAGAAACACATATATTTTGTATATCCTTGCTGCAGTCCCATTAAAATGGCAACTACCTTCAAATCACCACACAGGTGCCATTTGTACCTGTTATAGTCAATGGAATGCAGTAGCTGTTTTAGGTTATCGTATGTCTCTTTCATGTGGACAGCATGCGCTAATGGAATAGATGGAAGACGGTTTCCATTGTGCAAAAGCACAGCCTTAAGACTCAGTGTTGAAGAGTCTACAAAGAGTCTCCATTCTTGTGGGTCATGAGTGATCTGTAAGGCATTCGTGAGGTCGTCAATATTGGAACAGAATACCAGATTACCTTCCTTCATAAAGAAAGGTTCCAACTGCTGATGGGGCTTTCTATATGAAGTAATTGTGACATCTTCTTCTAGAAGATTCCATTGTTGGAGTCTTGATCCTAGCAATTCTGCCTTGTTTTTGGATAAGTCCAAATCACGAACAAGGTCATTTAGTTCTTCCTGTGTTATTCTGTGTGGGGTTGATGATGCACCGCAGTGAAAATCGGGATCACTGCACGCTGATGGACCAGGAGAAGAACATGTCGGCTCACCCTTGTCCTCATCAGATGAATCAAGGAAAATATATTCTGCTGGAGGTTCTGGAATAGGAAGTCCATCACCATGTGGAACTGGTCTCAATGCTGACGGAATGTTTGGGTAGACTATTGTCGACTTCTTTTGCTTCGTTATTCCACCGGAAAGAGAAGGAACCAAGCAGAAGTAACAGTCATCTACGTGGTTGCTTTGCTCTCTCCACACCATGAGAACTGCAAACGGCATTGATGGTCTTTTGCCATTCAACCACCGTGAAAGCTGTGTTGTACATGTAGCGGGGCCCATGGCTTGTCTTGGTCACCAACCTTGCATTCGAAGTAAGCATGATATGCCTTCTTGACTTGATAAGTGATACTTTTCTTCTGGTTGGCAAATGTCACTTCCCCACAAATGTAACAAAAGTTGTCCACAGTATTTACGCACTTCCGAGGCATTACTGTTCTGTATTGTATCTAAATGGATAAAGTAATAATAGCTTTATAAAACAGTAACTTAAACTGTCTCGCACAAAGTCTGTAATATTGTAAATGCTCAACCGTTCCGACTCGCTTTATATAGTACACTGCTGACGTCATCTTACGTCAGCAGCCGACTGGCTGTAGTTTTACATTGCATCAGAAAATGACGTAATCAACTGTGCATGATGTGTCCATGATGGGATTATGCAATGAGGTGGAATATTACATCATTCTAGACTTATTTAGGATATTGTCGCAGTCATACTAAATAAATTTACAGGGTGAAACATAAAAAATGAACTATATGAAATATTTTCAAAACGAGAGCCAATAAAAAATTTTTATGGTTATATTCGTGTTCAGCACACCAAGATGCTACACATTAGGGCCTTTTCCAGTCAGTAACGATTTCTATGTTGACCAGTGTAATCGCATGATGATGATGATGATGATGATGACAATATTAATAATCCTAAAAATAATAATAATCATATTAATAATAATAATTATTATATTAATAATAATAATAACTATAAGTACAACAACAAAAGCAACAATAATAATGATATTAATATTAATAATAATAATAATAATAATCCTAAAAATAATAATAATCATATTAATAATAATAATTATAATATTAATAATAATAATAACTATAAGTACAACAACAAAAGCAACAATAATAATGATATTAATATTATTAATAATAATAATAATATTAATACAATCGCTTTACACATGGTATCGCTTCAGTTTCAAACAAATATTTACACTAGAATCTTGATGCCATTCTGCGTTAATGACAACAACGATGTGATAAAATATCGAAAAAACCACAAGAGAGAAAACAGGGCAGAAACAGAAGATAATATCGTCATGAAAGCGAAGACTGAAAACTTGGCGAACAAAATTTTAAACTAGAAGAACCAACCAATCGATAATTTGGAGAGCTGATGGGTTCCTTATCAACATCGGGACCACCACCACCACCACCACCACCACCACCACCACCACCACCACCACCACCACCACCACCACCAACAACAACAACAACAACAACAACAACACCCAAAAAAAACAACCTATAATCTATGCCACCAACAACACTTTCGTATACGACAATGTTTGAAGTTGAATGTATCTGAACGAGTGGAAGTAAATCTGGTGAATTTGAATGAGTGAGTTGTATATGAAACGAGCAGGGATGAGTCATTGTTTGAATGAGTCTATATGAGTGTTCAGTGAGTCAGTCTGATTGAGTCTGTCTTGTTCTATGTTCGTCAAACAAAGACAAAGCAAGCACAATATATCCGAACATTTACATGGCGCCATTGTTATGCTCTCAGATGCGACTGCCTAAACGAGTGTAAACGTGATCGCAATCATTGTCGTAGTTGAGCGCTTGCACAGCCATACATGAATCTCTCGCACAGCAGGTGCTCGCTTTCCTCATGTAACAATTTTGTGCATATGTATGTACGCATGTATGTACGCATGTACCCATGCATGTGTGTATTTGGTCATTTATATAGCGCCTTTCAAGAGCCTTTCGAAGACGCAGAGTCAGCATAGCATGATTAGATTGTCCTCTCCAATCTTCTGAAGCAACAGTTGAACTTGAGCGAACGCGACGACCAGATCGGAGTTTTATGAATTTACTGCCTCGTATTTATATAGCGTCAGTTTCTGATAAGTCGAGTACTTGTCACTTTCCTACACATTGACCGAAATCAGAACTCTCCGGGTTCAGCCCATACGTCAACATGGGTGTCATTATTTCCCGCAGATATGAAAGCACCAAGTGACAACCATCATTGCTTGTTGCCAGTCTAATCTAATCTAATTTAATCTAATCCAATCCAATCCATTCGCTCTAGTCTCAACTATCGTCTAAAACGCCGTTATAATGATGTATCAATCGATGGTCGCTTCAAGTGAAATTGTAAAAAGAATCGAATCAAATATAATCTAAAATAAGCTAATGTAATGTAATCTAATTGATCTAATCTAATCACTTTTATAGCGCCGTTATCATAATGCACACGCATCAATCGAAGTGAAGCTGTAGCATATGCACAGACGACCACGGCTGATGCGTGCACAAATATATGCATATTTACTATACAGCAATCAACATTTACAGCCGTCGACCACACGGAAACATGGTCGCATAAAACCAAATTTATGTAGCGCAGACTTTGTGACGGACCTTCGTCGCATTAACAGCAGCTGTTTCCTTGTCTAGCCTGACTAAAATAGCGAAACTCGGTGTTGAGCTTGAATAGCTTTAGTAAAAAGTAAACAAACTATAATGCTAAGCAAAACGCCGGACACTCATGTATCCGGTATTAACTCCGGTTTTTCCCAGGCAGATGGCACAGATACCAGACACCTGGCAACCTTAATGACGTGGATGATTGAAAATATTCCAGTTGTTGCGAAGCAAGTGCTTTTGTACCCTGGAGGGAGAGGCAGAAGTGTATTTCTGGTTATCACGGTATGTGGACGGGGACCTTAAGGGTGTTACGCCTATTCAAACGGAATGGCCTCGACCCTGCTCATTATTTATCGGGATCTCACCCGAAAAATATATTAAAAGTGAGCAGGGTCCAGGCCATACGGTCGCTACAGAAAAACATGGATATTTACATTTATCATACTACGACTAGTGTATGGTTTGAAGTGACTAAGGTGTGGCGAGAAGTGTGCTGGATTGTTGCTTGATACTGATTATCTCCGATCATTAATCGACTATCACGCAACACACGATCTTGTGACCCACTGAAGCTGCGACAAGCTTTCGTGGGCAAGGTCATTGGGGAACATGTTTCTAGTTAGACCTCGCCCATGATTTGGAACAACATTCCTTTACCAATCAGGTCTGCTCCATCAATCTCATCCTTCAAGCGGCAACTTAAAACTTTTCAGTTTGTTAACTCACCTAACATCTAGTTTGCCTCCTTTGCTACTAGCTGTTTCCCTTTGAACAACTGACTGCCACTGTTTCAAGTGTTTTTTATGCCTGGCACGTTAATCTGTTAATATTCATTCATCCATTCATTCTTTCTTTCGTTCATTCATTCATCTATCACGCTCTAAGCTGGTCTCTTTTAATTTGATCTGATCTTGATTCTGGTTTTGTCTAGTTTGGTAAAGAACGATCCATATAAGTATATTATCGTTCAAAGCAATCGAATCCAACACTACTCATCGAATCCAATCTTATCGTGTTAAATCCAATTAAATCCAAATCAATCTCATCTCAATTCATCTCTTCTCATCTAGTCAAACCTAATGATCTAAGATAATCTAATCCTAACAGACATATATTCTAATTCAATTTAATCTAATCTATACTTCTGTTGCACAATATCTGTGAGCATTTGAGAGATCAGTGGGATCCAGACATAGGCCCGTACGATGGCCTCAAAGGGCAAGAGCACGCACGAAGAGCCCAAAAATAGCAATAAAATAGCAACAGATAGCCATAAACGACTATAAATAGCAACAAAGATATGACATTATTATGCAAATTCTTCCTAAATCCTAGTGCTTTCAACAAATTTGATGTTTATATTAGCGCCCATAGACTTAGGCTATTCTTACACAGAAGACCTATTCTGTAGGTACTTGTTGCATGCATGCCTATGCAATTATTGTACCAAAAGCCTAAAAGGCATTGTTGCATAGGAGCTTAGGTCAATGTTGTACAAAAGGCCTAGGCGCTTGTTGCTAAAAAGGCCAAGACAGCTGTTGCACTAAATGCTTAGACGATTGTTGCACAGAAGACCTAGGCAGCTGTTGCATACAGGCGTGCATAATAGACCAGGCTTAAATTATCTTCGATCAGTCTAGTTTCGAAACTATGGGCGACCCATACGCGAACAGGCATATTTTCTAGTCTCTGGATATGCTCAGGTGAACATGCGGCGTCTAATCCATAACCGTCACACACATAGCAGCGCGTAGCTTCTCGTTTGAGTGTCTACCTCTGTCTGTCTGTCTTTCTTTCTGTCTGTCTGTCTGTCTGTGGATTTGTGAATCTGTGTATCTGTGTGTATGTAACTGTGTATGTAAGTGATGTGTCTCTTAGTCTGCACATCTGTCTGTCTCCCTATCTGTCTGTCTGTCTATCTATCTGTCTGTGTATCTGTGTATATGTGTATCTGTGTATTTGTATCTCTGTGTGTAGGTGATGTATGTCTATTAGTCCATACATCTGTCTGTCTGATTGCCTGTGTTTATCAAACTTTACTGGCGGTCTCGGAGACGCAACGCATTGCACACTGTATACACACACAGCCAGGCTCATATACACAGTCATTTACAGAGCCACGACCTACTTACAGACATACACACAGAGGTCCTACATATACCTACATAGGCCCTACAGTATACACATGCATTTATATACCTAACTACACACTTGCATAATTACATAGACAAATATGTACACATAAATACACATATAGTATTTATACCTTATGTCGAGGCGATTACAGACAATGGATGAACGATAGATTATGCATCGGCCGGCGCTTTGGCTCATCGGCCAATTTTCTTCATTCTCGTTTTAATAGGACGCATAGGAAATGATCCATCGCAACATAGATAGGCACACACGCAGGCCGACGCATGCATAATTGGCATGTGTACGCTCTGCCGTATTCTATTGGCGAATTTATAATGCGCCACTTGATGAAAAGACCCCGCAAAGACAATGCGTGCAGTGCCAAGAGTACTAGCTTACGCACGCGTGTGTGTATGAGACAACAGACAGGCAGACAGACAGACAGACACACACAGATATAGAGCCACACAGACAAGCAGACACACAGACAGGCAGACAGGCAGAGACACAGATACACAGCCACACAGACAGACAAACACACAGACAAACAGACAGACAGAAGAATAGTCTTAAATAGATATAAGCCTACAACACAGAGAGACAGCCTGAGACGGACACACAACATTGAAAAGACGGACAAGGAGACAACAGACAGACATACAAACAAACAGACAGACATATAGACAGACAGACCGACGTCTGGTGTTTATCTACGTTGATAGCCGGTCAGACACGGCTGATGCAATGTCCACATACAAACACTGCGCGTTATCATTTACAGAACGCTCGATCACCACAAGCGCAACCATTCTCTCCCTCTCCGTCCGTCCGTCCGTCCGTCCATTAATCTATTCATTTATCTATCTATCCATTCGTTCAATCATCCATCCCTCCATCCTTCCATCCACCCAACCATCCACCCATCCCTCCTGCCATCCATCGAGTCACCCATCCATCTATCCACCCATCCATATATTTATCTTTCCATACATCTAAACACCCATCCCTCTACCCCTCGATACATTAATCCATTCTTCAATCTATCAATCCATTCCTCCATCCATCCACTCACCATCCGCTCCATCACCCACCCACCCATCCGTCAGTAACCTTTGAATATGAATCCACATCTCGCAAGCCATCAAACGGGCCGACCGAACGCGAAGTAAGTTCCAACTTTGATCGCCTATTTGTGCGCGCAGATCAAGCGCAGCATTAAAACCTCGCCATGACGCGCATACGGCGGAGTTATACAATCGCTTTCGGCGCTCGCTCTGCCGCGCTTGGGACGGGAAGCCTGTCTTACCCGGTGTGGCCTGGTCGCCGATGGCAGGCTGTCCTGTCTGGTTCGCCTGATGACTGCCTCTCGGATGTGGGACAACGTCGCCGGCGCCTGAACGGCCTCAGTGCCTGATGATCGTCTGCTGCGACTGTTGGTTTGCGTGTACAGAACGAGTAGGGGATTCGTAACAGGTTCTCGTCTGTGTTTGGTCGGCGTTCGACGTTGCGTTTTGGATTCATGCGGCGTTAGAGGATTGTCATGCGGCTGCGATTCTTAGCTTCGGCTAATTACGCTGTTTGGATTCATAGCTTAAGCCAGTCACGCTGTTTGGATTTATAGCTTAGGTTAGTTACGCTGTTTGGATTCATAGCTTAGGTTAGTTACGCTGTTTGGATTCATAGCTTAGGTTAGTTACGCTGTTTGGAATCATAGCCTAGGTTAGTTACGCTGTTTGGAATCATAGCTTATGTTAGTTACGCTGTTTGGATTCATGGCTTAGGTTAGTTACGCTGTTTGGAATCATAGCTTATGTTAGTTACGCTGTTTGGAATCATAGCTTAGGTTAGTTACGCTGTTTGGAATCATAGCTTATGTTAGTTACGCTGTTTGGAATCATAGCTTAGGTTAGTTACGCTGTTTGGAATCATAGCTTAGGTTAGTTACGCTGTTTGGAATCATAGCTTAGGTTAGTTACGCTGTTTGGATTCATAGCTTAAGCTATTTAAGCCGTCTGGATTCATAACATATGTCACTTACTCTATTTGCTTAGCACAATATTATTAATTTCTTACACGTGTTATTATTTATTATGAACAAGAGGAAACTGGTTTCATTTGCAAGTAAAGTCCTGAGTTCAGAGCAGGCTAATTCTCTAACCTTTTGTTAATTGGTCGATTGACCGATTTATCAGCGGCTACGTCCGTGAATAGATCTACCAAGACTTAAGGCAATTTCCCTTTAGCTTACAGAGCAGGTCAAGATATCGCTAAAGCAGTTAACTTCGTTCGGTTAACTTAAAATGCGAGTCAAGGCGTCGCTAAGTTAAGCAGTTAACTTAGTTTTCTTTGAGCTTAAAAAGGTGTGAAGGTGTCGCTAAAGCAGTGAACTTTGTTTTCTGCCAGCAGATGGCAGCTCTAGACTGCGGTGATTCTTCCACATAGATATGGATTTACTGCGCAACTCAATGAAGAATTTGGATTACTAGATTGCCGTCGAGTAGTCACAGCACTCAAGTGATCCTCCGAAGTATCGTCAGCCAGCTGTTGGAGAGTTCTGTCTGATCCACGCTCAGTTCTTCCTCCTCGTCTGCCTTCTTTGTGACCCCTCATCATAATACTCTGCTATTCCTCTTTCTACTCCTCATCTTCCTCCTCTCTCTGCATCGGGGCTGTCAGGAAATCGTGAAATTCGAAGATCGTGTACTCGAGGGGAAATCGAGTCATCCGGAGTGTCTAAGCAGGTAGGGTAATGAAATTTCTCCGAAGATGAATGTCGCCGTTATTGTGAACGGCCAACGTCTTTCGTAGCCTAATGAAATGTCAGAGGAGTCGAGCGGATTGCAACCAGTAGACCACCCTCCTCATCCTCCCACTCATCTTCATCCTCGTTCGCGGTCGAAATCCTCATCAATAGCAACCACGGCAGCTGCTGCAACATCAGTCACAGGATCACCGCAGTCGAGGTCCAGGCGCAAGAGGTTGCCCAAGATGACCGCAAGTCCTAAGCCTCCGAAACGGACCATGAAACCCTCGCCGATTCGAAGAACCAGGCGCCTTGAGGAGGACACCGAAAGACCCAACGATGAGGACTTGCCATTTCCCGGATTCGAACCCAAGGCCTTGTTCTTCTTCACACAAACGAATCGACTTAGATACGGCTGCCTAGTCGCCATCACTTGGCCATATCCTTTAAATTCTCGCGAATATTAATAGCATTACTATTTTTGGCACAACTATTGTTAGCGTGTCATTCATAAGAAACGTATTATAATATAGCACCTTCCGCCTAGCCAATAGGAGACAATAAGTATGAATGAATGCTCTCCATTCTTTTCGAATCGATAGGGGGACGGCTGGATGTATTAATGGATGAATGGATGGACAGGTGAATGAATAAATGAATGAATGAACGAACAAACGTACTAACGATTGAATGACTAAATGAATAACAGACTGACTGAGTGAATGAATTGATGTATGAATGACTCTAATACTATAATGGACGGATGGATAGATGGATGGATGAATGAATGAAGGAAGGAAGGAAGGAAGGAACGAACGAACGAACGCACAAACGGATGAATGAATGAATCAAACGCTGTCTTTCAGCATTATGATGTCATTAATTATAATTAATAATTATTCACTAGAGATCAGAATATAGAGAGAGGTTTAAACACAACCCACCCTAACAGCTCATCTCCCCCTTCTCTCTCTGATCTTCTGACAACCGGACTTGGTTCTTGACATGGCATCTTTGGACAACCCCACTGACTTGACGCAACGCCAGTGAATAAGCTGGAGCCCCGCGCTTAGCTTTTAAATAGCGCTTTAGAAATTTGGAGTTTACTATTACGTGATAAGCCCAGAGAGTCCTTGCTACTTACACTTTCTACGCAACCAATCGAACTGCGTTGCATCCAACTGCGCTGTTCGAACACTTATCGATTAGGATAGTCAGGGCCAGAACGGAAAACAACGAGCTCAATCAACTGTCTTCTTCGTAATCGTTGTCAGCTGGGAGTCCAGGTGACTCGAAAAAGCGACAGTTTTATTGGTAAATAATCGAAGTCAGATGCAGAGAATTCGACTCTAAAATTAACGTAGCGTGCGATGAATGCCATGTGCTGTAGTGTAACGTATGGTAATGAGTTTATCTTGATTCGGCGCTAAATAAATTTTCAATTACAATTACAAGTTCCAGTTACAATACAGCGCCTATAAATTAAAAAATGCGGCGACAGCATGTAACATATACCGACAGAAAAACATTTGACTTCAAGAAATGAAAATTATGCAAAAGCAGCTTGTTACATATTTGCGCCTGTGAATAAGCTGGTCCCCATGACGTGGCTTTCTTTGGGCGCTGTAGAAATCTCGGGATTACGATTACGACGGCCTTTTTCAATTTTACTAGATGGTCATGGTACAAATTCTTATTTACATGAAAACATAATTCTTATCAATGAACAAGTAGCTGGTATAATGAATTCTATTTCAGTTTTTCACTGCAGAAAAGTTCTGACTCTATACAAGAAGCTGCGTATCAGCGGGGACCATGCAATTGCATTTTTTGCATGCTGCCTAATCCGTCTCTGCTAATCAGCTCATAGAAAGAAGTGCAATATTCACAAATGATGATTTACCTACAGCCTCCGGGGTAGATAGCATCGACTTACTGAGCATACCGTCGGTCCTGCATTCGAGATTACCACAGAAATGTTCCTCGGCAAAACATGCGGCCAATAGACTCTTACATGCAATGACTGTTCGCATCAGATGCTAGTGTGACTATAGGACACGGGGTCGTGTTTTCCGCCTCTTTTAAAGAGTAATTTCTGATAATTTAGAAGCGTTTTAAAACTAAAAAGAGCAAACATCTACTGGATAGATAGTACTGCTCAAGTCATTCCCCGCCGAATAGGTAAGGTAAAGTCGTTGCCAACGGCTCTGGCAGCCACAAGATGTCTCTAGACACTGGATACTACTAGTACTACTACTGCTACTATTCCTGCAACTACTACTGATTCTGCTGCTGCTACCACTATCACTAGATGCTATTAAGTGTATGGACGATGGCTCTAAACTCTTTTGGGTGATATCTTATTTATTAGTATACGCTAGTGTCCATAGGCCACATGTGTCATGTTTTAATATTCGCCTCATTCTTCAAAATGCATGTAATGACTGATGCTTTAAGATACACTTTAAAACAGGTTTTCTTTAAAAGTGCGAAGCGTTTCGAATGCGGAAATGAGTCGTCGAAAATGCTACTTTTACAAATTTGCACGGTGTCCAGAAAAAATGAAATTCAAGATAAATTCCAATAACTGAAGTATATTTTTTAAAAAGTGTAAATTTGGATCACCTGGTTAAATCCGATCGCTCATAGGTCTTTCACTCATAGGTCTTTCATTCATAGGTCTTTCGCTCAAAGGGTCTTTCACTCATAGGAATATCCCTCATAGGACCGTCGCTCATACGTCTAAATTTTAGCAAACTTCAAAGTAGCAGTTACCTAGCAATTACAAAGGTAATCTTTCCAATTACCAATTCTTCCAATTAAGTACATAAAAGTAGGGACAAACAATTAACTTCAAATGAATTTTCTGAATATTCTGCGAAAAGTGGATGAAATCGGCATGAAAACGGATTGCGAAAGAAAGACGCGGTGCGTGGATCCGTGCGATGCCTTGTGGCATTAGCACATGTTCCTGGAGTCAATGCCAGTCGTTGATCACATGTACGAACTCGTCTAATATTTTAAGCACACGTAAGTTCGGAGTCGTCGTCTGAGAGTCGAGGTGAAAATTATGGACCACCATTGCTCGACATCGATACGTGGAACCAACGGGACGCTGCCGCTGACAGAATACCAAAGAACTACGCACAGCATGGAAGGCACCACGGACTTAAGTACTGTTTCAGTGCAGTCACCCGACAATGTGGAAGTTTCTCTCTTGACTCCGAAGCGATTGCGTTAAATAGAAATCAACCTTCTTTCAGGGTGTTACTGGCGACGAGCAACAGGGCGTCAAGCGCGATCGCCTCCTGAAGGATCGTGTCATGAGGGCAGTGGCAACATACGGGAAACTGACATTCTTACGTAATTACGTGCCTTGGCTTACTTATCGTTCAATTACTTTACAATCTTCAAGTTTTTACGTCCATTTACGATAAAATGTTCCACGTAAACAAACATTGGCTGCTGCGTTTTTATTAATAATTGTTTGTGAAATTAAAACCTACCTATTGCATTGAAATTCACTGATTGCGTAATTGCAGGCTGCTTATGAACGATATTCATATGAGTGAAAGACCCTATGCTTGAAAGTCCTTGAGTGATGATGCTATGAGTGATGACAGTCTTATGAGCGAATGCCCTAAATTCATGTTAGCAAATCAAGCGACAGACATATACAGTTAAAGAGCTGCAGTTTAAGACTTTCAAACAACGCTGGGCAAAGCCGATTTCGCTTGACTGTATTAATATTAATGATAATTAATAAGAGTAATTAATTATTAGTAATAATAATTAATAATAATTATTATTTTTGAAAATTATTATTGTGGTTTTTTTTAATCAGATAGTTATATCGCGCTATGAATTCACCTGAGAAGTCTTCAGTTGTTTGCAATGTGAGATATGAGGAAAGAAGAACCTCGAAAAACTGGTGTTAGTGAATTCCATATTATGACGACCTTTGTTTATGCACGAAAAGCATACAAATAAGGGACAACAGTTTTTAGTCCAATTCAAATTTTTAAAATTCCGCTCGCGTTTTTCGAGTTTGCCGAAGGGTTCTTTTTCAGGCACAGTGTATGAATGCGTTTATATAAATATATACATGCATGTATAGACCTATAACGCATATATATATACAGGTAAAGCATAAAGCAATGTTGGATTCTTTAAGCCTAATTAAAAGCCTTGCTGAATGCAGGGTCGTTTTAAGGTCGTCATAGGCCCTAGGCACTCCCGCATTCGTAGGCCCCAACTGCCAACTCTGCATTAGAGCTAAACACATTCTTATCAAAAATTATCTGCGGTCAACGACGGGACAAGATAGATTATCTTCCTTTGCACTACTTTCAGTTTGAAAACGACTTAATGCGGGAAATGACATTTGAGGACATTATATGTGATTTTGCTAATGCAAAGAGCCGCAAAGTTGACATAATGTAGCACAGCGTAACTTAAACTGTTTCAGTACAAACTTCAAGGTTATTAAATTTGTATTTCCTTTATCTATTTTCGGGTCAATCAATAAATTAATTTTTTCAATAACTCATTTTTGACTTCGTAGGCCCCTGTAAAGTTCGTAGGCCCTAGGCACAGTGCCTACTACTGTGCCTAATGGATAAGACGGCCCTGACTGGATGCGCACGAGACTTTAATACCTGGAACATATGTTCCACTCTGCATAACTGCTCTTCTAATCGCATATGTGTGACAATATCCACGTCCAAAAGTATCTTTCTCCGTTTTTATCCAGCCCCTTTTGGGAGCTTTAGAAATCGATAGGCTAGCGTAGAAATTAGATCCTCTCGAGAAGCGCTATACAAATTTAGGATTACGATTACAATTATAACTGTTGCAATTGTATTGTATTCTGGTGCATTGCGTAAAGTAAGATATGGTATATCGCTTATTTATTAAACGTCTCTGTCAACACCAATATTAGTCCTTATCAGCGTAGTCCTGGGATTGAAGAATCTTTCGACTGAGGAGCAAACACGACAATAGCAATCCAACACGGGAGGAACCTGTCCTTGCAGATTAAAGAGATTCATATCTCCCATTCATACCTCTCTCTGTCTACCTTCCTACGTGTCTGTCTGTCTGTCTGACTATCTGTCTGTTTAACTGCCTGTCTGTCCGTTCGTATCTATTGCTTCAGTGTTCTGTGTCTGTGTTTGCGCTATGGTGTTATGCTAATACCGCCATCTAACGTTGATATAAAAACTGAATAATAGATTATCAGGAATATTTTAAACGTGCATATATATACATATATATAATATATATAATATATATAAGACATATATTTGTAGCCGCTTTCTATCCACGTAAATACAGAATACCTATAGATATAATATAGATTCAAATACTATGCATATTTACTGTATATATGTGTGTGTATGTATATATATATGGGTTTATATATTCCTTATAAATGTTAGAACGACTGCCGCAAAAAAGCGACGTGGGGTAATCGAATAAAGCAGGGGGCGGATAGACTAACTGTAGCCATGGTAACGGTATACAATAAATATATACAGATCGCAGTCTATAATATAAATATATGCATATATATGTGCATATATCTCCAATGTGATGCACGGTAGCCGATTGGTTAAAGCACTTGGCCTGTAACGCAGAGAGTAGAAGATCGAATCTCCCTGAAGAGGTAGTTACTGTGTAGGGACCTTGAGCAAGTCCTTCACTCACAGTACAGATGTGTTGTATTGTACTGTATTGCATAATATTGTAACGTATATTATGGACAGCTATACATGTGCATGGCCTAAATATATATGGCTGTATATATATATATATGTCGTGCATTTACATACAGCTGTATATATAGGCTTATGTAATATCATACAAGGTTTAGGGCACATTAATATAGCTTATAGATCACGGACAATGTACAATCTTGGATATGAAATGAGTTATACGTTGTGGCTTCTTGGCGACTGGAATTTTCAATTGCTTACGAGGTTCTGTGTTCTGTGTTACATTTCATTTACACCCGGCGTCGATAAAGGGCCCGTTACGCCGGTTATTTATCGGCTATTTTGCATAGGTTTTATGGCATTACGCAAGAGTACAGGGTCATTAAGCAGCACGTGTGTCTGGAGTTCGGATCCGAGTGTAATAGGCAATTTATGGGGCTACTACTGGGATATCTTGAAGGGGCGCTATGCAAATGTTCTGAATGAATGAATGGATGAAGATTGGTTCTGTCAAATGGTCGGACTCTCAGCGGCCCCTGGAGATCTTCTGGTCCCTCGCTTTCGTACTTCGACACGAGAGAACCTCGTGTTGTCGTTTTTCGGTCCATCGTGAACATATCTATTGTTCTTTCTTGCTCAGCTCAAGTTGCATTTATTGTTCTGTTAAGACGCACATGTTTAGTTTCCATACGCAGCCATGTCCAAGACACTTTTGAGTGATATTTAAATGCGCTATATAAAAGTCAAGATAATATTTAGCTTTGCTTAGAAGCGACGATCGATTGGTGATATTGAGATAGAAGCAAATGGAAAAGAAGGATTCGTGTGGCTGACCCCTCCCCTAAGAGGGATTAATTCCAGCCAGAAGAAGAAAGACGATCGATTGATGCCTCGTTGTACGTTAGGGTAATGGCGCTATAGAAGCTTCTTGATCAGACTGGAATAGACAATAGACAAGAACTTAGGTCGTTTACTGTGAATGTGGAGCGCTCCAGAGGTTGGCCTTGTCTTAGAATAGCTCAGCCTTACATGGGCTTGCCTTGCCTGGCCTTTGATTAAACCAGCCTAACCTTGCCTTAAAATAACCCAAGCTAGTCTTGCCTTAAAACAACCGAGCCTTGCCTTGTCTCAGAATAGCCCAGCTCTGCTTTGTCTTAGCATAGTTCACCTTGTCCTGCCTTTAAACGTCCTTTCCTCGAGTTAGCATATCCCAGCCTCGCCGTATCTTGCCTTGCTTCAAGATAACTTGCAACGTTCCTTGGGGAACAAAATCAGCCCCAGACTGGCTCTGAAGATCAGGTCCTCGCCTGAGTAGAGTCTGTTTCTCCTCGACGGCAGAACCCAATGTACCTGAAGAGAAACGCAGAGTGGCGCGTTGTAAGTACTCATTCTTACGCATATATGACCAGCGACCGTGTTTGCGGGATGAACAGTACGCCCAGATAGGATCTCATTCGGTTAATGACTTGTCTTGCAAGTTTACGACCGGAGGGGACGCTAAAATTTGTGCCGAAGAATAACAAGAGGAAAGAAGGCATACACGGAGGAGCCCAGGGTCCTCCAACTGAACCCTAGCTCCTTAAATCCTCGCACTACATCATAATTTAATATGCTAACGGAATTTCTCAGGAACTGACGATTGTTGTGGCCACTTCATGGAAACTACTGCTGGTTATCGGCTTGCATCCCTACCTGCCTACCTGTCTGCTTGGATGTTGGTCTGTCTATCTGCCTGCCTGTCTTTCTCTCTGTTTGTCTGAATACGTGTCTGTCTGTCAGTAAACCTGTGCACTGTCTATAAAATGTCCAAACATTGTCTCTCCGTCGATATGTCTGTCTGTCTGTGTCTCTGCCTGTCTACCTGTACATTGTCGTGTGCCTATGAAATGCCCAAGCGTATGTTTGTCTCTCTGTAGATATGACTGTCTGTCTGTCTATCTGTCTGCCTGCATGCATGCTTACATATCTGTCTGTCTCTCCTAGTCAGTGCATTGTCGTGGGTCTATGAAATGTCCAAGCGTATGTTTGTCTCTCTGTAGATATGACTGTCTGTCTGTCTGTCTGCCTGCATGCATGCTTATATATCTGTCTGTCTCTCCTAGTCAGTGCATTGTCGTGGGTCTATGAAATGCCCAATGTTGTTGTTTGCGCGTGGTGGGTCGGAGTAAACCGGAGTAGCGAGACAGAAAGCGGGAAGACATTGTTTCTTTCAGATCGATATCCATGGCCGGCGATATGCAGACGCACGCATTGTCTTTCGCTGATCAATGCGATCGACGAAGTTCGCCAGGTCCTATCGGCTCTGCGTGTCATGATCCCGTCGTCCATGCCCCACTCTGGCCAGTCACCCTCCCCGCCCTCTCAACTCCCCTCACCTCACTTCCAACACCCCTCTCCTTCTTCCCAGCTCCCTTCCTTCCTTTCCACCTCTCTTCTTTCCCTCTGAGGGAAAGAGGCAGAGGAAGAGACAGAAGGGGAGGCAGAAACACAGACAGAGACAGAAGAAGGACTATGTAGACACAGAGACAAAGCTAGACGCAGGGACGGATCCCGTATCCTCTTCGCCCTTCCAACTTCCCTCTTGTGCCCCCCAGAGATTCCCTTTGTTTACGATTTTGTGTGATTGTACGAGAATTTCTTTATGATAGCAGTGGTGTATGCGACGGTCAGAGCCTCTTTTCCTCTGGAACAACCGTACAGACGGCTTTTATGGCGTTCTATGCATTCACATGCATTTGTGGTTAAGAAAGAGGCAGACATGTGGACATAGAGAGAAACAGACGGAGATAGAGGCAGAGGTACAAGCAGGGAAGAGACAGGGGAAAGGGAGAGAGACAGAGAGAGACAGACGCAAAGGGCAGAGGGCAAAGGCAGAGGCAGAGGCAGAGGCAGAGACATAAACGGATACAGCAGCAGAGATTAAAAAGGACTTGTATACAGTGTGCAGATATGCCCACGATTCCAAATGCGTTGAGTCGAGGTAAACGTGCAACAAGGACGGCAGGGGAAGAAAATGGGACCAGAAACTAACAGAAGACCAGAGAAGGACAGGAGACCAGAAAAGGACAGGAGACCAGAGAAGGACAGGAGACCAGAAAAGGACAGAAGACTATAGAGAATTGCAGGGAACCAGAGAAGGACAGAGGATCAGAAGCGCAGAGGACCATAGAAGGACAGCGGACCAGAAAAAGCTGACTGTAGAGGGACAGACGACCATAGAGAGGCAGAGGACCAGAGACGGAGAAGTAGGAAGGCCAGAACGAAGGGAAATAGGAAGACGATTGAAGAGAGAGAGAGAAAGTGAGAGAGAGAAAGAGAGAAAGAGAGAGAGAAAGAGAGAGAGAGAGAGGGAGAGAGAGAGAGAGGGTCAAAGCAGCTCACCATTTTCATCCATTGGCTTGCCTTGCCTTTCCTTCTATTCCTTTTCCTTACCTTGCCTTGCCTTGCCCTATCTTCCTTTGCCTTCTCTTACCTTCCCTTCCCTTTCCTTCCATTCTCTTTCCTTCCCTTCACTTATATTGCCCTACCTTCCTTTGCCTTCTCTTGCCTTGCCTTTCCTTCCCTTCCCTTGCATTGCCCTATCTTCCTTCTCTTGCCTTTCCTTTCCTTCCCTTGCATGCCCTACCCTATCTTCCTTCTCTTGCCTTCTCATTCATTATCTTGCCTTGCCCTATCTTCCTTTGCCTTCTCTTGCCTTCCCTGTCCTTTCCTTCCCTTCTCTTTCCTTCCTTCCCTTCGTGTCGCTGGCCGTCGTCGTCATCATTGTCTACCCAGGACATCGACCGATGACTCCGGCTGCGACTGTGTAGGCGTTCGAGGCCACATCTTCTTCATGGACTCCAGCCTCTTCGGCGTCCGATCCGATGGACAATGCTAATCACGCTTCGTCGATCCCTCTCTTCTCCGTCTCTCTGGCCGCCTGTCTGTTTCTCCCTCTGCCTGCCTGTCTCTCTATCTCTCTGCATGCCTATTTCTTGTCTGGCAGTTTGTCTGTATATGTTTTTGTAGTTGCCTTTCGATCCGGCTCTGCTGCTGCCTGCCTGTCTATTTAGCTTCCTGGCTGCCTGTCCATATGTTTGCCTGCCCGTGTGCCGGCCTGTCTAATTGTCTGCCTGTCTGTATAGCTGTCAGTCCGTTCGTTTGTGCAGCTGCTTGTCTCCTTGCATGTCTGTCCGTGGGAAATTTGCTCGTCGTGATTATTAGGTGAATCGTTCTCTGACAAGTTTATTGACTGAATGACTGACTGGGCGAAAAGTCTGTCAGCCTGTCTGTCTGTCTCTGTCTGCCTGTCTGCCTGCATGTATTTGTGTGTCTGTCTATATTGTCTGTCGGTGTGTTTGTCTGCTTGTCTGTCTGACTGAATCTCTGGTTCTCTGCGTGCTTTGTGTTGGAACAGATGACTCTGTCTGCCATTTTGTTTTTGTTCCATATGTCTGTGTCTCTTTCTGCATGTCTGTCTGTCTGTCCGCATAGCTGCCTACTACCTCCTTATATATCTGTCTTGGAGCAATATGTTTCCATGTGATCTTGTCTGTCTGTCTATCAGTCAGTCAGTCAGTTTGTCCGTCCGACCGTCTGTTTGTGTATGTATGCCTGTATGTGTGTGTCTTCTGTCGGTCTGTCTACCTAGCTGGACGGATGGATGGATGGACGGATAGATGGATGGATGGATGGATTGGTGTTAGTGGGCACATTACTCTAGCAGATGAGGTTTATTGATATCGCACAGTTGCATCGGGATCCAACCATCGATAGTATGCACAGAGACAGACCCTCCCTCCCATCTGCTCCTCCCTCCGCAGTCCCTCCGTCCTTCCGTCCTTGCCTGCCTCCCTCTGCATCCGTCTCCCTCTGTTATTAAGGTAATCGTGGTCACCTCCACATTAAAACCGTGTTACTCCAAGCAACCAGATCGCGAGCCGATCTCTCTCCCCCTCTGTCTGTCTGTCTGTCTGTCTGTCTGTCTGTCTGTCTCTTATCTCTCTATTGGTTCTCTATTTCACCATATGTATGTATGTATGTATGTATGTATGTATACATGTATGCATGTATGTATGTATGGATGGATGAATATACTCATGTATGCATGGATGCATGTCTGTATCTATGTATGGATGTGTGTGTGCATGCATGCATGTTTGTATATGTAGCCTAGGTATGAAAGATTGAAACGATGAGAGATGAGAAACGACGAAAAAAGGACAGAAGATGAATTATTTCATTAGCCAACCTCTCCAATAGTCAACCGATGTGCTGTCTACTGTTGAGTGGTCATACCAATTTTCACTCTATGCTTCATTAGCGTTTCCATCAGGCAGAAGTGCGCTCTTAGATGAATGTCTCTATTTCGTGATGCTGACGTAGAATAGCGGTTTCAGCAGCTGCAAATGAGAGGATGGATTAGAAGGATTCCAGTCATATTGAGGAACGATTGGTGAGGAAAGTAGTGAATCATTTCAAAGTAGTAAGCCAGACTTGAAGAGTTTTGGTCCAATATCTTTCTAATCTGGCTTACCAAATCTGGCTTACTCTTGGTTTAATCTGTGTTATTAATCTGTGTTACTCATTGCTTGATATGGATCATCAATCTAGTTTACTCCTCTCATACAGGACAAAGAGGAGAGATAAGGAGTAAGTCATTGTAGAGAGATAAGCCAGAGACAATAGGCGCGTCAGGAAGCATCATAAACAAAGGACTGGGGCCCTTATATCAAGGACCTGAACCAAGAATTGTAGCCCTAAACCAAACACCTAAGAATAACGACAGGAGCCCCAAGACCTAAACCAAGAACTGAAGCTAAAACAGGTGCTTGGGTCATCGATAAATCACTTGTCTGGCTTGCTTAGTACTGGCTAATACCTCTTCGGGGATAGATCATGGTTACAATTTGCATCCTCTTCTTTCTCTGTCTCTTGCTTCTATATCGTCTTTATCTTCCTCCTCCTCTTTCTGCTCCTCGCTTTCTCGTCTTTCTTTCTCCTTTTTCTGCTCCTTCTTTGAACATTCTTCCTGCTCCTCCTCTTCCTCCTTACCCTCTTTCTCCCTCATCTCTCTACGTCTCCTCTCTCTCTCTCTCTCTCTCTCTCTCTCTCTCTCTCTCTCTCTCTCTCTCTCTCTCTCTCTCTCTCTTTCGTCTGTCCATCTCTGTTCTTCCTTTTCATCTTTCATCTCAAATTCCTATCTTCATATAAAGTATATCTTCCTTTTCCGGCACCTCCTCCTTTTCCATCTCTTCCTTTCTTTCTTTTTCTTGTTTCCGCTTCTTTCCTTCTCTTCCTCCTCCTCCTCTTGTTTATTGCTTCCTTAACGACATTGAATGTCATTAATGCACTGTAATATAACAAATAATTTATGAAGCACCATTTCAAGATATCTACTGAAGAGAACTCTCTCAACTCTGCCACGTGGGTGAGACACAAACGTCTCTCACCTGCTTAATTGGTAGACTTCCGAGTGCAAACTACATTAGTTTCTGGCTGTAGGAGCAATCGCTTCGAAAGACGCAGAAATCGAGATGTGAGATATCGCCAGTATTCTTATGTAAGACAAGTGAAGCGATCCTTAGCCGGGAAAATTTGATTGTGCTTGCCAGCGTTGTATCCAGAGCGCCAAGTCGTCAACAGTCTTACTTCACTTTATCTTTTATTATATATACATATTGTTGCATGCTGGAAAGCGATTAGGCTCGTAGAGGTATAGGCCCAACCAGCATACAACGTTCGTTGGTTTAAAACTCTGTATTCTCGAATTCAAAACGGCAATAACAACCTCCACTCAACGAACTTTCTCCAACACGACAATCTCTGACCCATAACTCTTTCTCACCGCAATCTCTCCCAAGAACTTTCCACTCACTCTTTTATACATTCTTCTCTCTCAACGAGACAACCACTCCTTTAAACACTCCCTCAAACACTCCTTTCAACACAAGTGCATGCGCACGTGTCACCTTCTGACCTAACCCAACCTGCCTTCCGCACGTGCTCTTGCAACAATATATATACTTTAAAATATTTAATTCAATATATATTTATAATTATATAATTATGACTATTAACTCCAGAGGAGTTCAGAACTGAACCCCAAGGGTTCAGAACTCCTTGGCTAGAGCCATAGCTAAGACGTCAAAATATTAGCATATAACCCCTTTGCTTAAATGTTTGCATTGGCTTCCTGTTAAACAAAGAATTTGATTTAAATTGGGGCTTACAGTTTTGAACTCTAACCGGCCCCAATGTTTAAAACCAGTCCTCATTCTTCAGACTTGTGATTATTTAAGCAGGTCATATGAGTGCCTTCCTCTGGTCATACACTGGACTAGAACTGTTCTTGATGAACGTGTTTCTCGGGTCCTGGACCGAGATTTCGAAACTCTATTCCTGTATCTGTTCGTTCTGCTCACTTGCTTGTGTTTTTTTCGTTCTCAGCTTAAGACTTACCTGTTTCAAATTGCTTATCCACCATAGGCTGCCTCTCTGTCTTGTGGACTGACCTTCTGGATACCGACCTGATTGCAGCTTGGCTTTGATGTTCATTATACACCGGCGAGATAGAAGTTACTATTTACAATTACAATTACAATTAACAAGCGTCAAAGACGCAGGACTGGGGTATGCCATGCTTCAGACTAGACTGGAAATGAATAGAACAATCAACGAGAGAATTAGATGGAATCAAAGTACAGTAGAAAAGAATAGACTTAACTAGACTAGAATAGAATAATCAACGACGAGCACGTATCCTAGTACTTATGGAGCACCATTTTGTCTTTCAAAGCCAAATGCTATGTCATAAAGTCCAGTGAAATACGTTCTGGACGAGGATTTTCTTCATAGAAGCTGAAACTCGACAGGCGTGACTTAGCATGCAAACTGTCACAAGCGACAACAGAAAAGAGCTCTCCCTCACGGCTCGAGGGGATCAAGTTCTTAAACAAACTGCGCCATTTGTGCAACTGTTGCCCCATTGAAAATTAGATGTTAGCGTAATAGAATCGACAGGCTATTCTTTCTATTCTAGTCTAGTATGTGTTTGTCAGTTTTGATTCTAGACTAGTCTACAGTACTTTAATCTAGTCTAGTCTGTTTTATTCAAGTCTAGTCTAGTCTAGTGAAGTCTATATATGTTTGTTTTGATTCTAGTCTGTTTTATTGCAGTCTAGTCTAGTGTGGCGAAGTCTGAACTAGGGCAGTATAGAGCAGAGTAGTCTAACTTAATGTATGGAAGTATTGCACACTGTATTATTGAAAATTAAATATTAGCATCATCATACAAACTCAGCTATACCCCACCGCTTGCATTTCTGCATTGGCCTTTCACTCAAAGCTGAAAACTCTCCTCTTTCACAGATCCTATCCTGACTCCCATTCTTCATCTTATCCCTCTTTCCGTTCCAATTCCAAACATCACCCAACATAGCCGCCACGCTGCCTCTGTGCCTGACTTTTGGATCTTGCCTGAAATTCCTTTTGCCTATCGATTTGGTTTTGACTGAGCGCCTAAGAATAAGCTGAATAAGCGTGACGCAGCTTTCGCTGGACGATGTAGAAATCTCGTCATTACGATTACGATTATTATTAATGTGTTTGGTAATATTTTAATATTTCTTATATAGTCCGTGGAAATGATTTATTATGGCATACATACATACATACATACATACATATATACGTACATACGTACAAATATGCATACTTACATGCAGACACACAAAGTATTTTCACTTCAAAGTATATTATGTATGTATGTATTTACAGTATGTATAGGTATGTGTGTCTGCATGTATGTTAGTACGTAGGTACGTACATATATATGTATGTATGTATTCATGTATGTATGTATGTAAGTATATCATAATAAATCCTAAGTAATGGCAATGAAATGTCTATTAGTGGAGTGCTATTTTCCTGCTTCATATCGGTCGAATTCCAGCGATAATGGCAATCATGCGCAACGAACCGTTGCCAGTTACGCAGCACAGGCTTAGAAATGTTCACAAAAGGCGCTATATAAATGTTTATATACATGGATTCGAATCCATACCCGTTCAACTTTGTCAAGCACATTCAGCTAAAATACTGGATGCGTTAGTCATCTTCGAAGTGAGAATATTATGTATGCATGCATATACAGTATGTCTGTATGTATGTATATATGTATGTATTTATGCATGTATGCATGTATGTATGTCTGTCTGTCTGTCTGTATGTATGTATTTATGCGTGTATGTATGTATTGATTGATTGATTGACTCTCTTTATTGATCCCAAATTCAACATATCAAGTTACATACACATTAAAGTACAGTTTGCCAGGATACAAAAGGCAAACCCAGAAGGGACCAGGGTCCCGCTTAATTAGGGTCACCTATTAACATCAGTAACGTAAGATGGCAATCGAAATGTAACAAAGCAATTGTCATTATATATATAAGCAAACTGAACAGTTATGTACAATCCGTACACAAATGAAACTAAAAATAAAACTATACAGAAGTCCGCTGCATTACACAGTCCTTTATAACAAAAAACTCAGAAAAAAGAAGCAAAAAAAAAATAATGGTTTGTATGAACAATTCAGTTGGCAGTCAAACAGATGTTATTAAATAGTGACGCATCTGCCTTTTGAACAGTTTCAAACTTGACAACATACGAATGCTCGTTGGTAAAGCGTTCCAAATTGAAGGGCCAGCACATTTAATATTGAATAATCGAGTGTTAGTGCGAGCAAAACTGGCATAATAATTACCCTGAATCCTAGTAAAATATGAGTGATGATCGATAACGTTGAAGTATCCATCAAACTTCGATGGCAATAATTTATGTTCATATTGACACATAAATACAGAGATTTGAAACTTATTAATGGAATTAATTTTTAAAATATTTAGATCGACAAAACAGGGTTCAATATCGTTCACTTGGAGAGTTTTTGTAATAATTCTAAGAACACGGCGCTGCAAAACAGATAAACATTTTATACGCGAAGGATAATTAGAGGCCCATAAGAGGTTACAGTAGGATAAGTAAGGATAAATCAATGAATAATACAAATTAATTAATATCTGTTGGGGTAGGATATAGCGAATGCGTGACAATATACCAGAACATTTAGCAATTTTACTTGATATATGCGATATATGCTCTTTCCACATTAAATGAGAGTCAATATAAACTCCAAGAAATTTACATGAATTCACTTGAGTAATCAGTTGGTTATTGATAAAGATATTAATAGCTGATTTACAAAGAACCTTCCGATGCGATCTAAACAATACAAAATTAGTCTTATGTAAATTCAAGGATAGCCTATTAGCACGAAACCAATCAGCAACTGATACAAGTTCGTTATTGACAGACTCAATCAGAGCATCCAATGATTTATTAGATAAAAAAACATTCGTATCGTCGGCAAACAATATAAAATGAAGTGACTTAGATGAAGTCGGAAGGTCATTTATGTACAACAGAAACAAGAGTGGGCCTAGAATAGAGCCTTGTGGAACTCCACAACGAATGGATCTAATGCTAGACAGGGCCCCATTACACAAAACTTGCTGTTGCCTGTCATGGAGGTAGCTCTTAAACCAACAGAGAGGAAGTCCTCGTACTCCATAAAATTCAAGCTTCCTGATCAAGATAGCATGATCAACAGTATCAAAGGCTTTTGCCAAGTCAAGAAAAATTCCAACAGAGAACAGATTGTCATCGATAGCCTGGGAAATGTTATCATGTAGATCTAAAAGCGCCATTGAGGTAGATAGGCCCGTTTGGAATCCAAATTGGTTAGGATATATTATATTCATTTTTTGAATATAGTTATAAAAGCGTTCGTGCATCAATTTTTCAAAATATTTTGAAAAGAAAGGAAGAATCGAAATAGGCCTATAGTTGCTGACATTGTCTTTGGTTCCCGATTTAAAAATAGGTATTACCTTGGCAATTTTGATACCAGTAGGAACTATCCCTGTGGCAAACGAGCAATTAATTATTTCAGCTAACGGTGACGCATTAATATGGATAGTAGGGCCAGCAATACATGGATCTATACCATCAGGACCAGCACTATGTGTAATTCTTAGAGAACGGGAAATAGCGATGATTTCATCAGGTGAGGTTGGACAAAGACCAAATGACTGAGAGGGGGGATTGCTTAAAAAGGATTCATAAGAAGTTTTAGTTTTTGGAATGGCTTGCGCTAGTGACTGTCCAACACCAGTGAAGAACTCATTAAACTTATTAGAGATAGAATTAGAATCAGTATACGTACTTCCATCTATACTAAGACCATCAACAGATTTAACCAGATCACCTGACCCGACCAGAGATCGCACAATACTCCAAGTTTTTTTAATGTTATTTTTACAAGCAGTAAATTTATCAGCAAAATACTGTTGTTCAGCTTTAATTCTAATTTGTTTAAATTTATTTCTATAACTGATGAATTTAGATTTATTTACATCAGAAGGATTTTTTAAATATTTAAGATATAAAGTAGATTTTTTTACAGGATTTGAACACAGCAGGTGTCATCCAAGGTTGCTTTATACGATTATGCTTAGAATGGTTGACAGGGACCAGAGGGAGTGCCGTATCGTAGGCATTCTTATACAAGTCAATTAACAATGTATAAGCTAGTGAAGGATCGCGATTTTCACAAGCATTGGTTATGGGTGTCCAGTCAATTCTACCCAATATTGAGTGGAAATGTTTGATCGACTCATCAGTAATTAGTCGCTTAGTATGTAAATTATGACTGCTTACTACAACAGGATTTAAGCAGCCCCAAGCAATGACAGGTAAATGATCAGATATTTCACTTATAAGAATTGATGAGTCAGATGAACTTTCATAAACATTAGTGTAAATATTATCAATTAAAGTGGCAGAGGTATCAGTTATTCGCGTAGGTTTAAGTATTAATGGGATGAAATGGTAGGAATAAAGGTTGTTGTAGAAATTTTGAGTATGAATATGATTCTCAATTTTGAAAAGATCAACATTAAAATCACCCCCAATAAATACTTTGCATGTATGCATGTATGTATGCATGTATGTATGTATCTATGTATGTATGTACGTACGTATGTATGTATGTAGGCCTACATATCAAGATACTGATCTAAACAAATGCCTTTTAAGACAGTTTGCAAATGTGAGCTGCACAAAGTTAAAGGCATCAATATATGAGAAGGCACAATGGGCTCGAGTTGATGTACGAAATCGCGGCTCCTGCATATCTCCACGGGCCCCGCATGGTATCGCGACAATTCGTCTACAGACTTCGTCTACAACACTTCGTCTACAGACATTTGCCGTTATCTTTGTAATTTTATAAAGAAGTAAAAACTGAAAGTGAAGTAAACTATGAAGATGGCGAACGGAAGTTAACGAAATAGTGACGGCGTAGGCCTACGTCATACGTTGAATTACTGAGTAACGACAATTTTCAGTTGAAGAAATCGCCCAAAACATAATGTGATAAACATTACACAAGATTTCACGAAGCGGTCCCACTTTTATTGCGCCACTCTGCATTTTTCACCGGAAATACATCTGTCCACGGGCGATCTTCTACCAAAGAAATAACATCTACTGTTAAAAATAAAGAAATAGTCCCGTAGACGAAAAGTCTGTAGACGAAACGTCATAGTGGGCGAAATGTCGGTCGGCGAAATGTCTGCAGACGAAGTGTCGTAGACGAAAAGTCTGTAGACGAATTGTCGTGATACAGCCTCGCATGCACACAACGGTGTCTGCTCTTTCCAGAAATTGCTTGTGAAAGCGTAAACCATCTTCTGCCAAGAAGCAAATCCTCGAAACAATTTTCCTCTCCAAGACGGATTTTGCGATTGTTGTATTCGTTGTTCTCTGTCCGTTGACAGCGACTATAATTTATTAGTTTCAACGAGACCATTGTAAATTGCGAAATGAGAGTGTCTGTTATCTTAAAGGAAATGTCTGAAAAATCAGACATTCTTGTAGGCAGAGCTAGACCGTAGCTTTACTTGTGGTTTCCTGGACCCATTTGAATTTTATTTGGGTTCTTCAGTGGATTAGGATTGTGAATAGGAGTCCACTTGAAGCTACCATTGATTGATGCCCTGTGCATTATGGAAATGACGCCATAGAAGTCACTTTAGAAGCGCGGATAACTCTAAAATGCATTTTATATAAATATATGTACTCTACTTGTGTAGGCTATTTATTTATGCATGTTTATAGGTAAGTATACATGCATGCATGTATGTATTCTGCTTGTATGTATGCATGTTCGTATGTATGTATGCATGTACGAATATATGTAAATGTAGGTGTATTGTATGCATTTATTATTTTATTATAATCAATCACATTATTATATCATGCTATTAACTGAATTCACATCAAAGTGCAGTTAGCTAAAAATGTATATTATATATATATGTATTTTTGTATGTATTTATGTGTGTATGTATGAATGCATATACATATATGTATGCATGCATGTATATATGTATGTACGTAACTGTGTATGCAATTGGACATTTATATAGCGCGTAAATACACTAAACAGTATAGCTATTTCACATATAAAAATCTTTGATCAGTCTATCTACATAGCCTATTTCGCCATTTATGTAGCTCCTGTTAAGAATCCTCCAAAGTTCCATCGACGCTATAGAATCTGCTATTTAGCATTGCGCTTTATGACCACACTGTAGAGCATCGGCTGTTACGAGGCTTTTTCTTTATAGTGCCTGAGTGTGTGCAGGGCTTGTGTGCAGGGCTTGTGTGCAGGGCTTGTGTGCAGGGCCGAAATAAAGTGAAGGGCGTCCGTTTTTCTTCGGAGTCGGAGAATAAATATTGGTTGAAACCATAAACGTTGATATCGCGTTTGACTAGAGATAGGGGTCTAAGAAAATCGGCTGATCGATACAACAAGACAAGGCTAATTGCTAAGCAAATACGTATATCATATATATTGTTTATATGTATATTGTTATATAAGGCGTAAACAGCATAGGACCGATTAGGTTGAGCTGTTGTACGTTGTACGCCTACTGTAAACACGCGTAGTTGCGTCAATAATCCACACAGTTAATATAACAGTAGATTGTATTGAAATTGGTAAACATGGCGAGAACATACATAGACTCAGTCTACACTACTACTACTATTACTTGGCTCAGACCTAATTTTAATTTTGCTCCTGCGTGACTGATTTTCTTGCCAGTCTCTTTCGACAAGTTGTGTTTAACTCTGCCGTAGTGGATGATTTGTTTGGTTGTGTTGAGCTGCTTTGCCTTCTGTTTAAGCTGTGTTTCGTCATCGTCTGTTGGTGACCGTTGTATATTTGTTTACTTGTATTCAAACATCATACATACATTTTTCAACTTGACAGTTTGATCGTTGGCTTTGTCGCCGACTGAAGTCGACGTCTTGTTTTTATGCGAGTCCTGTTACGCTTGTAAATAGCTTAGGAAATAAAACATCTTAGGTGAAGTTGATATATTTTTCCATATTGTGCATATGTATGCATACTTATATATAAATGCATATGTATTGTACTAGCTACTTATATATAAATGCACATGTATTGTACTAGCTACTTATATATAAATGCACATGTATTGTACTAGCTACTTATATATAAATGCACATGTATTGTACTAGCTACTTATATATAAATGCATATGTATTGTACTAGCTGAGTAGCCCAACCAGAGATAACGGGATCAAGAAGACTAATCTTAACTATGACTTTTAAAGTAGTTGTGTCGAATCGATGTCGCATTCGCAAACTCGAGATTTCTGCAGCGCTCAATGAAAGCTAAGTCGCAGGAGCCAGCTTATACACAGGCGCTCAGTCAAAACAAAATCGATAGGCAAGAAGGGTTCGGTTCCAGGTCAAGATCCAAGAGTCAGCAGACAGGCAGGCAGTCATCTACGGTGGGTGATGTTTGGAATTTGATCTGTAGGATAGACTAGGGGAAGAAGAAGATTCAGATGGGGTCTGCGGAAGATGAGTATTTCCAGTTTTGAGTGGAAAACCTGCGCACAAATTTCAAGGGGTGAAGTGTTGATGAGTTCATAAGATATAGCAGATAATTGTCGAAGCCGCGGCCCAATGGGAACGAAAAATTTTTAAAACTACCATTAGAGAACCTAGCACTTTCATCAGAGGTCGACTGCTACTTTTGAGCATGTCTTAAAGTTTGCAAAAACTGCTGTCCCCAGCTGACTCTAACACGGAACTCAAACACAAGACTGTCCCTCATCTAACTCAATTCAGGCCAGACAAGGAATAAAAAGGCCTATATAGTTCCTTGAGAACAGCTGTATTATTCTTTTTATGTATTCCTGTCCATTTTAATGTATAAATGTTGATCTATGTTATGCTTCTTGTCTAATCTTATTTGATGATTTTTATAGCGCCGTTGTAATAATGCCCAAGGCATAAACACATGGGGACGGTGTAGGCATATTCTGCGTGGACCTTAGCCAGATTCTCAGAAAACGAATTAAGTATACTGCTAAAAAGTTAAACCATATGAGGAAGATGATGATGAAGACGACAACAATGACGATGACAACGACAATTATGACGATACCGACGGTAACAATGACGACGACGATGATAACGACGATAAAGAGGAGGATAATGATGAGTAGAAGACGTTGTAACGATGATGATAATAGTGATGGGAACCAAAATAATGATGATGTTAATGATGATGATGATGACGACGATGACGATGATGATGACGACGACGACGATAATGATTAATATGCGACAATAAGGAGGATGAGAATAATACAACGACTATGATGATCTGGGAATGTTGAGATATATGAAAATGATGATCATGATGACGACGACGACAAAGACGATGATTACGAAGTGCAGCCTGGAAGGGTCGATGTCAATAAAGGCCTGTTTAAGCCTCTGGCGTCGGCCATTTCGGCAGCCTATCTGCTGCCATTGTCTGTTAGGGCGATCGATTGTTGCGTATAGCGCGGTTCTGTTGTTCGGCAGAAAGATTAAGATCTGCTTAGGTCCAATTCTCTTGTCAGTTCTCGTCATCATATGTACGTATATACATACACACATGTATACACATACTGTACACATACACATGCATACTTACATACATACACATACACATGCATACATACACATATACAAACATACATTCATGCATACATGCATACATATATACATGCATACATGCACACATGCCTACATGCTTACATACATAGATACATACATGCGTATATACATACATACATTCATGCATGTGTAAGTATTGATAAATACATATGCATAAACACATACATACATACATAAATATGTATAAATACCAACACACACGTACATGTATCAATACCTACTTACATATATACATGTACACATACGTAGGCTACGTACGTTCGTACATACATACATATATACATACATGTATGCGTACATACATGCGTACATGCATGCATGCACGTTTTGTTTATATATGTATGTATGTATGTATGTATGCACCTATTAGGGTGTAAGGTAAACCAGTTATACGAAAAGAATGCCTATTTTTACATCATCTTCTTAACGAGTCAGTTTATTACATATATATATATGTATAATATATATTATTTTGTATAGTCTATATGTCTTATTTGATATATGTCTATATAATTGTATGAATAGTAATGTATATGAACACGTTCCCAATCGATTGCTGTGGTCAAAGTGTCCGCAAAGCAATTTCCAGCAGCGCTCCCTTTGACTATGGCTCTTAATTCCACCGGGTTTCAAAGCTGCTGCTCCTGCTGCTGCTGCAAGGATGCTAGCAAGGATGCTCATCGAATCGATGTGCGGGTTTAAAAAGAGCGCCCCCTATCGTTGCGATCTGATGTGGAAAGCGACGTCGAGAGGCTCGATGTTAAGCCACTTGGTGGCGCTGTGCGTGGCCACCTCCTACTCCTTCTCCTCCTCCTCCCTCTTCTCCTGCTCCTGCTCCTCCTACTCCCCCTGCTCCTCCTCCTTCTCTTATTTCTCCTCTTCTTCTCCTTCTTCCTCCTCTCTTTTTCTTTTACCTTCTTTTCCTTCTCCTGCTCCCTCTCCTTCTCTCCCTTCTGCTCCTGCTTCTCCTCATCCTCCTTCTAGTCCTCCTTCTTCTCTTCCTCTCTCCCTTGTTCTCCTCCCCCCTTATCTTTTGCTTCTCCTCCTCCTTCTTATCCTCCTCCTCCTTCTCCTGTTTTTCTTCCCTTCTCGCTTTTTTGAGAGAATACATTGATACAGTGAATACATACAGACATGCATAGAGGCAGGTACAAAGATATAGGGTCAGACCCATCCAGACATACAAACAGAGAGAGAGAGAGAGAGAGAGAGAGAGAGAGAGAGAGAGAGAGAGAGAGGCCGAGGCAGATAAGGAGACAGAGATAGATGCACAGAGACAGAAATTGAGACAGACGCAGACGCACCGGCAGAAAGACAGACAAATATACAGAGAGACAAGCAGATCTACAGAAAGACGTGTAGATACAGAGAAAGACAGGCATAGGGACAGATATACAAAAAGCCATGCCTACAGATGTGTATGAATATCCTTCTGGCACATGCGCACAAACATACAAACAGACTAATAGACAGTCACACTTTCGCATCTGATGGATACGCCAAACAAGAGCTCTCGAGCTGTTGCATACAGTGGCGCTATATCAGTTCAACGGTCGTTGTCGTCGTCATCATTTTCGATCGCTGTTCGGCATTGTCGTCGTTATAGTTATCACTGGGCATTATTTCTAACATTGGTGACGTCAGAGCAAAGACCATTCGAAGCACCACAAGTCATTATCAGCGCTTTTGTGAGGTGCTTAAAAGGCGCTATATCAAGTGCCTAAATGCATACAAAAGAGTTGAATGGAAACTGCATGGGTTTAAATAGTAGAATTACAACTAAAGAAAAGAAACTGGGTCATATGCATAACCAACTAATCTCAGAACTAAAAATATACAACTTGCATTATGACTTTGTCCAACCGTCCATTAATCCATACATGCATCCATCCATCCATCCGTCCGTCCGTCTGTCCGTCCATCTATCCCTTCCTTAGATGGATCCATCCATCCATCCAATCACCCACCCATCTACCCATCCATTCATTCATCCATCCATCCATCAATCCATTTATTTATTCATCCATTCATCCATCCGCCCTTCCATCCATTCAGCTATCAATTCATTCATTCATCCTTCCATCTAACCACCCGTCCATCCATCCATCCATCTATCCATCCGCCCGTCCATCCATCCAACCATCCATCCATTTATTCATCTATATATCCATCCACCCACCCATCCATTCACCTATCCATCTATTTCTTTCATCCATCCACCCATCCATCCTTTCAGCTATCCATCCATCCATTCATTCATCCATCCATCCATCCAACCATCCATACATCGCTCCTTGCATCCATGAGCGTGTCACAGAATCGTTGAAATGGCGCAGTATTTCACTGTGTCGTTCATCCAGTGCAAAGGAAAGGTTTAGAAATTCTGCAGGACGCTAGTGAGGTCGACGGATGGATGGATGGATGGAGGAAATGAGGGATGAATAGAAGGACAACCGTGCGATGACCATTAGAGCCATAAGTCAAAAGAAGTGTGGACATCAGTCGCCTAATGGACAACGTCCATCTTCATTAGCCGGACTTTGTTCCGTCAACTATATATGAATTCCGCTATCGTCCACAATCCAGGCTGGTTAGCGACCGGAAACGCGCGAGCCGCGACATCGATTGGGAGTCCAGGTCAAGGTCATCAGGGGTCACTCATGCCAGCGACGGGTCTGATGGATGACGAAATGCGACTGTCTTTGGCGCAACTCACCACAGTAATACAGTCGTTCTTCGGGTCGACGAAGGTCGTGTAGGTCTTTGTTTTATGGTGTGCGTTGTATTAGCCGATTGATAATGGACTTGCCTTTCACATATGCGTCCGGGGTTCGAATCCCGGAGTGTCACGGGGAATTGAAAGCTCGCTGAGAAGTACGTGTGTAGGTCGTCGAGTTTCTCTTGTCTGTGCTTCAGCCAAAACAGCTTTCAAATCCCTGACAACGCCTGCGAAGGGTGTTGGATTAATAACAAATGAGCGTGTACCTTACCTTAACTTACATTTCACCAAGGTATGTAAAGTAACAAATTAAGGTAAATGGAATGAGGTAGATTTAGTACAGGGTGGGACACGACTGCTACATGGCAGCGACAAGGCGAGACAAGAAAGCCCAAACCAAGGCTAGACAAGACTAGGCAAGATTAAACAATGCAATATAAACCGCGACAAGGCATATCTGGTCATTTATATTTCGCCTCTCATAGCCTCTCCAAAATATACTTTACGCTTGTCTAGTGTACATGTAACGCCTTTTGAGGAACATACAAAGGCGCTACGTAAATATGCATGCCGCGGCATCTAGTGACACTTCCAGTTCGTCATAATCAGTAGTCGATTCTTAGGCTGCTACAGTAAATCAATCATCCTCTTTGATTGATCGTTAGTATCGGCTCCTGTTGTCACGGGTAAACCCTTCAGGGCGATCAATTTTATGAAAAAGACTGCTCACGGATGCGAGACCATTTTAAAATGTAATTACTTCTGAATGGCGCTGTGGACACGACGCTGGCAAGCACAGATCGATGCAGGGGTCACGCAGGCCATCGTCTATATTGTCTGTATTTAGGGGAAATGGGAGTTGGATTCGCCCTTGCACACCTGCTCTTGTTCTTTGCACTGGCTTTCTACAGTTGGAGGGTGAAGGCATTGCCTGACGCTCTCCCTGAATCCCCCACGTTGGCCAGCACAGAGAAATTTAACAATGCCGAGCAATATACATGCATGCATGTATGTATGCACGTAAGCATGTATGCATCGTATGCATGTATGTATGCTGCTTGTATGTATGTATGCATGTACAATGCATGAATATATGTAAATGTATGAGTATTGTGTGCATTTATTATTTTTTATAATCAATCACATTATTATATCGTGCTATTAACTGAATTCACATCAAAGTGCATTTAGCTACAAATGTGCATTATGTACGTTCAGTTCGTTCTGTCAATTCTTTAATGTCATTCAGGTCTAAACTTAAGACATATCTCTTCCAACTTGCTTAACCACTGTGGCTTTGGGAGTCTCTGACCTATTGAACTTCGACCCGGTTTCTCCAACGGTTCTTGATTCCTGATTGCGATTTTGACTTGAAGCGACCATCAGCTGATGCCTTGGGCATTATGATAACGGCGCTGTATAAGTCTTTAGATTAGATTGGATTAGATCTCCAAGCGTCACGATGGCTTGTTTTAGTGAGCGCCGTATAGCGAGGAGCTTGCGGGGTCGAATCACTTCTATGAAGTGGTACTGTTTCAGTACTGTGTACTGAATTGTGTGATTGTATTGTACTGTATGGCGTTATGTTGCATTATGTTGTTTTGATATTTTTTGATTTGGTTTGCATTTCATGGTATTCCATTGCATTTTATTGTATAGTAATGGATTGTTTTATATTACATAACGTTGTGACGTATGCATATGGTCCCCTCTGAGTTATAAGCGGACTGAGATTAGCACAAAATCTCCGAAGCATCTTTCGTTTTACGCCAATTGAACAGAAAAAGATTTTATCAACTAATCGAATAAAGCTGTTGAAAACGTCGAAATTCTTCTTCATTTTCGGGCGCTGTCGCTAGCGGTGGATAGCTGCGAATTAGGCGCCATTCAACTTCCGATGGGCAAACTAAATGAATTACAACCCATTCACGGACACAGGCCGGCCTACAGGCAGACGGGGCAGAGAGGGAGGAAAGCACACAGGCAGAGAGATTTGCCATCAGGCAGGCAGGCAGGCAGGCAGGCAAACATACAGACAGACAGACAGAAAGGCAGACCGATAGCAGGCAGGCAGGCAGGTAGGAAAACAGATAGACAGACAGGCAGGCAGACAGAAAGGCTTCTAGATAGGCAGGCTGGATAGTGGAAAGGTAGGTAGAGAGATAGGCAGTTAGGTAGGGCAGACAGACAGAAATAAGTAACAGATAGGCAGGTAGGCAAACACGCTGGTATAGGTATGCAGAGAGATAGGTAGATCCATAGCAGGAAGACAGGAAGGCAGAAATAGAGACAAGTACTGTAGGTAGACAGAAAGGTTGACAGAAAGGCAGGCAGACAGGTAGGCTGACAGACAGGCCAGATAGGCAGGCAGACAGATAGACAGAAATAAGTAACTAGATAGGCAGGCAGTAAGGCAAGCAGCAAGAGAAATAGCAAGAAAGCGGGAAGGCAGATACGGATACAAGAAGACTGACAAGCAGGTACAGGCAGACAAATAGGACGGCAGGCTCAGAGATGTGCAATCAGTTATAGCCAAGGGCCTCGACGGAAGTACTGAGAGGCAGACAGACAGATATGCAGTCAGACAGACAAAGGAACCAAACAGACAGTCCAACAGACAATCAGACAGACAGGGGTGTTAGTTTTGTCTCTTTCCTAAATTCGGGATTTCTTTAGCGCTCAAAAAGACAAACGGGAAATGGTTTACTTCTTTCTACACAGCTCAATCAGAACTAAATCAATAGGGCAAAGGTCGAGTTTCGAGTCAAGATCCTTAGTTATAAATCGCTCAGTGCACCCCCCGTGCAGTTCTGGGTATAATGAATAAATAAATGGAAATCCGTAAATAAAAAGGAAAGTAAACATCTAAATAAAAGTAAATAGGACGAATGGCTGAGAATTTATCCCCTTTGATGGGGTCAGACGAAGGAGAGACGTCTTAAGGGGAAGGGTTAAAGGGTTGAGAATAGGGCGATCAAAACTAGATGGAAATACTTCGGATAGTTCAAAGATGAGTTGGAATTAAGAATAAGAGAATAGCAAAGCCTTTAAAAGGCATATAGAAGGCGCAATATGAATGACTTGTTGCAATAAATACAATAGAAAGATAGGCAAAAAGATTGGTATCACTTGGAGATGAATATGAGATACTTGAAAACATTGTATTATATTGTACAGGAGTGAACTGGATTGTACCCTATCTTATGTAAACTTCTCGTATTTCCTATTGCATTTCATTGTATTGTGTTGGTCATTTTATATCTTCTAACAGAATAAACAACTCAGTGGAAAACCCGAGGAAGGAGATGAGCCTTAAGGCAGCGATATTTGAAAGATATATCGTTCAGAGGGGCAACTCATCAACGGATCTGAAAAAGCTCTGAAATAAAAGAGACGCTGGGCAAGACAGTAAGTATTGCATTTGTTAACACGCCATATATCCATCGACTGAGCGGGGAATCATAGGCATGGGTGGGTCACAGCGGTCAGACAACATAAGCAAGTCGATAGGAATAAGTCTTCAGTCGCTTTACGAACATATCTAGCGAGATATTGTTGTGAGTGATGTAAACAGGAAGACTGTTCCAGATGGCTGGATGGAAATAGATGGGAATAGATCAGAAATGAAAAATATCTCGGAATATGAGTGATCTGGTGCTGTCTGTTGATAGTCAGAAACCGACCGCCAGCGAAGAACCAGGAAAAGTTCCGAAAGGCATCGGGATAAGAACTAAGAAATGGACGAGAGCATTGGACAATTCGGAGATCTGGTTTCATGAAAACTAGACCGCGGGAAAGATATCCCAATAACAGGTCGCCAAAGACAACAGATTAAGACTAACGAGACAGAACGATAAGTCAGGAATTCACCATGGGGGTTTGGATCGGCATGATGGGCGTCTCTGAGGACAATCTAGAACAATTCGATTTGCAAAGACGTTCTCAAAAAGGAGAAGAGAACTGGAATTAAACAAATCTAAGCTTCAGGCACCCAGAATCTGGACAGATTGCCATGGCAGCGGTCAGGCCAAAGGAACTCTGCCTCGAACTTGAATCACACCCTAGAGGGTATTTTACTGATGACTTTCCGGAGTTGATGAATTGGAGATTTGCGGAGCGAAAAGCATTCGGACACTTTTACCATGGATCAGCCACGCGCTCGTTTCTGTCGGCTGCGTAACAGTTCCAGATTGTATTGCTTCGTTTTAATATAGTTAACAACCATCCGGGGATTGAAACAATTTATGCAATTAACTAGATTCGAGTAGACTCAACTAGAATGAAACAAAACAAAACAGACTTGACTATGTTATAGATCTGCCTAGACTAGGGAATAACAGAGTCGATTACACTATAGTAAACTAGACTAGACTAGACCAGGCTAGACTATACTAGACTAGATCGGACTAGGCTGTCTAGAATAGACATAGGCTAAAAATAGACAAAACAGACAAAAATAGACTAAATATATGAATTACAATAGGCGAGTATAAGCTAGAACAAGTCATTTAAAACCAGAGTGGAACATACCAGAACAAGATAGAAGAGCATCATAGACGGAACAGAACAACATATCGACCTACTTCATACTCAAGGAAAAGTTTAGACAAGCACAGAACATAACAGAGCATGTTAGAACGATACTAGAGAGCTTACTAGAATAGAACTTGGAACTAACGTTACCTGTTGTGAGGGACTTAAAAGGTCTTGCATTAGATTTCTAGATTACTAACTAACTACCATATTACTATCCTTTTTATCGACTTATACAGTAGTATTCGTAAAGACGCATAGCAAACGTGTATTTACTTCACTCTGCCTTGGATTAAAAGAAATCTTTGGATTTTAATCAGCTCCGAGTCTTTAATCCTTGGTCATTCAGATGTTGTATAGTGCCGCCACCTAGTGGTAGGAAAACAATAAAACAACAATTCAGCCACAAAATGGCTGCCTTCCACGACACTAACCCGAAATTTGTTCGCAGCTCAGTGGCCGGGTTCTACGACGGCCGACTGCTCGAATATCCATTGCAAATGAGAATTAAATATTCATCTTAGGAAATGAAAAAATACGGAGTCTATCTGAGCTTCCGGCAGGGGCAGCCGCCCAAGCGGGAAACGCGGGAGGAATTAATAAGTGGACTATTACCCGATCTCTGAGCTCCGTCAAGGGAACACAAATCCGTGAGATGTGATGTTATTCGACCCAACGAGAAGTTACATTATCCACGACGATAATGTGACATCTCATTAAATGAGAGGTTGCAACGTGCGATGCAAGTTGACATACTGGGACGTTTTCGCATGCCATGCGAGGAAATGAAGTAGCATACAACTTGCAAAACGAATTTGCCTGGCATGCACATATATATGCATATATATATATGAATATGCTTGGCATGTACATATAGATGTGTATGTATATATATATCAAGATACTTCATATATCGCGTCTTGAATCTCACAAAAAGCGCTGGTCTGTATGAATATGGTAACGTGTAGAAGACAATGAAGGAAGAAGCAAGATTGTTTAAAAAACAAGGTAAGATTGACTTGACTAAACTTGGCTAAACTCGAATAGCCTAGACTAAACTCTCTATAGATTTTACTACCTAGATTTTGTCTCTTGGCCTAGCATACAATACAGTTCGCTGCCAAGTTCGATTCGTTTTGTCAGTTCTGTGATGTCATTAAGGTCTAAACTTAAGACTCATCTGTTTCAATTTACTTACGCTCTACAGCCTAATTTCTGGTTTCTCTGACCTATAGACCTGGCTTTTGAAATGGATTATTATTTTGATTATGATTTTTCACTTGGTGCCTTGGGCATTATGATAACGGCGCTATAGACGTCATTAGATTAGATTAGATTGAATTAGAAAAAAACAAAATGAGACCAGAACCGAGTAGACGAAAACAGACAAACTGGAATAAGCCAAAACAAATTAGAAAAAGCTGGATCAGACTGAAACCAAAATGACGAAAATAAAACATTATGGAGCAAGTAAGTGACGCGTTTGTTAACATACCATATGTCCTTTGATTGAGCGAGGAAGCGCAGGCGGTATGGTAGAACAGAACAAGTCTGCCTTGCCATGCGTCACCTTGCAGGGCAAGGCTAGGCAAGGTTAGGTAAGGCAAGGTAGTATAATTCTCAAAGACGCTGTGCGTAATGGGGACAATAATAATAGGGTATCATGATTGCAGCAAGCTGGGAAAGGGTTTTGGGGTTGAGAAACCAATAATCGTCTAATGATTGCTAGCATAAATGATTGTTCACTTGATTGATAGTGCGGCTTGATTGAACACACAGGATGATGGAGCGATTTTATTAAACAATTCGGTCATCGATCAAACGGAATAAAGTGGGGTCAGGAGGACGCCTTAGGAGACCTTATGGAATGCGGGTCATAGGTGAAGATTTCGTCCAGAAATCTGTTAACATGCCCTTATTCTGTGTTTGTGGGTGGTCCAGCGAACTTCACACCCCACCCACCAGACCATCCATTAAAAATTGTGTAAAGAAACGACATCCGAGAGAAAGAAAAGATTGAGACATGAGGTGGTGTATTGCGTCGTTTTAGAAATATTCAGATGAAAACATAATATTATGTAGTCTTGATCCATTGTCTTCGACGATCTGCTACTGGGACGTCTTTCCTCTGGGCTAGTGTTTATCCATCTACATCTTTGGAATTTGCCAATTCTCCTTTCCTTCTCTGTGATTCCTAGTCCGATGCCAGTCGGGACTTTTCCCTTGCTTCTCCTCGGTCTCAGTTTTCAGCTTCTAACTTATTTCCTATCAGTAAATAGCAACAGATCCATCACCTGGTAAGATGTCTTCCATTTCTGAGCTATTTACATTTATGGGTGGTCCGCTAACCTTGTGCAGTTGGGTGGTCTATCGGTAACGCGTTTGTTCAATGATCATACGGTTGCGGGTTCGACTGCGTATAACGAGCAAGTTATTTACGCACACATGCCTCTGTCACCAATTGGGTACTGGCGTAAGTTGGGAATTAAACGGCAAGTCCTGCTATGCACTGGCCCCATTTTCAGGATATTGGGATTTGTCCATTGCCGGCTCTAGGACCAAGAAAAGGAGACGAGCGCCTCCCCTACGTATCACTTGTGGGATATGGGATACTTTATTTTCTTACACCAACATTCACATCCCATCCAGACCACCGATTAAAAATCTATGTAAATAAAAAGCCTTGGAGAAAGTACTGAGATTATGGAGGTGCACTACATTTTTTCAAATAATTACATATATATTCTCTTACCATACCTTTCTGCAACATACTATAACTTACTATATCTTAATTTTATCATACCATACATAGCTAGATCTTACCCAACCATACTGTATCTCAACACATACATACATATATGCAAGCATATATGCCTGCATGGATACATACATTGGCTGTTGAGTTTACTCGAGTTTCATTCATTCGTAAGGAATTCCTTGTTTTATGGTCATCTCTGCGTCGTTTCAAGTAACTCGAGGTCTGCAGGATCTTAAAATTTATTTTGCTGCTGCTCTGTTATTTGCATCAGCCTCAGTACCAGCTTATCAATCCTTCTTATCGGATTACAGCATCACAGAACTCGCGGATTTGGTCGACCCACAGGTTGGGTTGAACTAGATGTTGGGTCGACCTTCTGATTGAGTTGATTTAGATATTAGGTCGACCCTCTGGCTGGGTCGACCTAGATATTGGGTCGATCTTTTGGTTGGGTTAAACTAGACATTGGACTGACCAACCGGTTGGGTTGAACTATAGAGAATGGGTCAACCCACTGGTTTGGTCGAACTAGAGATTTCGTCGACCCACTGTTTGGGTCGAACTAGGACAAAAGCTGTGTTCTATATTAATATAATCCATTTCAATGCAATCTAATTGAATCTGTTTCAACGATATTCTTGTTGTTCCACTGCTGTTCCATTTCGAGTTTGTTGTCTCTTGGTCTAACATACAACACAATACTATGCAATGTAATATAATACAATACACACATATAAATACACACTACATCTGCACAATATATGTATATATATGTGTATATTTATTTAACATATATCTTGTGTCAGCTGTTTGGGCAAAAACACGGTGTGGTTCGATTAGCACTGAACAAATAATGTGCGCGAAAGCCACTCATGTATTCTTAACTGCGGCACGATCGTTTCTAAGCGGGTCAAAAGCTAGACTCCTCGGCATCCGACTATAAATGCCAATATTAGCGTGTCTCGATCACTCGAGCACATTTTGTCTGATGCGCTCTTACGGTCTTAGTGTTCCATCTTAAAGGTACTGTCTGGAAAAAGCAGTTAAAAATGCATTTATTAATAGTGCATATGCTGATATAACTTACATAATAATATTGCATATGTTAATTATGCATGTGTTAATAATGCATATCTTAGCACCCTACATGTATTAGAAACGTATTTTATTTTAAAAATTATGCATAAATTTGCATCGTAATCCCGAGATTTCTACAGCGCCCAACGAAAGCCACGTCACGGGGACCGGCTTAGGACTATTCACATGCGCATAGTTTATGCAAAAATGCATAAATATCTAAATGCCTCTCGTGCTTTTGCGAAGGAGTTGATGCCTTATATTCTCTTCGTGTTTCTTATCTGAGTCGTGTTCGGAATTCCTGGAAGCGAAACAAAAGATGCAGCGGATAAGAGGCGCAGCTGGGCACTTGCTTCGCGCGGGGGCACTTTCCTTCCGCTCCCTGGGGGTGCATAATCCCGGTCGCGTACCCCAAAGAAGACAACGTGCTGCCGGTTGCAATAACACGACGACCTGTTGGCTACATCGGCCGGGATCGTCGGCCGCGCTGTCGGCCGAGGGAACCTCTCAGTCCGTTGATGTACATCGTGGGCCGATAAAACTGGACCACGCTGAGCTGATACGATGCTGTAATCGGCTTTGAGTAGCGAAGTAATGTATCATTCAAGCACATCTGCTGTTAAGGGCCTTCAGGGCGCATCTCTGTATACTCTTCCGCAAGCAGACACATGCACGCACGCACACGCCACGCACACACGCACACACACGCGTATCCATCAAGACTGCAGTGTATGACATGTATTTATGCGTCCCATATTGCAGTGCTATATATGAATTTATGCATGCATATGTTTCTTAGGCGCTGGTAGCGGTGGCCCGAATACGTGATCCATTTAGGACTTCATAAAGCTGTCTACTCAGAAGGGTTATCACGTATTATAGTCATGTGCTGCTAATATATATACAGGGTGGGCCAGAAGTATTTGTTCAACTTTGAAGGCCTATAACTTAGGCAGTTTAGCAAATAAGTGAATGCTTAATGCATCAAATTAAAGGTCGTTATATCAGCTACAACTGCTCAAAAATTTACATTTTTAGCTTTATTATTAATTGCGTAAAACTACTGTACTGAATATGTATCAGTTTACAATGATTTTAATTCGTCTATCTTGCAAAACACAATACTTGGAAAATTAGTCTTTGCAAGTTTGCATTATTGATAGCCATTAAGAAATCCAAGAATTATTTAATCAAATAAATATTCAATGTGTCTTCCACGAGCTCGAATGACTGCATCAATTCAGCTACACGAGCGATGTTGTCAGCGGTACGTGCCGAACGAGGACGGCCAGTAACAGGTTTACGTTTAGAACTTGCACTCGCGTCAATTTGTCTAATTAATCGGTTGAGATTGTTTTTACTCCAGTTTCTAGCAGGAAATTCATTCTTCATTTGATATGCATTTAAATGTTTTTCAATTCTTAAAATTCGAATCAAAGTCCTGTCATCTTCTGTTAACGGCGCCATGATGAAATTATTGTTTACGTCGGAAAACAAGGTAGGTGCGGTACACAATAATTATATGGCGCGTAGTGCAAGCTACCGTAATGAAATTTGTCGGACTTATAGCTGATATAACGACCTTTAATTTGATGCATTAAACATACACTTACTTGCTAAACTGCCTAAGTTATAGGCCTTCAAAGTTGAACAAATACTTCTGGCCCACCCTGTATATATAATGTATATGTGTGTGTCTGTGTGTGTGTAATACACTATTATAAATGTACGTATATATAGTTATGTTTTATGTAGATGAGGACGTGGCAGCTGCATTGGAATTCTATAAAATCCTACTTCGATTCATTATTAATGTATATATACATGTATATGATATTCGTTTTAAATGTATATTTGCATCATTAATATATGCACACAGTACTAACATCAGTTGTCTAAAAGACGTCAGTTTAATACACACACACATCACACACATATACATCCTTGCGACGCATGTTACCTAAAATGCATGCATATATACATATATACAACATACATGCATGAATATGTACATGCATATATATATATATATATACGAGAGAGACGGTTCCAGTAGGTGGTCGCCCTTCTCCTTTATCCAGGCTTCGGACTGCATGGCGCCGGTGGGGTACGGCCGTGACGCAGTTTCTTCCCAATGAGATGCATCCCCAGTTCATAGGCTTCTGTCAGAAGGTCATTGTCCCACTGGCTCCCGTCACAAATATCGCACTCTGCTTTCAACAGAGGGTGTGTCTCGCAACTAGACACATGTCGATGTACATCACTTGCCCATTGTTACAGAGCGTGGCTTACACAGGTCATCAGGTATTGCGGTATAGACGTTAGCCATTTTGGCATTATTACCTGTAGCCTGGGCAATGCTACTTGTAGTCCAAGGCATTGTTAGCCGTAATTCTATTATATTTTTAGCAAACGTTTGCTGCGTCAAGTTCCGGATAAACGGTTTAGAGCAGCACCGGGCAACAGCAGACACTAACGTAGTCTAATCTAATGACTTCTATAGCGCCGTAATCATAAAGGCATCAATCGATGGTTGACTCAAGTCAAAATCGCAATCCAAAATCATAATTCGTTGGAGAAGCCGGGTCGAATTCCGATAGGTAGCTAAAGAATTGAAAACTAGTCGTAAACATCTTTTAATATAGAAATGTTGCCTTTTTGTTCTTCTAAACACTGTTTATGGTTTTACACAACGGTACGTGATGCGTCATTAATTTTATGTTACCTCCAATATAATGAATCGAAGGAGCGATGACCGAACCAGACCGGCTTCGTGGATACACATGATAAATGTATCGCATCTCTGGACTTGGGAACAAGATGGCGTGACCTATATTCCTACACTGCGACATCAGTAACAGGCAAACATCTTGGTTGTTTAGCTGTTGCGTCTTGTCTGATTTCGCCTCCCACTTCGCGCCCCTGAAATCCCCAAACGAGGCGCTGGTTGGCCAGAAGGCCAAGCTCCCACGCGGGTGTATCTGACCAAGTGGCCCTGTTTCGCCGCATTGCTCTGGGACGCAGGCTCCTTCGGTATCATTCTAGACGCGACCCCGACCCTGCATTCAACCCGCGGGGAAGAGAAATTTGGCAATTCCTGTCACAGTTAGGAGCTCTTCACAATATAAATGAGTATATGCGTAGCGCATGTATATATGCTGTAATTGTGAGACAGACTGACAAGCATGCATGCAGGCAAGCGGGCAGGCAGGTAGGCAGGCGCAGGCACGCAGACACACAGACACACAGAAAGGCACACACAGACAGACACACACAGACAGACACACACAGACAAACACACACAGACACACAGGCAGACACACAGACAGACACACAGACAGACACTCGCAGACACACCGGCAGACAGACATACAGACAGACAGAGGGATACAGCTGGACAGTTAACAAGAAAGACAGAGACCCGGGGAGCCTAATACACTAGGTATAAATACACTGTAACAACAGAACCCTAGTAAACTGGGCATTATGTTAATTCATATACATATGCATAATATCTACATATGTATATATATATATATGTTCTCATAACATGTATAAATAGATATAACATAGGATATATAAAATACATACATGTCCCCTACATAACGGTAACATGGCGACGCAGTGCTGCATATAAACCACTGTAAATATCTCTGTGTGCGGTGCCATAATAAAGCGACACTTGGAGACAATCAGGTGGAGCTTTCAGTTGTCTCTTCAGCATTCACGTCGATATTTCCGTGCCATTCAACAAATGTCTGTGAAAATGGCGTTATTATGATAATGGTCTTCATTACGATAATGGCAGACTTAGTAGGAGCGTCAGCAAATCGTTGTATGAATAATTTACCGTTGTGTGTCCATCGCTTCTGTCCTGACTGTTCGATTTGTTGATCTAGTTCGAAATGTTCAAGAGGACTCTATCTACAGTCGCTGCACACACTAGTGTGGCTAATAGCCACCAGGAGGCGTTATTTTCGCTGCTTACTTCAGGAGTCATGTTAGACACCCATTTTCTAGTTGATTAGATTTAATATACAAGCCATTTCCATTAGGGAGGCATTTTTGCACAACTCCGCCACTGCCGTTCTTGGGTAGTGCCAGTCCCAAGCCTGGATAAAGGAGGAGGGCGACGTCAACGGCCTTTGATGCCATAAGATGTCGTTAAACGGCGGAACTACTACTAGTTTTTGGGAACGAGGATGAAGGATTGAACGCCGGTGCTGTCTTTTGTCGGGTAGTGCCAGTGCCAAGCCTGGATAAAGGAGGAGGGCGACTTCAACGGCATTTGATGGTCAAAGATGTCGTTAAACATTGGGAATTACTACTAGTTGTGGGGACGGTTGTCTTAAGTCTAGCGGTGAGAACAGTGACGGGTTTCACCATAAGATGTCGTTTAATATAGTCAAATAATTGCCTAAGATAACCGATGATGTTAAGCGTGTTTTGTGTACACAAACTGTGTGTGATAGTTCTAATCACATGTGTTTGCAGCTAAAGATATCTAGTTACTTTGAAACCGATATCAGTGTCTGGCTATGGTTCATAGTGACTATGTATTATTATCAGACAATTATGTTTATGAGCGTTCTGGCCACAATAGTGTCTGCTTTTAATACATATTACTTTCAGAAGTTCATGTATATAGGCAGACAATGTGTTTGAGACGTCGGCTTTCGATGAAGTCAGCAGGAAAATTCGACTTCACCTCGGCTTCGGGCCGATTCTGCTAGTGACTAAGACGTTCACCGGAAATTCCAGGAGCACGGCAATAAACTTCCGGTTTTCGCCCACCCGTTGGAATCTTATTGCACGCTTCGATGATTACAAGACTTGCTTGATCACGGTTGAGTGAATCCATCGGCTCTGCTCGGACAGTTTGAGCCGCAGTTGGTTTATATAGAACTTCAGATTCCGAGGGAAGGACGCTGAGGAGCATTTCGTTTGATGGTCAAGCCATGAGAATGACTATAAGAACGAAGCGGTGGAGGACTGGAAAAAGAGGAGGAGAGGAAGGAGGATAAAAAGGAGCAGAAGGAGGAAAAGGAGGACAATAAAGAAGAGGAGGAGGAGGAAGAAGAGGAGGAAGATAAGGAGGAGAGAGAAAACAGGAGGAGAAAGAAGAAAAAGAGGACCAGTAAGAAAAGAAACGTAAATAATAATAGGCAGAGGAGGAAGAGGAGGAAAAGAGGAGGCGAAGTTAAGGAGGAAGAGAAAAGGGAGGATATAGGAAGAGGAGGAGGAGCATGAGACGCTTATAGAGGTACTCTAGTTACTTCGATATTGATTGTTGTATTCATTAGTCATGTGTCTTGTCCTTGACGTCACTGTACGCCGGTATTATCCGCAAGGACTATTTATCATTCATGTCGTCTTTCAGATCTTTCGCATGTTCACCCACCAGACCCTCACCCGCTCACCCACTAATTCACCCATCAGCACTCACTCACTCACCCATTCAACCATTATCACCCTCTTATTCACCCAACCGCTTACATACCCAACCACCTGCTTCGTCACCCGCTTACCCACCCGCTCCCAATTAAACCTTTCTCCTATTCACCCATCCAAGATACACCAAACTTAGTTCCCCAATCAAGCTATCACCCCAAAATCCACCCAACACAACCCTACCCTACTGATAAACTCACCTAACCGTCAGTCTCATCACCCTTCGGCGCAGCCACCGAGTCGGAATGAGGGCTCGTCCTCTTCTTGCCGATCGACCATTCGCTGAGTCAACGACGCCGATGATGATACGGATGACTTATTCCCGTCGTCATTGTCTCAGAATCCTATCAGCAGAAGAGCTTCATCGCCTCCGTTTACATGGCTTGCCTACTCCTCTTTCTTCTCTTCCTTTTCCTCCCCCTTGTCTGTTTCCTTCATTATCCTCCTTCTCCCTATGTCTGCCTCCTTCTCATACACTGCTCCTCTTACTTTTCCTTCTCTTCCTGCTCCACTTCGTTTATTTACTCCTACTCCTTACTTTTCCTCCTTTTTTTCCTTCCTTAGCTTCCCCTATTTCTTCTCGTCCTTCTCTTTTCCTTACTTCTTGTCTTTCTCGTCCTTTTTCTAATTCTTTTCCTCATTTTCTTGCTCCTCAATTCCTTTCCCTTTTCTTTTCTTCTTCCTCGTGATTTTCCTCCTCTTGCTTTTCCTCTTCCTCCTTGTCCTCTTCCTCTCCTTTCCTCTATGTCCTGTTCTTCCCCACCCGCTAATCCTCTTCTTTGTTCAGCTTTCCTCCTCTTCCTTCTTCTCCTTCTTCTCCTCCTCTTCCTTGTCTTTTCCCTCCTGCTCTAAATCTTATCCTTAAGAAATTAAGTTCCAACAATTATAGCCAATAAAATTATTCTCATGATTTCACACCTGCGTCTAACTACACCCGCCTCCAAACACACAAACACACGCGCGCGCACGTGAATACACCTGTACAAATACACACACCTGTAAGGTGCCATACTGTGAGCTACTAGCGCAAATCTATGTACAGAAATACTTGTACACTGATTCAAACGCCTACATAAAAGATGCACGGATCAGACCTCAAAACATCAAAACAATATTACCTGTAAGCAACTGCTTGTAAACAAACTTGCATGTTCAACCATGTTTACGCAATGCTTGTACGCACATCACTTGCACAACTCCTTGTGTTGAACCTACTTTTAAAAACAATGGTTCTGTAAGTTAGGTATCAATATAAGTTTAATTTTTCATTCAATTACAACTAAAATGTATGCACAACAGTCTGCAAAAACATTACACGTAAATTGTCTCAGAGGAGGCGCCAGCGGAACGCTCTAACCTATCGGCTACCGTGTCTCACATGGCTTAGTAGTTTGATTTGGACTAACCAAGTGTGCAGCGTGATTTGTTTTCTGCTCTAATCTATTCATGGCTTTCTAGTCGTGTTATGTTCTGCGGTTTTTGCAGAGTCCATTCGTGGCTGGAACTCTACATGAATTGTCAGAACTGATCTCGTTCATTCCGCCCCACAACTTCTCATCTCGACAATCCCAAATATTCTCATTTGATTGTGCCGGCTACGCATCGGCTTGTTTTCCCAGGACATTCGCGCACTGGCTTATTCACATACCAACCCATTTGATCTTATTGTAAATCCAAGATATCACATTACATTAGAATACGTCATAGCGTGGCCACGGTAGCCGATTGGTTAGAGTGCTCGACTTGTAATGCGAGCAGGACGGGTTCGAGACATCACTGAGACGGTTACTGTGTAGGGACCTTGAGAAAGTCGTCCACTCGAAACAACTCAGCGCCATCGACTGATGTTAGTCACCAGATAAGGGCGCTTAATAAATGCAGAAATAGCAACAACAACAATAAGAATAATAATAAGATTAATAATGATAGCAACAACAACAACAGTAACTATAACTGATGATGATGATGATGATGACGATGATGGTGATGATGATGATAATAATAATAATAATAATAATAATAATAATAATAATAATAATAATAATAATAATAGAGAACAATTTCAACGCTGATAGGTGTTATAACATATGTGCTGAATTATTAAACGTTTAGATTAAATAACATTACATGTGCTAGCGCTGATAGAGGCGTGTCACAGATTACAGATTATGTCACACCGTAATGTAGGCCTACATCATAAAGAATTACAATGTAATGCATACAGTGGTTTCCTTGACTGTTTGGTGAACGTGGTTTGAGCGGCTTAGCATGGCGATCATCCTCCTCAACTGCCTGACCCTCGGAATGTACCAGCCGTGCGTCGATGTGACCTGCTCCACGATGAGGTGTCAGGTCCTCGAGGGCTTCGACCACCTGATCTTCGCCTTCTTTGCCATCGAGATGTGCATCAAGGTCTTCGCGATGGGTCTGTTCGGAAAGCTGGCCTATCTCGGAGACACCTGGAACCGCCTCGACCTTTTCATCGTCATTGCCGGGTGGGTGGTCTCATAGCGGCGCTTTAGAAGTCATCAGATTAGATCAGTTTCGATTGGATTAGATTTGATTATAGATTAGATTCAATAGGATTAGATTGGATTGGACTGCAATAGCTTGGGTTATGTTAGGTTCGCTTACATTACAGAGTACTTTATAAGCAAGTAAAATTGAATAGATTATAAAAATAGATATTAGATTAGGTTAGATATTAGATATAACACACACACATACACATACATACACACATGCATGCAACGAGGCTAGGCCGAAAGGTCCCAGTTCGTCAGGAGAGGCAATTGATCAAGGCCTTGTGTCGTTTGATGGTCAATGGAGAGGCGACGGTTCGATTCCAAATTAGGATCCATGCTGAATCTTAAGCAGCTGACACTTGTCGATGACCCCAATGGCAGATTGCTCGAGCGTTAACCTTTCACCTTTGCACCCACAAACTGTATTCTTCTGTCCCAAGTTGTGTAGGCATTCTTTCATTCACTCGTTCGTTCGTTCGTTCATTCCTTCATTCATCCATCTGTTCATCCGTTGATCCATTCATCCGTTCATACCTTTATCCGTTCTTCCATCATCCAACCATCCATCAATCCATCCATACGTTCATCCATTCATCCGTTCATCCGTTTATCCTTTCATCCATCCATCCATCAATCAATTCATCCATTCATCCATCGATTGATTCGTTCGTTCGTTATTGATTGATTGAATGATTGATTAATTTATTTTTTATTTTTTCATTCATTCATTTTTGGATTCATCGTTCATTCATTCGTTCGTTCACCGAATCATTCATTCGTAAAATTTATATGGCACCACTTGGTATGTGTACCCCTCGTCCACCATCGAAAGAGTTTTCGAGCACTGATTGTATAAGCCTCTAATCTAATCCAGAAATTTCCGCAGTGTCATCTTGATAACAAAGATAAGCAGCATGGAGTATCCCCCTCTTACTGTGCTCTTTGGGTTCGTTGTTTGGTATTGTATTGCATTACATTGTATTGTCTTGTATCGTATTGTATCAATGACATCACTTAACTCGATAACCCAAGTCCTGACCTCCGTGACCTTTCTTTGCCTCGATTCGATCAGGGCTTGAGTTCGTTTGTGTTTTCAAGCAGGGAGAGCATTTTTCTTAGAAGAAGGGCTATAAAAATGTTTCTTACAAGCCTAAACTAAAGACTCGTCTGTTTCAACTTCCTTATGTCACTGTAGCCTGATTTCTAGTCTCCCTCAACTATCGGATTTCGACGGAGCTTCTCCAATGGAGTATGTTTTTGACTTGTGAATTATGGTAGCGGCGCTATAGAAGTCGTTAGATTAGATTAGATTATAGTTACAATGACAACAGCTTGTCTTTCTGTTGCAGGGCCGTTGAGTATGGCGTTGATTCACAGAATCTGAATCTGTCTGCCATTCGAACGGTGCGAGTTCTTCGGCCTCTCAGAGCCATCAACCGGATTCCTAGTCAGTGACACACACCTCTTTCTAATCTAATCTAATTTGACCTAATCTCACTGATCTGTTTCAATCCAATTCTGTTCCTGTCCAGTCTACGTGCTATCTTCTAAGAGGCGCTTTATAAATCTCAAATTACAATTAAAAATTACACTCCAGCCTAATTCTATGCTACGTCTTCTAAAGCGCCGCTTTTGTGCTATACAACCTTTCTGTCGAGGCTATTTTTAATGAGTGCGCGAGTGTGCGTGTATTTTGCGTTTAACGACACTATGTCATGACAAGAATAATTAATTAGCTTCGCCCTCACCATTAGTAGTAGTTCCAATGTTTAACGACATCCTATGGCATCAAAGGCCGTCCTTACCTTGTAGCACATATTCCATTTGAAGCGTACCCGCATCCTCTGTCCAGGCGTGGAACTGGAAAACCCGAGAACGACAGTGCCGGAGTTTATTTATAAATTCATCAGTTGGTGCGAAAATATTTTCAAAACTCCGCCACTGCCTCTAGTCGGGTAGTGCCTGGATAAAAGAGGAGGGCGACGTCAAAGGCCTTTGATGCCATAAGATGTCGTTAAACATTGGAACTACTAAAATATTTTCACCCTTTTGGCACTCTAATCTCCTTTAATAAGGCGTTTAAAATTAACAGAAAACACGACCTGTAGTGGCCTTTTGATCCGCTTAGTTACGTAGTGCCATCTGCTTCACGATGTCTTACGGCTGCCAGGTCCATTGACGGCGACCTGTAACAATATCAGCGTTTTAACGAAAATGACGAGTATATGGCTCCGAAAAGAACAATTTTAAGGTGTAGTTCTTAACATTATTAGTGTTATTCGGATTCATAACATCTTCTGTTTGCCTTAGCCGTTGACGTCGATTTTTATACAGTACAATATAACTTATATTTATAACGCGCCTTAATAAAACAATGACTTACTCAAAGGACGCGTTACAACATAATAATTAGTTATAGTACTGACAGAATAAATGAGTCTTAAGTTTTAATTTAAAAGTATCTATTGAAGAGCATCTTCGAATAGATTCAGGTAAAGAGTTCCACTCAGCTGGACCAGCTACTTCAAACATTCTTTTACCAAACTGTAGGTTAACTCTTCTGACTTCTTTATCTTCTAAAGTTAATTAACATGAGTAGTAATAGTTATTATTATTATTATTATTATTATTATTATTATTATTATTATTATTATTAATATTACAACTGATGAACGTTTGTAAGCCATTATTTGTGTGTAAATCACTAGAAGTCGCGTTTCCACCTTTACCAAATTCCATTCCAATCAATTTCAGACATCTTTCTAAAACAGCTCCTTCTTCTTTTGGTTCTCTGCTCTTAGGCAGGTTTAGACGTCCGATGACGCCACTCCTCTCGGTGCTGAGCTTCTTCTTTCAGCCTGCTGTCTCCGTCCGTCGTCATCCAATCCAGCAGCATCTGTCTGGGTCTTCCTTTGTCCTCCTCCCCTCCATTCTGCCCTCAGTGACGGTTCTCAAGAGTGAGTCCCCTCTCAGTATGTGACCAAACCAGTTTCTCTGTCGCTTCTTTATTGTAGCTATCATAGGTCTTTCTTCCTCAACTCTTTTCAGCACCTCCTCGTTTAATATGAGCTCCATCCAACAAACTTTTTCCATCCTGCGCCAAATCCACATTTCGAAGGCCTCCAATCTCTTTGTATCCTCCTTTCTCATGGTCCACTTTTCAGATCCATACAACACCACGCTCTATATCAGAGTTTTAATCATTTAAACTGTAAAAGGTTTAGTATTAAAGCGCAAAATGCATCGATCTAAAACTCCGCAACTACTGTATTCGAGTGGTGCCAGTCCCTTGCCTCGATACGTCAATGGCCCTGGCAACCATAAGATGTCGTTAAACAATGGAAACTACTACTACTGTCTTCTTAAAACTCCGCCACTGCCGGGTTCGGATATAACGCCAGCCCAAAGCCTAAATAAAGGAGGAGGGCGACGCTAATCATTTTCGTTATGACACATGTCGTTAAGCAGAAGTTATATACACATTCATATACAGTTTATGCCAACAAGCGTTTTGACCACACTAGTATCTGACATAAGCAGACATGACAAGTGTACAGTTGCTGGATAGCGACAGAATTGAAATCTGTTGCGGATAAAATTATATTTCAGTTTTGACAGACGGTCTGTTTCGGCGGTTCGCAACTTCCTGTTACCAAGGGAACGAACTCATCAGTTACACTATCCGCGTCCGACTCTAGGATTCGGTAAACTCAATTATGACGACCAAACGGAACCTCGGGGTTAAGGGTCAAGGTTCAATCGGTGCACGCCCTGGAGTAGGATTCGGTTCTGCCCGAATGATGATTTAAGATTTATGCGAATTTTCGCTCCGTCTGCGGCTTCTGTATCTCAGCGCTGATCTCAGTCAGATAATTCTTATACAGATTGGTCTCTACAGATGGCGCGTTCTTCGTTCATTCGTTTGTTTAGCCTTTCAACCATGCACGTGCAAATGCATATACATGCATGCTTACATAAACATATGCATACATACATACATACGTACATATTACATACATACATACGTACATGCATACGTACACACATACATACCTACATCCATCCATGCATGCACATATACAAACATACATACATGCATACATACATACATACATACAGAGAGACAGACAGACAGACAAAATTGCATGCATGCATGCATACATACACACATATATATGCACGTATACATACATGCATGCATCTATACATGCAAAAACACACACCTACAAACATACATACAAAAACAGATACAAAAGTACATACACAAAATACGTACACAAATACATAAATGCATGCATGCATACACAAATACATACATATAAGTACTCACATATGAACAGTCGTGTGGAAACATGCGCACACATGTCTGCATATATACTCATAATGCTTACACATATATGCAAGTATGTGCACGGTTGCTGTTAGGTGATAATGTCTCGCTCTTGCTGTGTCTAAAAAGACGACAGCTATAATGAGATTTCTCACCAGGGACTGTGGGGGCGTCAGCAGTCTCCTTGTCCCTGCCGGCCAGTCCTCCTCCTCCGCTATTCTTCACCAACTTGGCAACCGAGAGCCCTCACCTCTCAGCTGCCGGGGTTGGCAAGCCATCCACCCTAGCCAAGGTTGCCGAGCCTCATTAGCAACCCGATCCATAGCTACAGCGCTTGTTTCGTAGCGCAACACAGCGGCTAGAGGATAGCGGCTGACCGCCGGTTGCAAGTAGCACACGTCCAGTTGTGGTCCTGTTTCGCGTGCTGTCTCCAGAGATGTAATTGTAATTGTAGTTTTAATCGTAGCTGTAATTGTAATTACGACAATTTATATGGCATTGAACGTTCGATCTGTGTTAAAAGCGTCCAAGTATCAATATGTCTCCCATATTGCACTCAATTTCCATCTAATCAAATCCGATTACAGAACAGAATTTAACTTGATTCGTCCGTCAAAGATGAGGGGTAGACCGACAGTCTAAGGAAAAACGCTGGAGCCAATGGCTAATCAATCAACACGAACTTACGATGTCTATCCGCGGAGGACATAAAGCTGTGAACAGCTGCGATGAATGTAATCTATGCTCAGCCATTTGACAGGGTTAGCAGTTCAGAATGGACAGTTATATCTATCGCCCGTCCATAACCTTACTTCGACACTGTGCTCTTAAAAATATGGTGGGTGAAACCATACACTAATACAATACAATGCAATTGTAATTTGATAATGCGCTCCTAACGAAGTTCAGAATTGCATATTGAAACAGGGTAAGAAGAAGAAGCATTAGAAGTCCATCAAACAGACCCTCAAAGCAGACCCTCCCTAAACAGACCCTCAAAAGCATCAGCGGTCTGGAAGGATAGACTGTAGACTATGGCAACAACTAGTGTGGCCAGTACTGAGGCAAACTTGTCTAGCAGTTGGAGATAATGTATGTGCCTTGGCACTAGATAGTTTGTCTCTGAGTGTTCTAGCGACACAAGAGTCGGCAGATTCAAGACATGAATTTTAAAACGCATAGAAAATAGTATTTGAAAACTTATATAGCGCCTCTCACAGAAGAAACTACCCAGAAGCGCTTCCAGCTTGAGGACCCCGGGGAAATAAGAACGTCTTCAAACAACGAGCTGACAGCTCTGTCTCCAGCAGAGACCCTTGCACGATTCGAAGGCGGAAGTCCATTCCATAGAGATGGGTCAACAACAGCGAAAGCCCTCTGCTGCGCAAGAGAAGACTTAACACGGAGAACAATTAAATCCAAGTGATCAAAGAGCTCAGAGGACGGGTTAAGGTAATCCAGTGTGGGAGTTGAATAAGATCACAAGATATTTTGGACCCTGACCCATACGAGCTTATTGTACCAGTGACAATACTTTAAACTGAATGCGAGATACGATAGGGAACCAGTGAAGTTGCTGAATCATATAAATAACTGTCTGGTCACATTAGTGTGTGCGGTTTCCAGACATGACCGTCAAGACACATGGAAAATTAACTAGTCTCGCAAGTTCAGCGCCTATAGTCGCAGTTAGACGTGATCTCTGCGACTTGGAAGCAAAACTTGACAGGAATCATTAGTTCTTCTTCTTTTTCGTCATCGTTGTTTTTCGTAGCACGTCATATGCCTCTCCAAGGCGCTTTCATTTTTCACCCGCGCCATACCCGAGGGTCATGTGGACTAATCGACTATTTATTACCCGCAAGGAGGCCCTGGTATAGCTCAGCCGGAACTAAGGAGGTCAGAACTCGGAGAAATGTCAGATAAAAGTTAAGAGGATGTCAGGACTAATGACAATATCAGAACTAAGTTACGAAAATGTCAGGAATAAGGACAAAGGAAATTATTAAGACTAAGTTATGTAGCTGTCAGGTATGTATGTATGTATATATCACTAAATTTGTAAAGCGCCTTTTAAGTAACTCACAAAGGCTCTGGAGCACGGCTACCTAACGGTCTCCAAATAGGAACGTCTTGAGACGGGCAGAAAATGTTTCTTGAACTGTTGAACAGAAAGGGATCGGATGTCTGGTGGAAGAGTGTTCCAGAGAGACGGCCCCACAGTGGAGAAGGCACGGCCTGCCCGAGCAGACGTACGAGAACGGAGTACAATGAGTTGACCATGTGTCGCCGATCGTAGTCTCTGTCGACCAGGTCTAAGGACAGTGTCATGATTAAGTCATTTGGACGTCAAGACTGAGGTCATGACTAGAAAATTAAGTTGCGAGAACGTCAGGACTACTTACATTGTTAGAACATAGTAAGATACAAAATAAGATCACGGTTAAGATACAAAAATGTCAGGAATAAGGACGGTCTCATGACTAAATTACGACACCAGGAGCTAGGACTAGTGACACAATTAGAAGTAAGTAACGAGGACGTCATGACTGAGACTGTGGTTAAGTTACGACGTTGACAGGGCTAAGGATATGGTTAGAATGAGTTGTGAGGATCGGATGAGTCTAGCAAAGGCTCCTCGATTCTAGGACGTGGTCGCTCTATACTGAGCTGTAATTGCAGTCTTGGAATCGCTGGCCTCAAAGGCATCACGGAAATTCCAAGTGATTGAGAATGAGAGCGATTGAACAGTTGATTGATTGACTCTTGTCATTGAATTCGCCTGCTTTGTGCTGGTTTATCTGTACATGTGTGTGACAATATATCAGAAGCCTTCCATCCATCCGTATGCCGTCCCTTCATCCATCCATCCATTCTTCCATCCATTTTTTTTATCTTCCCATCCATCCATCCATCCATCCATACATCCACCCACCCTGGGTACCCACCCACCCATCCATTCATCCATCCTACCCTCTCTGATTCCATTCATCCATTCTCCCATCCTCTCTTTCATCCATCCAGCATCTCATCCTTTCTTCCTTCCATCTTCCCATCCTTCCTTCCCTTTATCAATATCAATCCATTCCGCGTGAATGCATCTCTTCTTCCGTTCTTCATCCTCGGCATACCCCTATGTTTCTTCCCCTTCCTTCTGCTACTCCTCCTCTTCTTCCTACTCTTCCTTCTCCGCCTCTTACTTCTCCTCCAACTACTCTTCTTACTCCTGCTACTCCTCCATCTTTTTCTTCTCTTCCTTCTTCTCCTGCTTCTCCTCCTATTCTTTCTTTTCCTGCTCTTCCTACTCCTCTTCCTCTTCGTCTGCAGATATTTAATAACGGGAAAAGGATCAGTAATGCGGAACTTTGCCTCTTTCATTTTCCGTTGTTCGCTCTATTCCAGCGATTCGCTCCTCCATCTCTTCGTTATATTTCTTCCTGTTCAGCTGTAGAACGATTTAAATTCGGCACTAAAGCCACCGAAATTCATTAATTCAGAACAAATGCAAAGGTTCACATATTCGTAAGCTATTATCTCCAACTGCTAGACAAGTTTGCCTCAGTACTGCGTCATAAAAGTAAAGCATTAGCACAAAAACACTAATCACTATATATTATTAGTACTAGTACTAAAGAAGGTAAGTACTAGCTAGTACTAATATTTAGTACCGATACTAAAGAAACTGATACTTAAGTAGTGCTAATACTAGTGCTAGTATTAGTATTACCAGTAATACTGACTAGTATTAATATAAGTAGTAGAACTGAAGAAGGTACGTGCTTGTACAAATACTAGTACTATTAAAACTAATATTAGTATTTCATGCGATGTACACAGCGCCATCTCGCCGTCAAATGTAAATTGTATTTTCTGTATGTAATAACCATCATTAAATTAATTATTTCTGTAAGAGGCGTCTCTCCAGCCATGGTAGTTCCATGGTTAGTGTTTTTATTACAACTTTTTATCGGCATTCGCGTTGTGCATCGCGCAACACAAAAGCGTGTGCATAAGAAAAGGACAGAGCTTCATGAATACACTCTAAGTAATTTACGAAGCGCTGGACGCTCCCGAAAGCGCAGTTCTAAAGAACGCGTTCTACTGTTGCGGGCAGTCTGGAGATCTTGATTCTCGCTCCTCGTCCAACCGACCGTTTTCACGATTTGCCCATTACAGCGAACGGAACGCTGATGTCCATATACAGAGCGAGTGGCCGGCGATACGGACGTTTCTTCTAATCTGGAAAGTTTGGGGAAATTGCTTTTGCGGCCTTACTGGGTCGTTTCCCTGGCAGTAACGACAGTCTGATTAGTAACGTAAGCTGGTCGTCGCACATGAGGAAGAAAAACTGGGCCTTTGCGCTGCATGCGACTAATACATGATGCACGAGGGCTGGAGTTGTATCTGTATTTATGCGAAGCTGAGCGGCAGGGAATGTGTCGTTCAGGTTCTATGCGTGTGCGAGGGCATGCAAGTGGAGACCTGTTTGCTGTTCGTTTGTAAACCACGCGTTCAACTTATCGGAAGCCGTATATAGTAAAGAAGCCCTAAAGCTGACATGTCCCTAGTAGAACGTAGGGGAGGCGCTCTTTTACTGCTCTTTGACCTTCGAGCAGCTGTTCGACGAATCCCAAGGTACCAGCGCTTCGCAAGGCTTTCCGTTAACATCCCAACTTACGCTGAGCCCAAATTCTGTTGCTTGGTGATAGGGACAAATGGGAGCAAACGACTTGCTCAAGGTCGTTACATGGAGGTCGCACAGCAGACTCGAACCCGCAACCCTTCGATTACAGACTCAGTGGGCAGAAGAAGAAAATTTCGGAAGGAACTTTCGATTTAAGTTTGGTTTATTAAGCACAAATGCTTGATGGCTATTCTTACCTTCTCTATTTTGTAGATTTATTTTCTAGTTACTTTACCAGTTATTGAATCGTCTCTCTAGTCCTCAAGTTATTACTTGACCCCCTTTTTAACGAACTCCTTATTTCCCACTCTGTGAGCGCGAAATCAAGGAAAGATTTTGAACCCGTAATCCCCAGAAAATCCCTGTCAATAAATACGGCTTTGCGAGAGCTTAAATATCAACGTTGTCGTTATTATCGACAACAACTCATTTATTGATCCTAAATATGACATGTGACATTTTCCAAATTGTGTACAAATGACCGGGGAAGAGAAGGCTGTTCCAGAAAGCACCAGAGTCCCGTTTGATTAGGGTCGCCTATTAACCTTGATTAATACTACATTTAACAACTTTATATTAGATTAGAGCATATGAGACCACTTAGCGCTTCTTCAAGAGAAACTGATCAGAATTGCTCAGTGAAAACTTCCATGCTTCAGGCATGTGATACGGAAGAGTGGGGTCTGCCTAGAGAAAGAGATCATCCAAGGCACAATGCCTGAATCCCAAGCTCGGCGGGGAAGACCCAAGACGACATGGATAGAGAACATCAAGTTAAGGATTGAATTATCGTTCTCCGGTTATTACATGCAAAGAAACGAGGGACAGAAGCAGATGGCACAAAACTGTCCGTGGTTCAGCCAATCATCTGATCGAGAACGAATGAAGACAGGACAAAATAAGTTCAGTGAATAGATACAAGGTCTGTATGATTTCGACTGGATCTGTCCATCTGATTGTGGTTTCGGAGTGCAGGTTTTTTAGAAGTGACCGTCGATTGATATCTTGTGCATTACGATAATGGCAATACAGAAGTTTCCAGATTAGACTGGATTTCATTTGTGGCTGATCTGCAGAGCAGCCATTTAAGAGCAGCAACGTTGATGCCCTGAATAGCATTACATATTCTGTATCCGGATAGAATTGTCGAGATGCTGGTCGACTGTCTTGGCCGAATGACCTATTCGTCATCATGTCAGGCCGGTCCATGCGATTCTGATTGCTTTCTACGACGCTTGGCTTATAAGTCGATAAAGACAGGCAGACAGACAAAGTGGAAGAGACAAAGACGAAGAGAGACACAGAGGCTCATATACAAATGTACATGCGGAAAGACGGAGATACAGAGACAGGCAGACATATGCAGAAAGAGAATCGGAGACTCAAGGAGACAGAGAGACAGAGATGAAAACAAATGCACAAGAAGAAAAAAGGAGACAGACATAGAGCGAAGCAGAGGCAGGCAGAGGAAAGTATGACTGAAAATATCAAACAAAGAAGACAGAGATGAACTGAAGCAGAAAGACAGACAGAGAGATAGACGCATATAAAGACATAGAACCAAATACACAAACAGAGCTAGAGAGACATATACTAGCAAAAAGATCGACTGAGAGGAAAACAAGATTACTTCATTAAAGCAGAAAACTAGCGACGAACAAAGAGACAATGTGACAGAGATAAAATGAGTCAAAGAAAGAGAACGACACATCCTAGCAACGGAAGAGGCAAGAGGGAAAGAAACAAACACAGAGAGAAGGACAAACGTAGAGTTACATGCAGAGCCACAAGCAGGCTTTTACGCAGAGAAAATTAAACTCCATTCATACTAGCTTTACAGGAGAAATAGCACTGATGCCAAAGTTCTTCATCAATCGCAAAACGAAAGAATTTTTTACAGACTTTTCTGCGAAGTCCCGACAGTTTCATTGTTGTCATTTAAGTTCTTTTCAGACTTTAGATGAAACCCTTTTACGCAGTTTAGGTCCAGAGATAAAAGGACATATTTATGGATATCCCAGTGGCTCAGAATAATAACCTCTTCAATCGATTTCTGTTTAGTACTTGAGCTTGCAAGTGGAGTGCCACCAATTGGTATACTTGCTGTGTCGCTTACTTTAAAGGAGCTATATTATGTGTCTTAATACATATATACATACACAGATACTGATCAAGAAAGTATGCATACTAGGGTAAGTATTTACAGTGTACCAGATAAGTCTTCGTGACGCTTTAACTTGATGTACATATTATATTTCATTTAATATACGATGTATGTATATATATTCGTTTAATATAAAAGTATATACATTTCATTCAATATATATCGTGAAGCTTTATTTAGTTATAATATCATTTGATATATATTACTAAACGAATCTTCACGATAAATATGAATTGTATTTATTAGAATATATATATATGCATTCTGTGTACAATGATATATATGTATATACATATATATTTCAATTGTCATTTCAACTGGCTCAATGTAAACAGATGTCCCTGATTAAAGGAAACTTGTTCTTTCGGTTTCTGCCTTTTGTATACCAGTATAAGGTACATAATTTGTAAAACGTGACATGTGTTATTAGGATCAATAAAACAGTTGTTGTTGCCGTTGTTGTTGTTGCCGTTGTTGTTGTTGTTGATGATGATGATGATGGTGGCGGTGGTGGTGGTGGTGATGTTGCTGATGATGATAATTAAGTGATGATACATGAATTGTAGGTATGCGGATCCTGGTGATGTTGCTATTGGATACGCTTCCAATGCTAGGCAACGTCCTGTTGCTCTGCTTCTTCGTCTTCTTCATCTTCGGTATCGTCGGAGTTCAGCTGTGGGCCGGGCTGCTGAGGCAGAGATGCTCACTCAGTCTGCCTCCCAACGTCTCGATCGAAGGGTAAGCAGTACTCGAAGTGTACGCAGTACAAAAAAGTATTCGAATACTGATTATTAGAATACTGCTAATCGGTACGCAGATGCTGATCCTTCGAGTATACTCGAAGAATAAGGAGTACACGAAGGATAAGCAGTACAAAAGGCTAAACAGTATGTGAATACTGGTTATTCTAGCATTATCAGTATTCTGATTATTAGATTATTGATTATCACTACTCGAATATTGATTATTAGGATAAGAAGCCTTCGAATGATAAGCAATACAGGAACTTTTGACAACCGAATCTAATCTAATGACTTCAATAGCGCCGTTATCATAATGGCCAAGACTTCCATCGATGATCCATTCAAGTGAAACCGTAGCAAAATCGCTTTCCGATGGAAAGCTCGGTCAAAATTCAGTAGGTCAGGGAGTTTTTATGTAGCGCCCGAGAACGGCCGAGGACGAGAAAGTGAACGCTGTTCGTGAGCTGAAGTTGAGAAGCAACTTAGTTTCTCGAAGTGGCCCTATATAATGTGATTAAGTTTCGAAGGAGGAACCTAGAAGGAACAATGGGGTCATTCAGATTATGTATATAACAACTCTGTAAGAAAAAGTGTAGACCACTTTGTCTACAGCTAATGTTGAGCGGATTTTGCAACACTAATGTGGATGTTTGTGCAACAAAGTGTGGACATTTTTGTGCAACACTAAGTGTAGCAAAAAATATGCAACACTCAATGTGGATTTTTAATGCAACACCAATGTGGACTAATATTTCTTCTTTAAAGAAGGCATAAATTTGTTGCTAGAAAATGAATCTTTTAGTATGTTAATATAAGGCAAACACAAACATGTCACAAAATATGCAGTTTATATAGTTAAACTGTTACTGCCATTCAGAGACACCCAAAGTGACCCCGAATTTGACGTAAGTACAATGTCCGATTTCAGAAATATCCTAGACGACAGTATGTGGCTCGAGATTTTTGGAGTCAGGTTGACAGTCCAAATCTATAGGTTTACGGATTAAGCACATGGAAAATACTGGTCGCTCGATGCAGTGAATTTCGTATACGCATGAATGAAATCATCGAAACCAGTGAAGCACACGATTTCGGTTGACTCAGTAAAGTCAGCAGAAGCGGACTCGAACGGAAAATGTCTCTTAAATTATAATATCTGACTGAACAAACAGTTTAAATCCCGGCTGAAATAAACATTTTTTAGCATTAGATTTTGTGGTAATCGTAAACGCTTATATGAGCCGCCAGCGAGATGCCGACCCGATAGCACCATTCACCAATTGTATAGCCAGTTTCATGACTTCATGTCCTATGCGCAACGAGCTTAATTTTTCGGACTTCTGAACAATGGTGCTCTTTCATGTGTCAGTTAATTTTTGTTTTCTATGATTTTGATGTTTTCTGCGTTAAGTAAAGATGTTCACTTTTGGATCTTGACCTGGAACCGGAGCCTTTTTGCCTATCGATTTTGTTTTGACTGAGCGCCTGTGAATAAGCTGGTCTCCGCGGCACGGTTTTCGTTGGGCACTGTAGAAATCTCGGAATTACGATTACGATTACGATACATGATGCATATTCATTTTACAGTAGAATAATATGACGTCATGCAGACGGGCGTATCTGCCGCAATCTGTTGTTTTCGTTTTAGCCACGCGTGGTCTGGCGCGAAGTTTCGTTCTTTTGTGTTTGGTGCTCGCTGGATTGAAAGCAAAACTATTTAACCGTAATTCTTATTCTGTTTTTCTTCAGATTTATATTATTGTGTTTTTAAAATGTTTGTTACGTATGTGACATTTGCGAGCCATCTTACCCGCTTTTCAGAGCCCGTTTGCAAAGACAATAATGTTGGCGAGCTGCGAATCCATGTGCGTTGTAGGCCGTGCAAAGTTCTTTCCGTAAACTATTCAGTCTGTTTCTTCACATTGTAAGGTCTCATATAAAACCCACGGTGCATATAGTTTCCAGATCTCCAGTAGACGTTAGAATGGAATGTGAAGGTAGTTCAGGGACTGTTGACCCAAATCATTCCAGTATGGCTGAAATTAATCCCAAACCTGATGTGTGATTTGCGTGATAAGAGTATTGTGAAATAGAGACCACTAAAACCTTTCTTTCAGTATCATGTAGCTTTGCCTCAAATGCCGGCATACTTATAGTATCGGGGACCGCTCTGTTTTGGCCGTTGCTTTTCGGCGCCCGCTCGCTGAAAGCCTCGTCCCAAATTAGAGCGGTCCCCGATACTATAAGTATGCCCAAAAACCTTGTCTTTATTTTGTTTAGGCATGATATTACAATTAAAGACGTGATTTTGAAATACAAATTTTGTTACCGTTGTATTTAGACAAGACCGGCCATGTAAAGAGGAGAAGATTGCAATGGCTAGATCCATTACAGACTCATTTCCAGTTTTCCGTGATGTAAGTACTATTTAGGACTGTTTTTACCTTGCTGCTCTTTGATTTAATTTTTGTTTTCTACTTTATCCTAGAAGGTTATGGCTTACTCATCTTAATCTGTCAATTTCAAGTTTTTCAAAACACTGAAGAGGTTGCTCATTTCATTTTTTAATGTGGCAAGTGCTTGGTGAGGCATATGGGGCATGGAATGCAATGGGAGATAATACTTATGGTTTTGAAAGTGATTGAAGAGGAGAGGAAGTTGGGAGTGAATATGTCCAAGACTGCAAAACCTTAACTTTGGCAATACTTCCATGTACACATTACTTTTTTGCACGTTACAGAAATTTCTTCTGTACTGTTTCACAGGAGAGGTTCTGTGATCCAGTGTCGCATACAGGTCATCTTGAAGCATCCATTCGATCCAGGCGGTCAAGAAATGCCTTAATAAAAACGCTGTGGACTCATCCACATAAAGCTGGGTTAGTTGTTTTCCTTTTAAAAATAAAATTAGGGATGCATATTACATGCACTGCCATTCAAGTAATTACTTCTTTAAAATTTAGGGATGCATATAACCTGAACTGCTGCTGGAGGACAGTGTGTAGTGCTTCGTGAAGTTTCAGTAGAGTGGTGCTAAATGTCTTCTCAACTACTGACTTGTGTAGTTTTTAAAATCTCAATTGCAGTTGTATGTGTAAGATGAGATGGTAAAAAGAAAGGGTAAGATATGGTAAAGTGAAAAGGACATTTTTATAGCAGCCTTTAACAGTAATAGTTGATGACAGACTTTTTTTAACAGGCTGGGAGTCTTGCTTTTCTTTCAGTTACATCCATCACTTGAATTTCAGCAGATGAAGGAAAGGATACTAACTTTAGCTGCTTTTCTTTCAGTTACACAGAGCATGTTTTTAAAATGCCAAAGGCCAGTTGCACTGACTAGTCAGTTGCTGCAAATGGCAATAAGGCAATTTGTGATGCTTATTTCTCAAGCATGACTGTGCTGTTTTAGATTGGAGAGGAATTTTGGCTGTAACCTCTGCTGAAAAGTCGTTGACAGTTGAATTTCAGCAGATGAAGGAAAGGATACTAAATTTAGCCGCTTCATCGACTTTAACTCGGGACCTTCTTAACAACATTACTAAAGACTATGATGAAGGTATGTTGATGTCTCAGTTCCTTTTAAAGTTAATAAATGTTGCCATTTGCAATGTAGCATGCTTTTCAGTCTCTTTTAGTCTATCCTAAGTTAGTTGGCATGTTACTGTGTTTTAAGACATACTTGTCATTTCTGCACTGATCCAGTTCACAATGCATTGGCCATTCTTTGGATGAGTATTCTTTCACATGCTACCTGTTTCTTGGTTGTATGCTCTGTTTTATTCGTTGCAGCTGAAATTAGCATTTTATTGGTTCTTGTAAGTTACAAACTCATCGTGCCTTGATTTACATAAAAGGGGCTATTTATTTCTGGAGTTTTACCTACCACACTGCATCCAAGAGAGACTGAAGAAAATATTTAACAAAGTGAATCTTTCAATTTTTTAAAATTAATACAGTATAAGATGTTACTTTATAAATAATCTGATATTTTACATTATAAATAATTGACCCTGGCTGAGCACCAAATTCCATGTGTTGCTTCAATTGCTGTATATTGTGGCAAGTGTGGACCTGGTTTCTAGTTGGCCAGACTACTGATATTCACTTTTCAAAGGTATCACGATGAAAGATCTAAAAAAACTTAATTGATTTCCAAATTCCATGACAAGGGCCATGACAAATACTGCTTACCAAAACAGTATCCCTGCATTACAGTCACTGCACTGGCTCTGAACAACTACTTAGAATATGATTTTGTAATTTTGCTCTTGTCTCTGTAGGACGAAACAGTGGATGGTGCACTTGAGAGAATGGCCGACGAAGGGAAACCTCGGCCAGCTCTATTTCGAATACAGAATACTTGTTATGTGAAGATGGATATCGCGGCAGCTACACTGGCTGCCTGTCAGCTCCAGAATCGCTTACAAGATAGCTCTCCTCACACGCAAGACTCTCGACCAATCAACCAGCTTACCTGTCATCATCCTTACATCGCTACCTACCATCCAGGTCTCTGCGATCAGCTACACAAAACCTTCTGTCTTTCCCTGACATCCGAGACTTTCGGTCTGATTTCTCACGACGCGGATTCAGCAACTCAGCACCAGCCATTTGGAACAGCCTTCCTGTTTACATTACTCACGACAATATCTCACTAGACACATTCGTAAAGCGGCTAAAGACCTATCTGTATCGTCTTGCTTTTGTTGTCTGACATGCAACCCACCCACGCCTACGATTCCTCGCTCAGTCGATGGACATATGGCGTGTTAACAAATGCATTACTTACTTACTTACTTACTTTGCAGTGATCTCCAATAAGCATCATACTATATAATAGTACGGGCTCTCGGCCCATGGATCATGATGATGATGATGATATAATAGTGACATTCATTTTACTACCTCAAATGGACCAACTTCTGTTCAGTGATTGATGATTTGTTTTTAAGCTTTATGTGAACTGTGATAACCCTTAATTTGTGATTAAAAGTTGTCATTTAGCCTAATAAATTGTAGTTAATGATTTGCTTATTATGTAATGAGTTCAGCACGTTAGTACGTCCATGTAGTAATAATTAAACACGGCTGCGTATAGGTAGATACAACAGTAAATCAATGCAGAAAACGTATAACATAACTATATGCAGCTCCACAAATGTGGCAAATTCCAATCTATAAATTTAGCTCCTAAACCACTAAAATGTATTTGCAGCGCCACATAAATGTGGACACGACCGCTACATAAATGTAGAGATGCCGCAACACAAATGTAGACATTACTAGTACATAAATGTAGAGATGCCGCAACACAAATGTGGACATTATTAGTACATAAATGTAGATTCCGCACTACATAAATGTAGACATTATTAGTACATAAATGTAGATGGAGAACTACATAAATGTAGAGATAGCACTACATTAATGTAGACATTCTTGCTAAATAAATGTAGCCAAAATGCAACACCGATGTAGACCTCGTTCTCTACAAAAGTGTTGCAATTTGTGTCTACACTAGTGTAGACTGCCGGCTCGTCTACAAAAAGTGTTGCATAGAGGTCCACACATTGCCGATGAGCCAGATTATGTATATAACAAGGGCCGTAACTTTACATTACATCACATCACTTTACATTAGGCCATAAATAACATTGCATCCAGTCACCAACGAGTGTCCTAGCGTTGCTATGGCTACGTGACGCTACTTGAAATCGATGTGTTGATGTCGTTCTGCTAAGTTTCGCGTGATTGATTGTTTAAAATTGATTTGAATTCTGTTATCCGGCCAACGCCATGTTTTTTTTAGATTGGTGGCCAGACCATACCCCTAGTCGGTTAATTGAACTATTTGATTGAAAGGCCTTAATCGATTTTGTCGATTTCTTGCGACGCTGCAAAATGTCATTACATAAAGTTGTGCTGCATATAGTTATCTAAGATTACATTATACTATTGTGTATTGCATTATTGCTTTGCATTGTATCGCACTAACACGTTACATCGCAATGCATTGAATTGTATTCGCGCCGTAAAGGTTTCTACAGGTCCTAAATAAATGCTTCGGTTATTGATTAATTGGTTCGTTTGTTTCATTGATTTTTTAATTTATTTATTCATTTATTTATTCATCGATTCATCGATTCATTCATTGACTCACTGATCGGTTTGTTGGTTTCATTGATTGACTGACTGACTGACTGATTGATTGAAATGATTGATTGATTGCATCGAATTTCTGCACATTATTGAACCGACTTTCATACTTTACATTCATTTACATTACCGTGCAATTGCCCATTGCTATGCACTGCACTGGATCACATTCCCTTACATATCTCCAAATTACAGCACGAACCTTTCGTCATACTACACGGGACCCGGTGAAGGTGAGAAGGACTACATCTGTGGTAAGCCTGAAGACGCAGGCATGACGAAATGCAGTGAGTTGCCGCCATTCGAATACGAGGGGAGAACATGTAATCACTCAGCTCTTCCATTTGCCGACAACACGCCCACTGCCGAATTCTGCGTTAACTGGAATCAGTATTATTCTTTTTGTCGACCTGTTGGGAGCAACCCCTTCCAGGGGGCCATCTCGTTCGACAATATAGGGCTCGCATGGGTGGCTATTTTTCAGGTAGGACATACACGATTATCGCTTCTGTTTTGTATTATTATGAATCGTAGGCTTAGGCGCGTGCGTGCATGGTCCCGCTGTTTGCTTAAAGAAGATTTGACGCTACCTGGCGAATAATATGAAAGTAAAATGGTTGGAACAGGGTATTTTTTCCGAAACAAACACTTGCGCTCTGTGGCGAACAATAAATAATATAAGAACAAATAATATGCGTCAAGTAATATGAGAACCAAATGGAGGCAACAGAGGGTTTCCCTAGAAAGGACACGGTCAGGCTGAGTCAGCAAATATAGTTCTTACTGCATACAGACAGATGACAAGACAAAAAACGAAGCCATCCACAGACTGAATATCTAGCAAATAATAATTCCACCCGCTGTAATTCAGCTGTTAAGCAGTTCTATCATAATAATATGCACTAACGCGCGTATGCTCTGCGCTGGAGTGAACTACTACTTGTGCTTCAGCCTATGTTTGTGTGCCTCTGTAATATTGACGGTCTTACTTGGAATTAAAAACTAATAGCCTCAAATGATTTACTCCAAATACATTTCGCCAAATAATTTACTTTGAATAAATAATAGTAAATGATATATACTCGGAATAAATTCTACAAAATGATACACCGCCATAAAATGCACCACAAACTCGTTTTTACCACTGACCCTGAGAGTCATATCAAGAACCACGTTTTAACGCGACTGCGCTTAACAAAGCAAAGTAATTTTAGGATCGATGTCCCAACCGCTTTGTACCAGAATTCGTGTCATAACGAAGCATGTAATATCGAGACTCCGGTGTACTGACAAATTATCTGCTACGACTGAATAGGACGAAATGATTATTGTGTGGGTGGTCGAAAGCTGTGAATGGTGTGAGTGAGTGATCTGACAGTTGGTGTTATCTGATTTTGTAGGTGATCAGTCTCGAGGGTTGGGTCGATATCATGTACTACGTTCAGGACACGCATTCGTTCTGGGACTGGATCTACTTCGTTATGCTAATTGTTGTACGTATGTAATAGGAAAAAAGACAGTCATTTTTTATTAGTTGATCTATTTACGTATTTATTCGTATATTTATTCATTCATTTGTTCACTATTTCGTTCGCTTGTTCGTTTATTCTTTCATTTATTTCATCCATCCACCCATCCATCCACTCGTCCACCCATCCATCTACCCATTTATTCATCCATCCATCCACCCATTTATTCATCCATCCTTCCATTTATTCATCCATCCATCCATCTATCCATCCATCCACCCATTTATTCATCCATCCATCCATCTATCCATCCATCCATCCACCCATTTATTCATCCATCCATCCATCCATTTATTCATTCATCCATTCATCCATCTATCCATCCGTCCATCTATCCATCCATCCATCCATTCATCCAGTATCCATCCATCCAACAAGGGCGGAAGTTGACGTTATAACGGAGCTATATCATTTTCGACTGTGTCGATTACAATTACAATTACAGATTACTCGAGTGCGTTGCATTATGCGCTTTAGATTGGCGCCTTTTTTATGATCAACCTTTGCCTTGTCGTCATCGCGACTCAGTTTTCTGAGACGAAGAAACGAGAGATGGACCGGATGCTGCAAGAACGAAAACGGTTCCATTCGAGCAGCACCCTGGCGAGCATCGGCGAACCCGGAAGCTGCTACAAGGAACTGATCAAGTACATCGAACACGTGTTCCGCAAGGCGCTTCGTAAGGTCTACCGACTATGGAAGGTCCGTCGCTTCCGCTCATCTGGAAATCATCGATCCGTCTCGACGGAACAGATGTCGCTCCAACACCGACGTCATCGCAGACGTCACCATCATTGTCGCAGACGTAATCGCCACTTGAAGAAAACGCCAGCGACCGTTCAGACTCTTTCAGTAGCCAGCGATCTTCCACCAGCACCGCCACGGTGTCACCGACACCACTACCAACTGTCTCCAGAGAAGAACCACCCGTCGGCGGACAGCCCTCGAGCGCCGAGGGCCAGTCCAGAGGTATCGGACATAGACCTGCATTCGTCGAACGAAAATGTCGTAGCTGGTGCATCGTCAGCGAAGTCCCTTCACTTCCGGGACCTTCTTAGCCCTGAGGATGTTGACGGAGGCGGCAGAAGCAGGCCTTCTTCGCTGTCGTCCTTGAAGGTCGATCGTCGGTTGTCTCTGTCGCCGTGGAGATCGTCGCGTAGCAACGACCCACGAAAACTCGCGGCGCTTGGCGACAGCGCCATGTCGACAAAAAGCCTTTCTGAGGCTGGGATCAGTCGAACGGAGGTCGAATGTTCAATACATCCGTCGAGCTCACAACCCGTCTGTGACGTCTGTAAGCCTCCCTACTAATTCGATCTAATCTATTGACTTCTATAGCGCCGTTATCATAATGTCCACGGCATCAATCGATAGTCGCTTCTAAGTAAAATCCTAATCAAAAATCGTAATCGGTAAGAAAAGCCCGATTGAAATTCGATACGTCATGGAGATCAGAATTCAGACTGTGGTGCGTAAGCAGCTTGCAACAGACGAGTCTTCAGTTCAGACCTGAATGAAGTTGAAGACCTGACAGAACGTATAGAACTGGGCAGTGAATTCGAAAGCTATGGACCAACCCTTGAGAGCGTCCAACCCTGATCCTGTACGAGGCACAGGAAGAGCCTCACTGTCCGATGATCGAGTGCAATATTTGTTGATATGAAGGGTGAACAATAAGCAGAAATACAGTAGGTCAACACACTAAAAGTCTTAGAGCTCATCGATTGATGCCGTTGTGGTAATTCTGGTGGTGGTAGTGGTGGTAATGGTGGTAGTGACGGTGGTAGTGGTAGTGGTGGTAGTGATGTTGGTAATGGCGGTGGTAGTGGCAGTGTCGATGGTTGTGGTAATGGCGGTGGTAGTGGTGGGGGTTGTCGCGGAGGTAATGGCGGTGGTAGTGGCGGTGGTGATGGCAATGGTAGTAGTGGAAGTAGTGGTGGTGGTTGTGGTGGTTATGGCGATGGTAGTGGTGATGCTTGAGATAGCGGTAGTGCCACTCCTGCTGGAGTCGACAGCTGAAGGCCATGATGCAGGTGACGCCGACGAGAAAAGATGATGTTATTTGTGTTGATGATGGCATTAGATGATGTCGAGAACTTTTTTAAAATTTTACATAGCGTATTTTCAGGAATACTAAAAAGCCGTCGACGAAGTATTACTGACAAACACTTGAACAACTACTACTATTTTTTAACGTATTTTAACGATAAATGTTATGACGCTATTTGCGATGATGTTAACGAGGGCTTTGACCATTGCGGTTTATTGCGAACATCGACTGATGCCTTGGGAATATGTTAACGGCGCCATAGAAGTCATTTGATTAGATTGTTGACAAAGTCTGCGGCATTTCAGACAACGTCATAACACTAACAACAGCATAACAACGGTCATAACAACGGTGTTGTTGGGTTGCTACGGTTGTGTGTGTGCCTCAGTCAGTTAATCCTTCGGCTCCAGGACGACATTTCTGATGAGTTCATACAGATACGCGTAAATAAATGTGTTACCTTAACATTTAAGCTTCGGTTTAGTTTCTAAAGCTGCGGGTAAACAAGTATGTTGCATTTACCTTTAAGGTCCTGAGGAACTTCTATGGTGGCGTGAATATAGGTATCTTACCTTTACATTTCCGGCTCTGAGAAGTTTCTATAGAAAACAAGTATGTTGCATTTATCTTTAAGCTCCTGAGGAGTTTCTATGAAGGTGTGAATACAGGTGTGTTACCTTTGCCTTTACCTTCTTGCTGACCAGTGTTCACTGATGCAGCCATAGGTAAGACGGATCTTCATCACGCACAGTCGGGTGGAATTGCTCTGCAAGCGACGGTCAGCCGGAATGTTCCGCCAAGAGGTGATGATGTCTCTGACTCGGACGGATCTAGCAGCAGCAGCTCCAGTTGCAGCAGCAGCTCTGAAGATGAAGGTGATGGGTCGGATGACAGCTCGCGAGAAGATGGACACAAGAACAAGAACAGCAAGAAGAGACGCGGTGAGCTACGAGATGCTGACGAGGATAGGGATGAAAAGGAGGGTGCGGATACTGAGAATGAGGATGATCAGAATGATGTTAATGATGATTTTTATGATTAGAATGTATTCGAATATTTTATGATAGAGACAATGATGATGATGATAATGATGATTTTTATGATGATGACGAAGGCGATTATAATTTTGATGATAATGATGACGATGTATATAATGACGATTTTGGTGATTTTAATGGTGATGATGACCATGATGATGATAACAATGATGATGATGGCGATGTTGATGATGATAGAGATGATTTTTATGACGACGACGACGATGATGATGATAACGAAGATGATAATGGTGATTACAACGGTTATGATGATGATGATGGTTATGATGATTATAACGACGACGATGACGATGATTTTCATCACTGACGATAACGAGTACGAGATGCTGCAGATACTGCTGCAGAAGATGACTAAGACGGCGATGACGCTTGGCCTGTAGACCGTTATCAGCTGACGTGCGCAAGCGGGCGATGCACTCATCCTGAACAAACAGGGCTTGACAGCAGGGCAACTAACTGCGTCTAATATCACCTAAGGCTGACCATAGAAGTCTGTGACTTGACCAAATACACGATGTATTACGACTTTGACACATATAAATATCAGTACTTTATGGCATGTATATGTATGATGCTGGCATCCTAGATGCGCACATCTTACCTCTCTTGGGATATACTAATTCTCCCATGTTCCATGAGGAACGTAGTGGAGGCGTTCATTTCCTTTTCTGTAGGCAATGGAGGAATCCCAAGGTCCTGGACACGGGGCCAGTGCATCGCAGGACTTTCAGTTTACCACCCACCAATCCATCCGTCCATCCATCCATCCGTTCACCAACCCACCCATCCACCCACCCCACTCATCCATCCACCCACCTGTCTGTCCATCCGTCCTTCTATGGTGGCAGTGACTCTAACGCTGGATAGGACGCGGTGGGTGGTTTGGTCTATCTCGGGGCGCATGCGCAGACGGTGGACACCGGGACATAAATCTTCGCTAATGTCGAAAACGTGAGATCATCCGGCGTTAATTCCATCGTTGGCCGATAGGTGGACGAGTGACATTGGCTGACAGCAGATGGCAGTGTGCCAATGAAACATGCTCAGCATCCTAGCTGCTGCTGCTATTGCTGCCTCCTCGGTTGGCTGGCTTTGTGTCTTGCGGGCGTCATGGATATCTGCTTCAGCAACCGCTCATCTGGGTGTCGCTCGACTGTTTGTCCGTTATTCTTGCAACTTTTCGGAATTTATGAAGTTTTGTTCTTTGTTTTCCAATTTATCTTTTGCCTCTCTGCTTTGTCTTTCTGTTTCTCCTGCTACCTCTGTCTTTGTCTTCCTATTTATCTTCTTCTCTCACTCTATGACATTCCGCTTGTCTGTGCCTCTTCTGCAAATATCATTCTTATCCTACTACCTGTCTGTGAGCCGGCCTCTCTGCCAGTATACCTATATGTCTGTCTGTTTGATTGTGAGACTATCTGACGTCTGTGTGTGTATGTGTGTGTGTCTGTGTGTGTGTGTCTGTGTGTGTCTGCCTGTGTGTCTGTGTCTGTCTGTATGTCTGTGTCTGTCTGTGTCTGTCTGTGTCTGTGTGTCTGTGTGTTTGTCTGCCTGTGTCTGCCTGGATGTCTGTCTACGTGTATGTGTATCTGTCTGCGTGTCTGTGTGTCTGTGTGTATGTGAGTCTGTCCTCCACCTGCCTTTGCGCCGCTATCCAGCCTCTGCCATCACTTCCTTCCTTCCATCCGCCTGCTCGGACTCTCTCATAGTGTCCGCCTAATTGGTCGTATTCCGACTGACAGATGCTTAGCTGATGACTGTCTGCGCAAGCACCAGGGCGTCGAACGGCTGCGCACCAGAGCGACTCTTAAATCTAACGGATTAACTGCGGGTCATCTTGGCGGTCGCCTAGACTCCGCGCCCCCCAAAGGGAAGCTGCCAAGGCTTTGTGCGGGCCGCTAATAAACTGCCCGTGAACATCGCGGCGAGGCCCAAGGCTTTCAAAGAAGATCTTTGAAACGGAAGAAGCATGATGAAGATTTACACGCAACGATAGCTTCAAGATTAGCAGCCGCGGCGCGGAGGGAAGGCAGGTGGCGGCGGGACTCTGGCACCGGGTTGGATAAGATTTGTTGTGGCGTGTTAGATGTACTATAAGAACGGCAAAATAGGAACTTACTCGGTGTGGTGTGTTTGTGTACTGATGGTTACGACTGACAATGCCAAAGTGTTGGCCGAGCTTGGATTACGAGGAACCGACTAGGGGCCAAAGCCCACACATTCTGTTCAGAGACAGAGACAGAGACAGAGACAGAGACAGAGGCAGAGACAGAGACTGAGAAAGAAGCAAGAGAAAGAGACAAGAGAAAGAGACAGAGACAGAGACAAAGAGGCAGAGACTAAGGCAGATAAAGAGACGGAGACAGAGAAAAAGGCAGATACTAAGGCAGATAAAGAGACGGGGACAGAGACAGAACCAGAGATAGATGCAAAAAAGAGGCAGAGGGCCTATAGAAAGAGACGATCTAATTTAGACCCGGCTTCTCCAAAGGATTATGATTTTGGATTGCGATTTTGACTTGAAGCTACCATCGATTGATGCCTTGGGCATTATGATAACGGCGCTATAGAAGTCGTGAAATTAAGTTAGAGATTAGGTTTTGTCGGGAAACGTGTATGGCGCCGTTACATCGCAATGCACGGCACAAGATACAAAACTACTTTCCAAAATCAGAATCCATAGAAAGATAAAGAGATAGACGGAAAGACAGAGGTGGAAAAAAGGGAGAGAGAAAATAGACAGAAGCAGAGATAGAAGAGAGAGACAGACAGACAGAGGGAGAGAGACAGACAGACAGACAGAGACAGACAGAGAGAAAGAGAGAGAAAGAGAAAGAGAGGCAGAGACGAACACAAAGGACATTGACGCAGAGACAATATCTGGTCGTATCTAGTCCTCTGTCTTGTCTTTTTCACCTTAACTTGTCTTTTCCAGGTGTCATCGGAAGGATTCGTTTCCACGTGAAGCGATTAGTGGACAGCGACTACTTTCAGCGAGGTATTCTTGTCGCCATTCTCATCAACACGCTGAGCATGGGCATCGAATATCACAACCAGGCAAGCCACACTCCTGACTCAAGGACAGACAGACAGACAGACGGACATATACATGGTCGAACGGACGGATAGACAGTGGGATGGACGGAGAGACAGACAAAAAGACAGACAGACAGGCAGTTAGGCAGACAGGCAAACAGATAGACAGATAGATAGATAGATAGACAGACACAGACAGACAGAAACACAGACAGGCAGACAGGCAAATAGATAGACAGACAGATAGATAGATAGACAGACAGACAGACAATTGTCTGTAACGTTACCTGTACCTTACTTTTTCTTGCATTGCTTCACACTGTCGCTTTTCTGCACCTTACCTTACCATACCTTACTTTGTCTTTCCATCGCTTACCTTACATCACAATCACATTATCCGAAGCCTGTTCTCTTGGTTCGTTTGCAGCCAGAAATGCTGACTCTGATCGTTGAATACAGCAACCTGTTCTTCAGTGCCTTGTTTGCAGTCGAGATGGTCCTGAAGGTGACGGCCGAGGGAATCTTCGGCTACATCCGCATCGGATTCAATGTCTTCGACGGATTCATCGTCATTCTCAGGTACCCTATATTCTGATTTCATCTTATGTAATTCCTTTTTAAATCTGATCTAATCTAATCTAAGTTCATGTGATCAGATCTTATCTGATGCCGTCTTGTCAAGGTCTCGTTTAATTTAATTTAATTTAATCTGATCTAATCTAATCTAACCTAACCTAACCTAATCTAATCTAATCTTTTTTGTCTAATAATTTCATCCGATTGATGATTGATTCTAATGAAAACCACATTTCAAAATCACAATGGTTTGGGCAGAACCAGGCGAAATCTAATTTGATCTGATATGATCTGAATCAGTCTGATCTGACTTGATATTTCTGTTATGATCAGCTTTGCTCTGTTCTAATCTGGTCTTGATCTAAAAACAGTCTCGATCTAAAATAGTCTCGTCATCTCTAAGGATGTATCTAGGCCTACGGATAGACGGTTACTGTGTAGGGACCTTTACTCATAATTGCTCAGCGCCATTGAATGATGCTTAGTCATTAGATAGTTGTGCTTAATAAATACAGAAATAACTATGTTTCTGAACATATTATATAGCGTCTTTTATGAAAGTTATATTGGCATTGGGGTATACATGTATGTGTGTGTGTGTGTTTAAAGCTTGCTTGAGCTGGTCCAAGGTGGTGCTGGTGGTCTGTCCGTCCTTCGGACCTTCAGACTCCTTCGAATCTTAAAGGTTGTTAGGTTTCTTCCTGCGCTGCGCTATCAACTCGTCGTTATGCTGAGGACAATGGACAACGTGGCCACGTTTTTTGCTCTTCTCATCCTTTTTATTTTCATTTTCAGGTAAGTTTCGGTAATTTTTGCATAGTTTTATGCAAAAAAATTGATTTAGATTACTCTAGAACAGTTGTTTTATATTTTTGTCGTATTTATATCAAATTGACTTTATCTGTTTCTAGGGCTAACTGTCTTATCTTAGGATTCGCAAAAGAATGTTTCAAAAATTATTAAAATGTATTGACCACATTTACGTTAAACGTACACATTAAAAATTATACACACTGAATCAATGGCAGGCACGACAATATTGACGTCGATCTACCTAACAGTTTAACGAGACGCAGTCCATGATGAAGTAGCTGTAGGAGTACTTTAGCGACATCTTATGGCTGCCAAGGCCGTTGTTTTGGACCTTGCCTTACTTTTACTTAGCCTGAAGTAGCGATTGAACAAAACTTACGAGTGTATAGTGTCAAAAAAGCGACTTAAAGGTGTTGAAGCAGAGGCTGCCATTATTAGTGGTATCTAGTTTTTAACGAGATCTAATATTAATAATAAATTAGAAACGTCTAGAGCGCCGGTGTCTAATGCACAAGGCATCAACCGATGGCGCATCAAATTTAAGGTACTCAGGTCAATATAAAATCTAATGACTGTCGTTGAGGTTGATCTTACGTTACATATTTGCCAAATGCCGTGGACTTGGAAGTAACGATTGGATCCAACAGTTTAACGACACCTTATGGTATCAAAGGCCGTTGACATTAAATAAAAAAATTGCATTGTTCTTCCTGTTAGAAATACTGCAGCCATGTGTGGAAGTAGCGATTAGTAGTAGTTCCACTGTTTAACGACATCTTATGGCATCAAAGGCCATTGACGTTGCTCTCCTCCTTTATCCAGGCTTGGGACTGGCACTACCCTATTAAAGGCAGTATCGACTGAGCGCAAATGACGAATATATAGCGTCGATGAAAGCGATTTAAAGCTGTCTAAACAGCTCCTAACATTATTATTAAAATATAGTGTTTAATGGTGACATCTTGTGGCGGCCAGACTCGCTGACCTTACATCTATATGACTGAATAGTTAATATATACGTCTATTCACCACATAGGTAGAAAGTACAGAAAAAAGAAATACAGAAAAGAACCAGAACAATTAAGTGTGTTCAAGTACAACCAGCTAATGCTATCTAACTCCAAAACTGTGGCAAGTTTCCAAATATAGAGAACGAGGCCTTAAAGAAGGGTGTCAAACATATTGGAAGTTGATTTCACACAGCTTCTGTAAAAGCTTTGAAGTAAACGTGCTGAGATTTATGTTAATTTTCAAGCATACTCGGAATGAACCTATTCGGGTGTAAGTTTTGTGAGTTGAACGCTGAGGGCCAAAGGCAATGTTGGCGAAAGAACTTTGATTCCCTGCTGTGGGCAATCATAACTGTCTTTCAGGTATGGCTAGCCTAGCCTTGACGGTAATGACACTTTTCTTCAAAGATCTAAGAGTACACTAAGATATGACACTCCCTATCTAACCTGCGTAACTCACATCTGTGGTAGTCAGCAAAGCAGAACAGTCGCGCCAACTAGCGGAAGGTATGATGAAGGTCAGCATCAGATGATACAGCCACATTCACTGGGCCCCTTTAAATAAAAAATCTTCGCTGATATGAGCCCATAACTGCGTCGATTGCAGCGCCACCACGTGGTGGCGTTTTTAATGTAAGTGAATGCACTGAGTGCGCTGTTTAGTGTACTCAAAGATCTTTGATGTATCTGTAGTTGTAACACAGTCGTAGGGAAGCGTAACTATTTATTCAAGAGCTTTCTGTTCGTGTCTGTGGACTCAGTTTCTGCATGTTTCTAGGCTTTCAGTCTGCGTTCCACTTTGCAGGAATTAGTTCTTTGTGTAATAACGTTTCGGTTTGTTTTAGTATGATTCGTGTGAAAATGTGTCGTAATTGTCTGTCTTAACAGCACTATTATTTTCAGGCCTTCTCATTTAGGCTTGCTTCAGCCAAAGACATAACTGTGTGCCTTTGAACAATTCTAAGGGATGCTAAATATATTTCCGAACACGGAGACATATACCGTTTATAAGGTAAAAGGGGCTATATAAATGTCCAGTTACCAAAACACATAGAGTAGAAGGAGCTGTACAAATATACAGATGCATATGCAAACAAATGCAATTTGTTGTACTGTAGCTAGATATCCTCTGTCAATGTGAATTCATGCATGTACCTGAGCATTTATATTGCGCCTTTAATAGCCTCACATGCACTGACCGTTCTAACCTGAGATACAAATCTTTGAAATATAGCCGCGATTGATATGCATTCCGACATCCTCTCAAACAGAGGGAGCGATGTATTTACCAAAGTAGCTAACAGGTCGTCAGTGTCTGTAGCAATGATAGTGCGCAAGTCTGGGATAGTTCCTATAAAAACTCATGATTTTCTCTGCTTTCATCAAAGCATTCTTGGCATGAACTTATACGGCGCCAAGTTCTGCGCCCACGTGACTGAAAGGCGCCAGTGCACGTGCCAAGAGGTGGAGGAGGGAAAGTGGTGCAAGTGCGAGCGCAAGAACTTCGATTCCTTTCTCTGGGCTGTCGTTACAGTTTTCCAGGTTTGGCTTCTTTCAAATACCACGTTCCAGGTTTGGCTTCTTTCAAATACCACGTTCCAGGTTTGGCTTCTTTCAAATACCACGTTCCAGGTTTGGTTTGGCCATGTTCGAGGTTTCGCTTGACGGTTTCCAGGTTGGCTTGACGACGTTTCCAGGTTTTACTGAGTTATTTGGCTTGGTTTTGACCATGATTTTCAGGTTTTCCAGGATTAGTTTTGCCATGTTCCCAGGATTGATTTTATCATGTTTGCCCGGTTTCCTTTTGCCATTTTCCGCTATAGTTCTACCATGTTTTCCGAATTTGATTTCAAAGTGTTTTTACGTTTGTTTTTACGACAGTTTCTCGCTTGGTTTTACTCTGTTTCCCAGGTTTGGTTTTACCATAATTTCCAGGTTTGGTTTTAACACGTTTTCCATCTATAATTGAAAGTTGAATTGCTGAACTGCTGATTTTGCTTAGTTTTTTCCTAATAATGATTTTGGAAAGTCTTTTTCTGTCCATGACTTTGAAACTTTATTCGAATAAAAGCTTGTCCCTGAATTCATCAAAATAGCGATAAAATTTCTTCTTTTTAAAGTGTAAAACAACAGAGACGAAAGATTTTTTGATTTTTCTAGGTTATAATTTGGGTTCGTTGAATCTGTTGGCCTTAGTTTATACAAAATCTGTTTTTTATTTTATAGAAAATCCTAGTTGCTTGTAATTTCATTTGCATGTGTATCGTAATCACGCCATCCAATGTCCCCTTTCGTTTTCGAGTTTACGATTTATGCATTTGAAAATTGTGTTAACAATCAGGGCATCTGAGATTGAATATAGCCAAATGAATATATGAACATCCGAATCATGACGTTTTTTTAGATCTAAAAACATGCAATTTAAGACAAGCTGAAAATGATTCCGCAGTCGTTTCTGTCCTAACAGTTCAAATATTCGTGTAAGGTAGGATATTGAAAAGCAAGACAAGAGTAAGAATTTAAAAACACTGTATTGAGAAATATTTCCATTAAGCTTATATCACCAGCACATGAAGTAGAGGAAATGCTCGACTAGTTATTTTTTAAGTTGTAAAAATAAAATTAGATGAATATTATTTTCGCAACTTAGGGTCGCAAACAATTCCGTAGAACGTCGCCGTAAGGCCTTCAGGGGCATGAAACCTTAACAGCCTTTCACATGTTTTGGTCTCGGAGTATAAGTAAGGATGACCGCCACTCATCTCACTCTTCTTCTTATGTTGCCGTAGACAGTATTTTCCTACCAAAATGTCCATATTTTACCTGCTAACTTGCTTTTGCATTCTCTCAGTTGACTCCACCTGGTCTGATTTGACCTTACCTATCCGTGACCTTAAATAAATGCTCAGATAATGCAAGAGCATACTTTACCTGACCTGTCACTGTTGACTAACGTACTTTGATTTTACCTCGGTAGATACGTATTGTCTTCTTAGATACATATGCACACACATCTGACCTGACCTGATCTGATCTCAAATTACCTAAGTGACCTTACCTTATTGCTCAGACATACACATGCATACCTGAACTGACCTGATCTTTTTACCTTACAATACCCTAGCTTGCCTTATCTTACCTAACTGACCTTGCCTTACCTTAATGCTTAGATACATGCATATACTTGACCTAACCTGACCTGACCTAGCCTGACCTAACCTGACATAACCTGACCTGACGTTTTCGTTGATTAGATTCTAACCCAGGAGGACTGGAACGAGGTGCTGTATAATGGAATGGCCAAGACGTCACCATGGGCCGCTCTCTACTTCATTTTCCTCATGACGTTTGGAAATTACATTCTCTTCAATCTACTCGTCGCCATTCTTGTCGAGGGATTTGCTTCAGAGGTAAGTGAATTCCCCTTTAAGTGGCGCTATATAATGGGGTACGGCAGCATATTCGATAGAGCGCTCGGTTTGTAACGCGGAGAGTACGGGTTCGATCCTCCTCCGAGACGATTACTGTGTAAGAACCTCGAGCAAGTCATTCACTCACAATTGCTCGGCGCCAATGATTGATGCTAAGTCATTAGATAGTGGCGCCTAATAAATGCAGAATTTATAATATAATTCTCGATTACAATTACAATTGCAATAAGATCACATCTAGTATTTCTGTATTTATGTAGCGCCATTATATTCTTTTTCTTGTGTAGTCCCCATCACGTCTAGCCTTTATGATTTTGGGATTCACTGCCAAGATGTTGTATTTTGTAAATTCTTCAATGTCATTCAGGTCTGACCTTAAGCCTCTTCTGTTTCAACTTGTCCAACCAACGTAGCCTGCTTTCATGTTTCCTTATTTTACCTTACCACTCCTTACCTTAATTTACCTTACCTTACCTTACCTTACTGTTATCTTCGAAGGCTGAGGAACGACACCGAGTCTTGGTTGAAAGCAGAGAGGAATTTGGTCGAACTTTCAAAAATATCAAGAACACCAATACGGAAGATCGGTCATCGTCTGTGAAACTCGATCAACCAAAACTGACAACCATTCAGGTGGAACCAATCATCGCCATCAAGAACAACAAAGAAAAAGGTAAGCTGTAAAATCTCGGCGTCATTTTACGCTGACGCACTCCTATAAAGCTTCACACAAGTTGAGTCAGCAGCTACAAGTCTGAGCGCTAGATGACGCAACTGTTGTCACGAATTTAAATCTGGACACGAATCACCGCTGACGTCAGGTCAACGTCTGCTGAGAGCTAAACCGAGCACCTGTTGTCTTTTCTAGGCTTCGTCAATGTAAGATCAGCTTTCATCCTTAGCCCTAGTAACTGACTCAGGTAGTGAAGCAGCTTACGACTAAACAGCTACTGTGTGAGAATTGTCAAGACATTTGTACTACCTTATCTTGTTTCGCATTATTTAGTTTGTACCTTATCTTTCGCTTACATCTTGTCTGGCAGTGACTTTAAAAACTGTTCTCTTTCTGACTTTACCTTAAGTATTACCTTACTTTACTGTATCTTCTCTTACCTCACATCTGACTCCACCCATTTTATGTCACTGCACCCAACACCACCCTAACCATACCCTATCCGACCCCACCTCATTTCATCCCATCCAACCCCATCCTATTTAGCGCCATTGTAACCAAGCCCAAAGCATCCTATCTCATACAATACAACCCAAATCTACCTAACTCAGTTTCACCCAAAATTTCAACCCAATCTACCTCATGTCACCTCATACCATCCCATTTCACCCCATCTAACCCACTTCATTCAACTCTTTTCAAACCTTGCCCCTAATCGACTAAATACGTCTTGCTCTTATTGGTGTTTTGGGGTCAACCGGTGCCCGAATGCGTGGAACAGCCTTCCCACATCTACTCAGGAGTCAGAAAGTGTTCATGTTTAAAAAACAATCAAAATTCTGACTGTTATTTAACTCTTAAGTAATTGGGATGACAACTGACACTGGGAAGCACTCTAGGAGTAGCTCGCTACTTACGATGTTGTACAAAATGTCGTCATTATCTTACATTACATTATATCGCAGAGCGGCTGATGCGCCAACAGCTGCCGTCAGTAACTGTAACCAAGGATGATGCTACTGTGTCGTCTCATGAGGTCTTCGGTGTTCCAGTTCAGCCTCCGATCATCATCCACACGGCTGCCACTCCCCTAGCCACTCCTCCCAACTGGTCTCCATCTACACTGAACGGCGTTGGAGATGTCAACCTCTCCAGAAACCTCTCAACGACCTCCACCATGTCTCAGAGCTCAGCCTCCATGGATGCTGCACCAATCAACCCTGACGTAAGAGATGATGTCATCATATGGTGCTATATAAATTATGTGATGATTGATTTTAGGGGTCCGTATTAGTTTAGTGCAGCGGTTCTCGAAGTGTGGTCCGGGGACCTCTGGAGTCCCCGAGACCATTTCAGGGGTTCTCGAGGTCTAAACTATTTTCATAAAAATACTAAGACGTTATTTTATTGTTTTGGAAAATATAGTTACTTTTCATTTTAAAAATGTTATTTATGTTAACTTGTGATCGGTATGTTATTGTTATTTTGTTAGAAATTTATATACTGATTTCTCAGTTTTAATTTTTAATACGGTAAATATCTATAGATATAACCCACGTAGAAAAATATCTTTGGGGTCCTCAATAATTTTTAAGAGTGTCAAGGGGTCCTGATACCAAACAGTTTGAGAACCTCGGTCTAGTGCGTAGCATACCGGACTGCCAGCCAAGTGTTTGGGGTTCAAATTCTCGCCTGCATAAAAAGAGATTTCTAGATCTCTGCTCCACCTGAATTCCTTAGCAAACAGGCTTTAAAATGTGCTCACTGTTGGTGAGGGTGAGGACTGGTCACCCGCCCTCACATGCCGAGGCTAAGAAAATGATGTCGCTAACACTTCATACCTATGCCCCCTCTCAGTATTAGCCCAATGGACTGCTCCTCTTTTCTGTTCTTGCATTGTCATTTAACTGTTGGTGATCAATCAAGATTTGCTCAATTCAGTTCAGGGTTGGGAAATTCACTATTAAACTAATTAATTATGCCAGACTATTTTCATTAATTACCAGATAGTTTCTAAGCAAATTAATTCAAAAAATTACTATTACATTACTTTAGTCAGTTTAGTAGTTGTAATAATTTAATTAGCACAGCTGTTTAATTAGCTTCTGTTGGTCTTAATTTAGTCTACGGCGACTACCTTGGATGCGCTGTCGGCAACGCGACGAGCGAGTTTCGCGGGTAGAAGTTGGTTGAATAAGATCCAAGCAAAGAAAGAGGCACTGACGAAGGCTGACAAAAATAGGAAGAACGGCTTGGAGCCCAAAGGATTGCAGTCAAGTCACAAGTATTTGATTGATTTGATCTGATTGGATCGGTTGTTTGGTTGGTTGGCTGGCTGACTGACTGGCTGGTTAGCTCACTGGCTGCCTGATTCACTAACCCAATGACCTATTGCCTGACCGACTGACTGACTGACTGACTCACTCACTCATTGACTGACTGATTCACTTAGTGATTCACTGACTGACTCACTGACTGACTCACTCACTGACTTGCTCATTGACTGACTGACCCACTGACTGACCCACCGACTCATTGACAGACTGGCTGGTTCGCTGGCTGATTGACTGACTCGATCCTTATTCACTCGCTGCTCACTTGCTTATCTGACTGATCGACCGACCGACCGAGTGAATGAATGAATAAATGAAGGAACGAATAAAAGAATTAATGAATTAATGAAGAGATTACTTAAATGACTATCTATTTACCGTTTCATTCACTTATTAGTAACATTGTATTGGCATGTTACATTACAAAGGATGAAACTGACAGCTTGTCCTACGATTCTCTTTCTGTCAGTGGCTGCAACGGCGGCGCCGGTCTAAACAACCAGCGTCCAGTCAGTCCACATGGTTCAGTGGCCAGTGGTCATCAGAGCCTTCACAGTTCACTGGCCAGCGGCTGCAGTCCGGTTCATTTCCGCTCGAGCAACAACCGCTCAAGCGCATCGCAGACGAACTCGCTGCTCAACCGCATCTCGACTGCCAACTCAATTGCTGGCCGTCGAAGCGTGGACTTCGAGACGCAGGCTTCCTGCTCTGGAACGACCGCCATGGATGACTACACCTGGAATAACCTGATGCAGGCGGTGGTGCCAGTCAAGGAGTACACTCACAGACACGTATTCGCTGCTGAGGATATTGCCTCTTATGTTGACGACGACGAAGATGAAGGAGATGTAAGTGGAATTCGGTACAACTCAGTCCGCCATCCCTACCAGGTCGGTATGTTGAGAATCAAGTTGCGGAATTGAGAACACGCTTTGCTACCGTTAGATTGATGTGGTCGGGTATGTGCCTCAGCCGAAAAATCCCTCAAACTTCAGAACCACACATCTGAGGAGTTGTGGTACAGTACAATGTCTACTTGCATTAAATTACTTTTTACTACGTACGTCACTTTACACTAAACTACACTAGACTACGCTACTTGTAGACTATATTGCATTATATTACATTTTCACGTTGGCCCGATGCGTTTTGCTTTTTTCGGCAGCTATGCAATTGCACGTGGTGCCCAGAGCCAAAGGGTTGCTTCAAGGAAAGGGCGGAATTTACATTCTACGTTCTCTCGTCATCAAACGGGTGGGTAGAACATTCATTTGCATTCTTAAAACTATGCAACAGATGTTGTTAAGACTAGATTTCTGAATAGATTGCATTATACTAGGCTAAAGTTAGGCTAGCCTAGAATAGGCTAGACTTAAAGTTGGACAAGGCTAGGCTTCCGACTTGTCTAGACAAGAACAGGCTTGACCAGCTAAGACTTTTTATTTAAGTTCTCTACCACGGGGCAGGTGCGAAAGTCCATTGGCGCCATTCCTGAAGTTGTTGGATTGACCAGTTTACCATATCCGCCTTCCATCATCCAGTCCTAGTAGCACATGTCTCGGTCTTCCTCTTCTTAGACACAACTATTTCATCAAGCATTTCTTCTCCCTATTCAGCTTAGACTAGACCACAACAAATCAGACCGAATCCTAAACTAATGATTTCTATAGCGCAGATATTAGAATGCAACAATGGATGTGAAACCATGGTCAGAAATCATAATCGTTGGAGAAATCCAGTCGAAATCCGATACATAAGGAAACCGAAAGTGTTAAGGTATATTCAAGTACATACATAATAAATTTTCTCATCTTTCTGTTGTCTTTATTCCAAATTTGATTGCGTTGCTAATTCGGATTCAAAATGAGCGAGACTTTGGTCCATTCTCTGCCTTTCATTTGTAGCCAAGACGGGGTAGCGTTGAGGATGTGTGTATCTCTCTGAATATTTATGTAATGCCACTTCAATACCTCTAAGGCCGATTGAAATCGTGACCCAGAAACTGATATAAAAATAATTTAGTTTAGTTTCTTTAAAGTCTGGAATATTATAAGCCCTGAGGGATCAGTGCTACTTTTGGTAAAAATTAATAGAAAAACGTAATTATATGCATAAATGAAACACACAGATTAGTATTTAATAAAGAAATAACGTATTATTTGTGTGTTATAGGGTCCGAAGGTTTTGCCGATTTCTGATTGGCCAGCGCTGGTTTGACTACTCGATCCTCGTTATCATCGCCCTCAACTGCATCACCCTGGCAATGGAAAGACCCGACATTCCAGCCAACAGCATTGTAAATGGCCGCCAATATTCATCGATCCAAATTTCAATCCTATGCCGTTCTATTCTATTCTCCTCATCCAATATTGTATAGGATGTGCTCTTCTGTTCTATTCTATTCTGCTCTCCTCTACCATACTTTGTCCTTCCTTTCACTTCTCTTCCCTTCCATACCTCACCCTACCCTACCCTACCCTACTTTATACTCTCCACTCCAGTCTAGTATACATACTCAACTCTACCCTACCCTACCCTACCCTACCCTACTCTACTTTACTCTACCTCTCCACTCCACTCCAGTCCATTCTAGTCTAGTCTAATCTATTCTAAATCTGCACTAGCATAGTCTACTGTGTTCTCATGTGTTGTGTTATGTTCTGTTCTTTTCTAAGTTTCTGCAGGTTAACAACACCTACAAGAAATTATATCTTGTTGTATAAAAATGCGTTTTAATGCAGGCAAACTAGCTGCATGTGATGTTGCCAACTTCGCTGAAATGCTGTCAATTTTGTTTTCCTGTTTAGGAACGCCAGTTCCTCACGATATCGAACTACGTTTTCACTGTGATATTTGCCGTTGAGATGATGTTTAAGGTAACCGAAGTCAAGCCCCAATGAAATATTCCGATTACTGTCTTTCCATTAATACTTCAATAGTGAAGCCTGTCGAAAAATATGAGCTCTAGCCATTGTCTCTTCCCTATCCTTCCAAGCTGCACTCTATTCCCTTCTTCACTCTTGGAAAGACAAAATGGAAGATCTTATTCAAGGGTCGCATTGGAGCTACAGATAGACACACACACAGACACACAGACGGACAAACAGACGGACACACAGACAGTCAAACAGACACCGACTATTGCCTTGCACCGTATTGTACAGTACTGTAGACTTACAACAAGAGTAAAAAGGTGGTAACATACAGCTAGGGTAAAAAATTGTCCTGTCTTAAAATCATTGCTGCCTTGTTTGTGCCTCAACCGAATGATGAGAATCTTCTATAGAAGGGCGCAAATAAGTGTGCTACCTTTACCTTTATGTTTTAAGGGGTTTCTATAGAGTTTTGTTGATTTGAATTGTTTTTTTATTGCAATGCATTATATGTAGTATTGTATCGTTGTGCGAAGGTGCTGGCGAAGGGCCTGATATTTGGAAATCAAGCATACCTGAACAGCGGTTGGAACATCATGGATGGTTCACTGGTCATCATTTCCCTCATTGACATCATCATCTCAATGTCGGCCGCTCATAGTCCCAAGATCTTCGGAATTCTTCGAGTCTTTCGGTTGCTTCGGACCCTTCGACCTCTCAGGTTACTCGTCGTTGGATCAAAACATTATACAGCGCCTTTCTGAACCTCTTAGGGCTTTCTTAACTGTATTCTTTGCATTGGAATTGTTCTAAAGTGAAACAGATAACGTGTTCTTAGCAATGTTTTCTGCTTTAGAATCATTCAGAAATAAAGATAACTTGTTAGAAAATTAAAGTTGTTAGTATATTTTCTGGTTTGCGATTTTGGAAATTGGATTAGCTTAAAAACGACCATTGACGATGACGATTTTATATCAATGCGCTGTGAAACTCTTTATTATTCAGCCTAATATTACAAAATATTAGTGGTGTATTTTCTAGGGTGATAAGTCGAGCGCCTGGCCTAAAGCTGGTTGTACAGACGCTGTTGTCTTCTCTTCGTCCCATTGGCAACATTGTTCTAATCTGCTGCACCTTTTTCATCATCTTTGGAATTCTTGGAGTTCAGGTAGGTCAAGTTCTGGAACTTCCTAGACAGCCATGTTCGTTGGCCCACGCTGGGCCCTTAGCTTGTCAGCAGTTGGGGCAATTAGCTCAATACCGGACCCGTATGGGCCCCATAAACATGGGCTGACGCGGTTGATTAGCGTTAGTTAACACAGTTGTGGAGTTTTCAAGTATAATTGGATTTCTATTGTATTCATGTAAATGCGACCGTTCATGAGAAAACCCTCACAAAGTCTAAAAAGTAAACTTGCGTGAAACGGGCTCAGAAGGAAACTAGGTTTAAACTGAGTCTGCATCTTTATATTCCTTGTTATGTTAGCCATCGAAGTTTTAGCCTTATGTAGAGTTTCGCTAAGTATTTTTATTTCATTTTCCACTATGCCCTGCAACATAAATTTAATTTAAAATGTTCCTTGTACCCTAATTTGAATTCGCCATAGGCCTACACCGATTATTATGCAAATGAACAAGTCTTGCAAACATTTCTCTTAATTAGTTTTCTATGGAGATTTCACTGAGAGGCGTATGATTAAATTAAATTAGGTCAGAATGGAATAGATTAGAACATATTATATTAGGTTAGATTTGAATATAATATAATAGATTAGATTATATTAGGTTAGGTTAGAATAGAATAGAGCAGATTAGGTTAGATTAGACTGCTATCATTTAACAATGTTAATAGTCAGGTTGTTATTCTGTGATATATTTTCAGTTATTTAAAGGTGCTCTGTATCACTGCGAAGGCCCAGACTTGTCGGATGTCGCAAATAAAACGGATTGCCAGAACAAGGGACCACCTTACAGATGGGTCAATCGTAAATATAATTTCGACAATCTGGGTCAGGTCAGTGGAAAGTTTGCACATATATTTGAAACAAGCTAGGTCAGGACAGTGGGGTCTGCAAATACAATTTCGGCAATTCAAGTGAGATCAAAGGAAAGATTGCAAATGCCATTTCGCTGTTAGATAGCCAAGTTCCAGCGCCTTTGATATGTTCAGAAAAGGCGCTATGCAAATATAAAAATAATGCATATATTAACTAATAGAGTTATAAGATTTTGAGAGATGTGAGTAGGTAGGCCAAGCATACGAGACATTCTGAAATCATTAGAAAGAATTTAAGATTTAGCACCACAAAATTTGATGCTCCCTCGCCAGTTTAGTTAGTAAAAGCAAATGGACCAAGAGAGTTTACTGTTCTTTTCGTGTTTTTTATTTGTTTATTTCTTGTGCTATTTTTTGTTCTTTTTCTGTTTATTGTAGGCGCTGATGGCTCTGTTTGTCCTGGCTTCAAAAGACGGCTGGGTTAACATCATGTATACAGGACTAGATGCAGTTGGAGTTGACCAACAGGTAGGCAACCTACTGTCAACTTATCACTATCTAACCGAGCGGCATAGCAAGATATCCTTAAGTGGTATATCAGTAACCGTGCTATAAAGAGATTGTGCAATAAAGGTGTCATGTTACTACAAAGAAGGAGAAGTAGGAGGAGGAAGAGGAGGAGGAGGAAGAGGAAGAAGATCAGCAGGAAGAAGAAAAAGAGGATGAGGAAGAAGAAGAGAAATAGTAAGAGATGACGAATAAGAGAAGGAAGAAGAGGACGAAGAAGAGGAATACAAGGAAGAGGAAGAACAGGAGAGAGAAGAGGAATACAAGGAAGAGGAAGAACAGGAGAGAGAAGAGGAATACAAGGAAGAGGAAGAAGAGGAGGAGAGAAAAGGAGGAAGAGGAGGAAGCAAAGGAAGAGGAGGAGTAGGAAGAAGAAGAGGAAGAGGAAATAGAGGTGGAAGTAGAAGCGGAAAGTAAGGGGAAGAGGAGGAAGAAGAAAGTTTCTTAATCTAACCCCGAGAGTTGGCCATGGGGCATGAAGTTTAAGCAAAGTCATTTGTTGATCCTCTAAACCTCTGATCTGCCGTTGATGGTTTCGTTATCTGTACAGCCCAGAGTTAACTTCAACGAGTGGCGCCTCTTCTACTTCATCTCGTTCCTGCTTTTGGTCGGCTTCTTCGTTCTGAACATGTTCGTCGGAGTGGTCGTTGAGAATTTCCACAAGTGCCAGGAGAACCAGGAGAAGGAGGACAAGATCCGACGAGCAGCTGAACAGGTCAAGAAGATGGAACAGAAATGGAAGAGTATGTTGGAAAACTTCCATTTTCAGAGATACACGAGACAACTCCGTTAAACCTTCGTAATATTTATGAGCTTTTGCTATTGCCGAAATGTTGAATCGTATAAAAGTAAAGTAAAGCTCCCATGTCCCTTGTGTAACGTTGTTGAGACAATCATTTCTTACTTTTCGACCAAAATGAGCCGGAAGAGGACGAATCCCAAGGTTCTGGACACAGGGCCAGTGCATTGTAGGACGTCGTTTATATGTAAAATGTAAATGTAGAGGTTTTATATAGCGACCGTATGACGTCGACCCTGCTCATTTTGCAATGAATTGATCAGGTGAGATCCTTCACCACCGCTGCCCTTTTGAATGGCCGGTATCAAATTCTGCTTGGTGACAAATACATGTGTTGCTCGAACAATGTGTCTTGGATTGTTACACGAAATCCGCACAGCAGGCTCAAAATCGCATTACATTACAGTCCAGGCTTCTTCTCCTTATCTGTCCTGCAAATCCAATTCCAAACATCACCCACCGTAGCCATCTGACTGCCTGCCTGGCTCTTGGATCTTGACATGGAACCGAACCCTTCTTGCCTATCGATTTTGTTTTGACTGAGCACCTGTGAATAAGCTGGTTCTCGTGACTTATCTTCAGTTGAGCGCTGTAGAAATCTCGAGTTTACGATTACGGTTACTTACGTGTCGCAAAATCTTATTAGTTCAATAACAAACTAAGTAGCTTATAAGTGTAATGGTAACAAATACAGTATAACTGTTGGGATTTATTCATAATAAGAAAAAAACCTGGTTGTAAATACACTTAGCTTTCTGTTCTATCGTGCAGGACTGCATGAACTCCCATACTGGTCGAACTATTCAAAGCCACGCCTCTTCATTCACACGGTTACGATGAGCAAGTACTTCGACCTGTCGATCGCTGGAATCATCGGACTGAACGTCATCACGATGGCGCTCGAGTATTACCTGATGCCAAAGGCATGTACTTCGTTAATTTCAGTATTAGCTTCTGTCTAAAGTAGTCACTCTAAAAATATAAATAAGTACCCGATGCTTGAAGTAAGTATACACTCTATGACTATAAATTCTGTCTCAAGTACTTGCTTCATAGACGGTAGTAAGTATCTGATGCCTAAGTAAGCATACTCTTTGTGAGTATAGCTTCTGCCTGAAGTGCGTATTTATATAGCGTTCATTAAGAACCTCTGAAACTCTCTCAAAGTACTTGCTCTTTATACACTAATCAGTACCTTATGCGTAAAGTAAGTATACTCTTTCGATACTATATCTTCTGCATCAATAGTTGCTCTGTAAACAGTAACAAGTATCAGAGGCAAACATACCTGCGCCTATAGTGCAATTATTAGCTTCAATATTAAATTCTTGCTTTCTATATAGTTGTAAGCACCTGATCCATGGAGTAAGAAGTTGCTTATAAATGCAAATAAAGTACAATTATAAGGATAAAATAATTGATAATTGGTTCTCAAATTTAGTGCCAGTTGTTAGTTGTGGTAAGTCCCAACTGATACTTAAATTTAGTACCACTTGGTACTTGAGGTAAGTACCAATTATGAATTATTGGTGCTTATTTCATTACCCTGAAACGAATACTTCCTGATTCTTAAAGAAGCATTTATTAAACCTAAGCTAACTGATAATCCCTCTCTAAACAAGAACTTTTTATACCTGAGTATACCTGAGTCATACTCAGTTAATGTGAAAATGAGCATTTTTTAGTTGATTAGTAACCTTTAAGTTTATTGCGACACTTTAGGAATTGCAATTCGCTCTCAAGATCTTCAACTTCTTCTTCACTTCAATATTCATCCTGGAAGCTGCGGTGAAAATCATTTCGCTTGGATTCATCAGATACCTCATGGATAGGTATGTTTTGTTCCCTACCTTGCATAGGAGTCGATCCCTATAGGAGAGAGAGATATGTCTTTATTCTTCTCCTCTTGCATTCCACTACCTCTCCCTCTCACCATCCTCTCATCCTCTTCCTTTTCTTCTCTTCTTCGTTCTTCTCCTTTAATTTCGCCTCCTCTTATTTCTCTTCTTTTCCCCCTCCTCCCCTTCCTTCTCCTCCATTTACTCTTCTTTTTCTCTTCCTCGGCTCGTCTTCTCCTACACATCCTCCCTTCTCGTCCTCTCCTCCTCTTCAGTTTCTTATTTCCTGATCAATCTTCTTCCACTCATCCTTCTCATCCGTTTCCTTCTTTTGCTGTCTGTTGTATGGTGACTTATCTTTTCGCTTGTGATGGAATTGATCTTCTTTTCCCGTTACTTTCCGATCGCATTGTCTTGTTTAAAAGCGGCGATGACAGAGTGGGCAATCCCAAACCATACACTCCGTCGTGTAATCCTGGGGCAAGTCTTCTTGATGACTTTTAGATCCTGCCCTAATTCTCCTCCTTTCTCAGGCTTGCCATTTTCGGCCGTGAGATCCAGCGTGGATTGCCTTCGGCTGATCTTTACAGGCTGATGGCTGAAGACTGATTGGATCAGCTGAATGGATTTGACCTGCATCATAATTTTCTACCAACTTATGGTCGGATTACCAGACATCACAGACCAGATTTTTGTCAAGTGCGGTGATGTTAGACTGATTTCAAGGGTCACCTTTGTCTTATAATTCAATATTTGCTCTTCTAAAAGGATGAAGGAGAATGGAAGGCAGAGAGACAGACAGACAATGGGGAAAAGAAGAAATAGGAGAGGAACGGATAGAGAAAAGGATAGAGGAGAGATGAAAATCAATAGATTTCTTATAAATGTTGAAAATAGAAAGGCCGAACATAAACTAAATCGTTGTCGATTCCTTCATGATTTCATTCCAGTTGTCTCCAGTGGAAATTCTGTATTGTTTTAATTTCCAGCTGGAATCAACTGGACATCGCAATCGTTGTGTTATCGCTGATTGGAATTGTCATTGAGGAGGTCAAATCCGGAATCATTCCAATCAACCCGACCATCATTCGGGTTATGAGAGTCCTCCGCATTGCCAGAGGTCCGACTACATACCCTACCCTATCTTTTCCTAAGTTACTCTAACCTACCTTACTCTGTCCTACGCTACACTACCCTACCCAACCCTACCCTATCCTATCTTACCCTATCCCACGCTATCCTATCTTACAATACTTAACCCCACCCTACCCTATTATCCTATACTACTCTACACTGCCCTGCCCTGTCCTGTCTTACCCCATTCTACCCTACCTTACCCTATCCAACTCGAAGCATTATTCATGCATCTTACCTTAAGCTATACCTTACCTGGCCTGGGTTTACCGTACCTTAAATTTACTTAACCTTACAGTGCCTTACCTTATTTTACCTTACTTTAACATATCTTACTTTATCTTGCCTTGCCTTACTTTATTTTAAATTTTACTTCACCTTTACATACCTTCTCTGACCTGACCTTACCTCACATGACCTGACTTTGCCTTACTTTACCGTAACATACCTGCCCTGCCCTGCCCTGCCCTGCCCTGCCCTGCCCTGCCCTGCCCTGCCCTGCCCTGCCCTGCCCTGCCCTGCCCTGCCCTGCCCTGCCCTGCCCTGCCCTGCCCTGCCCTGCCCTGCCCTGCCCTGCTCTGACTTTACCTTGCCTTACTTTACCTTAGCCTACCTGACCGGACTTGACCTTGCCTTACTTTAAAAATGATTCAGTGTAAACATAGCACAGTTTTAATTATTTTTTTCTTTCTTTTTCCTCCAATCTAGTCCTGAAACTTCTCAAAATGGCCAAATCAGTTCGCGCGCTGCTCGACACAGTTATGCAAGCCTTACCGGAAGTGGGCAATCTCGGATTGCTCTTCTTTCTCCTTTTCTTCATCTTTGCTGCGCTCGGTGTGGAACTGTTCGGAAGAGTCGGTCAGCATCATCTTAATCATTATCGTTATCGTTACTGTCAGTCCTATCATTATCGTTAATCCTTAACGTTACTTTTGCCGTTATTGGTATCGTCATCGTTGTCGCTTTTTATCGGGTAATAAATAAATTACAGTAGCTGTCGTTATCTTTCTTTAATCTTTTTTCTCGCAAATAAATTATAATCTCTGTCGGTCTCGTTGTATTCATTTAAAACCAGTGAATGTTAATCAGTTATGACTTAGCTTTCAAAGTCTTGACTCAGATCCGACATTAGAATTATGATGGTTGTTTTGCCCTGCAGATTATCTGACCTTAGAGTTATTCTGATTGTTCTGCCGTGCAGAGTTTTCTGACTTTAAAGGATGTTGGTTGATCTGATATGCAGAGTGTTCTAACTTGCATCCGTGCGAAGGACTTGGAAAGCATGCGCACTTCCGCAACTTTGGAATGGCTTTTCTAACTCTCTTTCGCGTCGCCACTGGAGACAACTGGAATGGAATCATGAAGGTATTGACAACGATTTAATTTATGTTCGGTCTTTCTATTCTCAACGTTAATAAGAAATCTATCGATTTTTGTCTTTCCTCTATCCTTTTCTCCCTCCGTTCCTCTCCTATTTCCGTCTTTTCCCCATTGTCTGTCTGTCTCTCCGCCTCCCCTTCTCTTTCACCCTTTACTACTTTGTGTGTCTGTCTGTCTGTCCTTTTTTCTCATTCCAGCTCTCTCTCGGCTTGTTCTCTTTTTTCTCTCCTATGTCTGTTTCTGACTGTCTTTCTTTCTTTCAGTCTCACTCTCTCACTCTGTCACTCTCTCTCTCACTCTCTGTCTCACACACACACTCTCTCTCCGTCTTTCAATCTTTCACAATTTCCTGTCATCTATCTCGCTCTCACTATCTCTGCCTTCCTCTGCTTGCATGTTCTTTTTTATTGATTCGCTATCCACATGTGTTGTTTACTTGTGTTTGCATGGCTTGGTTGTTTTCTCCTTACCTACCATCTTTGTTCTTGTTTATCTGCTTTGTTTACTGTTGTTTATCTGTCTATCTTTGCTTTGAAGGACACACTTCGCGAGGACTGCGATTTTTCAGACGACTGTCTTCGCAACTGTTGCGTCAGTCCAATCATTGCTCCTGTTTTCTTCGTCGCTTTTGTCCTCATGGCTCAGTTTGTCCTAGTCAACGTCGTCGTTGCTGTCCTCATGAAGCACCTTGAGGTATGCCTCCAGTGTTTTCTCAGTAATGTCTAATATTTACAGACGCTAAAGGTGTATCTTCACGCTGAGACACTAAAAGCCACATTATTCGAAGTATAGCCCGTTGCATAAGTACTTCCATCTTGAATTAATGACTTAATGAAAAATAAATAAAAAGGCTAAATAAACGAACGAATGGTTGGAAGATTGAGCGAATGAAAGAGTGAATAAATTAATGAAGTAATGAAGTCCTTTAATCTTATTATTATTAAAAAGAAAGAAGGACGATAGTTCTGTGTTAACTGCCACAGGCCTGTAATTCATAATTAAGACAGGGTTGGCTAAATTTATTGGATTGACTGAAATACAATTAAAATTAATTAACAGGACGCATGTATGTATGTATGTGTGTATGCATGCATATATTTATTTAAACCACAGGAAACTATTGTCTTAAATGCTCTCAGAGTTAACATAACTTATTTTTGATGTGGTAAAATTTAATGCAATTTTAGTAACGTATGTGTGTATGCATGTAGGTGTATGTGTGCGTGCCTATGTGTGTATGTATGATTGTATGTATGCATGTATGTATGTATGTATATTTGCATGAATGTAGGCACTAAAGAACCTTCAAAATGTAATAAGGTACTCATAGATGCCTCAAATGGTATGGGAATCTATGACATTAGATCTCCGGCAAATTATACTTGTAATCGTAATAGTAAGTTCTATTTATGTAGCGCCTTCTCAAGAAAAATTCATAGCCGATTCAGACCTTAAAACACAAGACCATGATAAAATAGAATGGTCTTCAAGTGCTGGCGAAATATAGGCAGATAAAGGACAAGAAACTCATGTCGCAGATTGCGTGGCAGTCTGTTCCAGAATGAGGGGCCTTCCAAGGCGAAGCTACAACATTGCACTGTGGAAGTGCGGGATGGAGGGACAACCAATTAGTAAGGTAAGGTCGACGTCAACGGCCTTGGCAGCCGTAAGGTGTCGCTAAACCCTGTAAACCACAGCTGTTCATGCACCGTTTATTCGGTGTCTATTCATCACTTACGGTAAGGCAAGTTCCCTGGAAGCCATTATATGTGAGTAAACACTGGATAAGTGAATGATTGACATATGTTGCTAAGACGAAGTCGACGTCAACGACACTGACAGACGTAAGACGTCGTTAAACGCAGGTTGCTACAACTACTGCTGTCTGGTAGTTCTTTTATGATGCCAGTAGCTGAGCATTACTTGGAACTTACCTGCTTGGATTACCTTTGAACTTTCTCGTGCAATGTCTGTGTAAATCGCTACCGTGATTTTTGAACAAAAAGGACGGAAAGAAGTACTTCGAGGACAGCGACGATGAAGACGAATTTCCAGGCGACGTGTCCAGCTACCAAAATCAGCTGAAAGTTGGTTCAGTCTCCTCCTCTTGTCCACCTTGCGACTACGTGTCGTTTGTGACGTAGACACGACTTCCTTGATGCATGAACACTGTCTTGTCTGCACCCTTCTGCACTCGCCTGCACTGGACTACATTGTTCAGCACTGATCAGCACTCTTCTGCACTCGTTGTTTGCACTCTTCTTAACTGTTGCACTGGTCTTCACTTTTCCTGCCCTTGTTGATGCTTCCCACTTTTTCGCAGTAGATGCTCCCACTTTCACGCACTTTTTCAGTAGATATGCGAACCGGCATCGGTGACATCTTCTGCATCTATTACGCTTCAATATCCGCACTGAGAATGCGTCTTGAAACATATTAAAACTAATAAAACGTGTTGGTGTAATCGATGTTTTTTTGGAAATGCAATTTTTTAGAAACGTCGGTATTGACGAAGCACGACGATTTCTTAGCTGTTAATTTTTGTCGAGTGTCTACTCTGAGCTTAACTTTGGGGTCACTTAGACACATTTCCATCCTCATTTTCTCATCCTTATCACCATCATCCTTTTCAGCTTCCCCTTTCACTTCATCGTTTCTCATCATTGTCCTCCCATTTTACTCCACATCCTAGTTCTTCTCATCCTCCTTATTTTCTCATCCAGCTTATCCTCCTTGTCCCCTTCAGCCTCCTCATCCTCTTCATTCCCATCAACTCCCTCATTCTCCTCATCCTCCTCAACCTAATCATATCTTGACATGTCTTACCATATTTTAACCGTACCACATCATACATTATTTTAGTCATTTGAAAGTTTACTCTGACTAACCATGTCAGTTCCACCTTATTCGAAACATCGATACAAAAGACCCTTCTGTTGTTCTCAATCGATGTTTCTCTTCTCGTGTATCTTAGACTGTGTCTTGTGTCGCACGTTTTAACCATTTTTGCACGTCTAGACCTTCCCCGGCATGCTTGTGCTCACAAATTTTGAAATAGTCTGCATGTCTTAGATCTAAACTCCTCTTTCGATAGTCCTACAACCCAAGATGATATCTGCTGCCATTGCTAACCTAATCTGATTTAAAGACATCTATAACGCTGTTAGCATAATGCACAAGACATTAATCGCAATCGTATTCACAAATTTGTGTAGCGCCTTTTAAAGAGACGCTTCCTACCTGGCAACACAAAGCCATGATCGAAGAGAATGGTTTTAAACGCTTATGGAGAAAAGGGAAGGAAAAGCCTAGAAACTCCTGCCGTCAGTTACTGGGCAAGCTTTCCCAGAGAGATGGAAAATGTAAATGCAAATGTAAGCTATTTTCTATAGCGACCGATGGCCTCGACTCTGATAATTTTGTAATGAATTTATCGGGCGAGATCCTTCACCACAGCTGCCCGTTTGAGCACCGCGCCACGTGAGATCCCCGTATACGGACCGTGCTAGCGCCAGATTAACTCTTTGAAATAAGCCACAATCAGTAGATAAGCGAGCCGGCATCCTCGCTCGTAGAGACGCCTTGACTTATGCTTTAATCAATGATCTAGCCAGGCCAGTCTTTTGTATCTTTATTTACTACTGTGCTTTTCGATATTTGTATTTCTATAAATCACTGTATCTATTTATGAAGTCATTTTATTGAAGTCATATATTACAGATAGTATAAGAAATATAGCAGCTGGAATTGGCCTGTTACTGTTTCGTCCATCATACCCACTGATTTAGGCCTGCGCATGAGCCTTGAATTTAATCGAATCTAATGTGACGATTTCTATAGCGCCACTATCATAAAGTACAACGAGGTGACAATCGATGGTCGCTGAAATTACAATCCTTTGGACAAAAACGGTCGACAACCACGAAACAGCAGTCAGTCGATGGCGCTTAGCACTTACGCCATAGATTAATGCTTCTTGGTATTACGTAACTACGATGTATAAATATCAATGACCGACATTGCGTTCTATTCGGTAGCGACCTGGGCTTGTAATCCGACGATTGTTTGCTGAGGAGACTCCGTGCAAATAATAAGCAGGGTCGAGGCCACACGGTGGCTATATAAAATCAATTTACATTTACATTTACCCTAGATACGTTGTTCGCGCACACTTGTCCAGGGTCTTAGATTCAGAATTACAGATCTTGCACGCGTAGTAACTGCAGTAAATTAATATAACTCCGATTGCAGTCCAACCCCACAATGTCATTTGCCTTCAGAACACCTTTCCGGGTGGTTTTGGGAACCAGGCCTCATTACACAATAATAATAAATAATAATATTTATGATTTCTGCCCTTAAACGTTGTGTTTATTCCCGAGTGATCATGCCTACCTCGGGCAAAAAATAAATAATAAATAAAGTTTTCACACCTCAATGGAGACAATTACTGTAAGTTCCAGATATCTTTCTTTCTCCTACACAAATTCCTGTTCTTCAGCAATTGCATGTACCTCGAGTACAAAAATAAAAGAATAAAGAATAAATAATTAAATAGGCCTAATTAATTAGCTGATTTGAATGTGTTGTTAACTGACGCTTAATTAGGAATCCCATCGTCAGATGACTCAGGAAACGGAACAGACGTCAGCAGAGAAACTGGAACAGTTGACTGTAGAACCGTGTGACATCATAGTCACTACTGTCTCCGAACAGGACGTAAGAGATTCCGAAAGATAGCCTCTAAGTTTCCAGTATAAAGCAATATTTTGAGTCTAATTGTAGCCGACTTTGCTACCGATGAAAAGAGTAGCCTTTGTGAGGTACACAAGGGGCGCTATAAAATGCTTAGATACATGCATGCATACATACATGCATTCATATATATATACATACATACGTACATACATACATACATAAATGCATACATACACGCCCCCCTACGTACGTGCGTACTTACGTACATGCATGCATACATACATTCTTGTTTACACACTGGGCTTCAATCAATTGCACTCCAAAACAGATCCGTATTCCGATGAATTTCAGGGATCAGTCCAATGAAGCAGAAATTGAGTGCATCTGATGACTTTCTAAGAAGTGATGCTATAGAAATCTTTTATTACATTTACAAGTACAATACATGCATACGTAACGCTTGTGCTTCAGATGACAGTCCAATCAGAAGCTTCCGGCAAACTCGACGAAATGTTCGCCCGCAAGGGAGCGCCAGATCAAAGCGACGCTGGCGACACCTATGAGCAGCAAAAGACGTCGCTGGTCACGTGTCCCGGAATCCAGAAATCAGACGAAGATGGGAAAGCAACGCAGTCTCCTCGCTCTTCCCTCTTCTTGACATGGCCCCTCCGAAGAAATCGTTAGTAATGATCGAAACGCATCGAAGATGATCATGATCTAATGTGATCTGACAGACGTGATTGATCCAAGCGATCTATTTGTTTTGAACATGTCGAATCTTGGGTGCAATTTGTGTTTGCCACATGAGGGACAGAGATCTATGAACAGGAATGAAAATTGTGGAAAACATGTAGGCTCATCTGATATCCTGACCTTCTGGAATATTGACCTGATTGCGGCTTGGCTTTGGTGCGCTATCGGTTGATGCCTTGTGCATTAGACACCGGCGCGATAGAAGTTACTAATTACCATTACAATTATCTTAAGTGGAAGATGATCTGAAGTAGTGGAATAAAAGACCTATGTGAGGTCGCGGTATGAGTGGGAAAATTGTATTTCAATTGGAGATAGTCTGGTAAGGTAAGGCTTTAACTTAACTTTACCTCACATGCTGCATTACGCTCTATTGCCTTGCTTGCCTTTCGTTACTTTAACTCGCCTTGCCTTGCGTTGCCTTACCTTGTGTTACCTTACCTAGTTTTGACTTGAATTACTTTACTTCACTGTTGCTGTTTTTCCAGTTTCCAAGGTACCTCAGAGCAGTCAGCCGAATCGATGTAATTACATTACATATTACGTTGTCTTGCATTACCTGCCCTTACCTTACCTTACCTTACCTTCTTTACCTTATCTTTGATGAATTCTTGAAAGGCGCTATATATATGACCAGACGAGTACATCGTTACATCATATTGCCTTACCCTTACTATACGTTACCATACCTTACCTTCGAGAAATTCTATAAAGTGCTATATGAATATCAAGGTGCATGCTTACATTACCTGTTACCTGACATTACCTTACTTAAACTTATCTTTCATTGTCTACGGCTTTCTGTTTTTCCAGATTCCAATGTGTCTGAGAGCCACGCCATCCGAATGGATGCCATTGGAGACGTTGCTCCCAGCGCCACTCAGAGGCCTTCGTCAGCGACCAATGCGCCTTTGGTGGCTCGAGTTGTCACCGGCTGCAAACGCTTCTCAGCGGACCTCGTTTGGTGCCAGAAGCACGCAGTCTCCTTGGACGATTTCTTCCAGCCTCAGTCAGATGTCCCAGAGTCGACGGACTGCCGCGGCAGACAGTGGCATCTCATCACCGACTCGCAACCTTCTTCCATCGCTTCCGACGACGCCAGGTGCTCGAAGGATCTCCAGGAGCAGCTCAGGAATCGCCTCTGCACTTCGTCGCCACACTTTCGCTCTACCCGCGGATCCATTTTCCAGCCGGTCAACCTGTTCCGGAGAAAGGACTCCGACGAAACTCTGCCCGGGCCGGCGCTCTGGTGCTCCGAGTCGGAGGCCATTCCTCTGAAGGTCATTGGTGGATCGCGTGGGTTGCGGTTCCTTCACCTGCGCCCGGCAGGGACCGCAAACACAGCTGGAGATCGGCGACCAAAGCTACTGTCATGCCTACACCCGCTGCGTCACGGGAAACAGTCCCATCGGCCGCGAACGCAGCTTGAAATCGTCGACTTGGGATCGACGTACAAAGTGCGCCTCTGCTCAAACTCGGACAACCAGCTGGACGAACGCCTGGACTTCGCCAGTTCCTTCCAGAAGGACTGCGGGACCAGTCTGAAACCAACTGCAGGCCACGGCGAACCCGCCAGACCCCGGGTCGAAGAAGGCAGAGCTGCTGACTCTCTGAACCCTGCGTCGCTGTTTGGCATTCGGCAACGCCCGGCGCTTGGAAATAAGACTCGAAGTCCGCTGAAGTCACGTGACTTCAGCGACTTCGAATCGGTGACCGGAAGTAAGTTGTCTTACTCGTCTCCTTGGACATCGACGCCTTTGTTGTGCCCCGAAAATCTTGTTGCCAAGAATGACGAAGTAGATTCGAATCTATCTGTAGGAGATGCGAATGCACTTGCAAGCATAGTTCTACCAGAATTTGCAGCTTTGCCTGTAAGTAGAGGTCTCTCTGGAGATACAGGTTTACCTGTAAGCGCAGATTTAACTGAAGATACAGATTTACCTATAAACTTAGGCCTAACTGAAGATTCAGGTGTACCTATATGCAGAGACCAACGTGAAGATACACGTTTACCTGAAAAAGTAGCTCTACCTGAGGATACAGGTGTACGTTTAGGCCTAGCTGGAAATACCAGTCCAAAAGTAAACGTAGATCTAACTAGCGATATAGTTTTACCTGCAGGTTTAATTGGAGAATCAGGTGATACCGTACGCACAGGTGTAATTGGAGACAGGTGTTTACCTGTTGGACTGTTAGGTGATACAGATGCGAGCAGAGATGGAAGTGGACCCGTTCACTCCGTTACATATTCTTCAAATGAACTTCCTCACGAATTGTCTCTAGGTAAAACTTTAACCACATCTGCAGAACATTCAAACGTCGCTACGCCCGATTTTCAAAAGCATCGCAGCGCAGATCCCAGCTTACGACCGTTGCAAGACCCTAGTGAAAGGACATCGAATTCCACTAACTCTTCAGAGGGTCTTGACGCAAATAATTCGCATAGTGCCTGTCACGTAGTCACGACTTCAAAGGAATCCTCCAAGTCGAATCCTTGATGCACAGCGCATGGTTATTTCGATTTTATGGAAAATTCCGAGGTAAACCGAGTAGTTATGTTGAAATAGAGGAAATCCAGATGTATACCATTGGGTTGCTATGTTTGTCTCAAGTTGAGTTGGGGAAAGCTCAACTTACACCACGTGGCTATGTCTATTTGGAGAAAATCTTGATGTGAACCACATGGTTGTGTCGAATGTTGGGGAAATCCGTATATGCACTACATGGTTGTGTAAATTTGTGGAGGCACATTAAATATTTTTGAATTTATGGAAAAAAATTATGTACATTTTAAGGTTAAGTCGGTTTGGGAGAACTCCGATGTAGGACTACACCTCATGGTTTCACCAAGTTTGGAGACTTTATGAAGAATCCCAATGCACTGTATATGGTTATATTGATTGGGGCATTCCGATTGCGAATCAACTGTTGAAAATCATCCGCTAACGAACTACTATGCTAATTAACTGTAAGTTGTAGTATTAAGGTTAATACCATTATTACATGGTACGAAAATATTGTTCAAAAATATTTCATTCTGAATTGAGTTTGTTGTTATTGCTGTTTTCGAAAATTCTGTAGAAATTATCAATAGGTTTAAAAATTTCTGAGACTAAGGAATGGATATCGTATCGTAAGCTCGAGATTTATAGAACGCTCAACGAAAGCTAAGTCGCAGGAACCAGCTTATTCACACGCGCTCAGTCAAAATAAAATCGATAGGCAGGAAGGGTTCGGTTCAAGGTCAAGATCCAAGAGTCAGATAGACAGACAGTCAGACCGCTATGATGGATGGTGTTTGGAAATGAACCGGAAAGTGAGATAAGGGGAAGAGATTCTGTAGAAGAGACCCAACCTCATGAAAATATAATATGGCGTCAGTTTTTATTTTTAAAATATGAAACAATTCACTACTATTATTTAGGTCATCATCATCGTCATCACTAATATCGTGATCATCATCAGACCATTTATATAACGCCCTTTCAAGATATTATCATTTTTCATCGTCGTCGAAGCCATTGCCTGCTTGTTCTGCTGTAGTTTCTAAACCTTCACGAATAATTTACATGAATTTAATTAATGTATAGAGCATGGCTATCTGTTGATTTAATCTATAATTCATGGCTATTTGCTGAATTAATCTATGATGTGTGGCTAGCCGGTGAACTCCTAGACTTGCTATCCTTTAACTCCTCCATTCCTGCCTTTCTTCTTTCCTTCCTTCCATTCAAACATCAATCAGGGCTCCTGCTGCGGCTGCCGATTGCATTCCGCTCATCACCGTTAATGTACCTCATCAGCTGACCTTTGACCTCGGCGGTCGGAGTCTTGCATTCCATGCAGGTGAGTGGGCCGTACGTGGATGGATAGAAGGATGAATGGACAGATGGATGGATGGATGGATGGTTGGGTGGGTGGGTGGGTGGATGGATGGATGGATGGATGGATGGATGGATGGATGGGTGGATGGATGGGTGGGTGGGTGGATAGATGGATTGATTGATTGACAGACAGACAGACAGACGGGCAGGCAGATAGATAGATAGACAGACAGGCAGATAAATAGACAGACAAACAGACAGATAGATCGATAGACAGATGACACCCGGGATATATGCTCAGCTGTCGGGGCGTCATACAAGATCTCACGAAATTAATTTCCCTTGATGCTGCTGGTCGACAAACGTCAGCAATTCGTGTTTCTGAATTAATTACAGACGGAACCCATTCGATTGATGGCTGACCTAGGATCGAGGCATTTGCTGCTGCTGCTGCTGATGATGATGATGACGACGATGATGACGATGATGATGATTCTGCTAAGTTGGCGCCAAGAGTGGGATTATAATAATTTGTTGATTGTCGGAGGGGCCAGAGACGACGAATTTCCGAAGGATTACGATGTTTAACTAGAATTTCTCTTAACGAGACCATTGAGTTATGTCTTGTTCGTTATGATAACGGCGGTATATAAATTATTAGGTAAAACTTAAATTTGCTTTTCCACCACAGCCTAACTTCTGTTTTCCCTGACCTATTTGACTGGCTTTTTAACCAATTATGATGTTTGAGTAAGATTTCACTGGACGAGAACACTGAGTTATATCTTATGATTATGACGACGGCGCTACAGAAGTCATTGTGATAGAATAGACTAGATCAGATGGAAACAAAAGGAATTTATCTTCTGAAAAGCCCCGAGCTATTGTAATATTAGAGTAGGCCTACTAGACCTAGTTGTTGAGATAGTGAAGTTTATGGTAGTGATAGTACGAAGTTTGTCAGTAGTAAACCTAATAGTAGCGCTACATGATTTATCTGTTGTTGCACAGGAACTGCGCAGTTTGTCGGTAGTACGTCGCTTTGTTACGTAGACTACATTACGTCATAATGTAGTCTATAGTGTAATGTAAATCTCTTAAATTTCTTAGCGCTACATAAAAGCTGCGTTAGGGAGACCAGCCTATTGATCTGCGCTGTATCAAGTCCGCAATAGTACATTTTCGGTGCGATGTCAGAATCCAGGGGAAGGGAATCAGACTATGGTCCGTACACGGGGCCCTTAAATGGCATGGCGTTCACTCAAACGGGCAACGGTGGTGAAGGATCTCACCCGATAAATTCATTGAAAATGAGCAGTACGGTCGCTATAGTCCGTACACGGGGACCTTAAATGGCGTGGCGCCCATTAAAACGGGCAGCGGTGGTCGCTCTATATAGCAACGGTTTACATTTACATTTACTAGGAAGACAACATGGTGCTAAAGTTGAGAGCAATTACGATGGCAACATAGGTCGTAGGATGATGCTGTATCGCATGCAGGATAGAGTAGTTTGAAAAGTTCGGTGAGGTTTGTATGCCTGCATCGCAGTTTGTTTCAGAAATGAAAACGAAAAACACAGAAAATCAGACACAGTATTATCAAAAATATATTCATCCACATAAAATTATATGCAAAATATATAGATATAACAACAAGTAGTTAGTTAATACCATTTCGTCAACCCCCAACAACAAAAACAACCAGTAGAACTTTCGTCAAATTGGCCTGTTATCCGGATTCATAACGAAGAATCATTTACTGGCTGCGCTAATCCGTCTTCAGTATTATAGTCAAGTCCAAACTGGCCGTAGCAAGTCCACATCCTTGCAAAGTTTGATAAGGGCTACACACTGACTTACACTTTAACCTGCAAGTTTTACATACTTCTTATCGGACGGTTTTAGCGTACACCACGCAAATCTGAACATACTATCTTAATGTACGCCCAATATTGACACAACAGACTTGGATTGGCCAACACAAGCAATTGGTGTTAGCTACAAACATCCTTGCCAGATGAAACAATAACAACAGCTTATAACAGATCACCGACAATTGCATCTAAACAACAAGTGTACACGTGGAAATGGCGACCTTAGTATTTGGAGGAAAGACGGCTACTCGAGGTAGGCTTAACCAAAGATCATATGAGGGGAGAGTTCGATCGAAAAACATGAAAATGGGTCAAAACTGGTGCAAAAAACTCTTCCCAAAGTAGGAATGGAATCGTTTTAATTTAAGCTGACCAATCATGGAATGGTTCTACCTCAAGCCCTCCAGTGACCAACCATCATGGAATGATCCTATTTTAAACCAACCAATCACGGTTCCACTAAAGCTAACCAATGACGGAATGGTTCTTCTTTAAACCAAAGAATTACGGTGGAAAGTAACAATGAATAATTTCGTAGCAGCGAATCGTTCTGCTTCAAGCCGACCAGTTACGGAGGTAAGCTAATCAATCACCGATTGATTCTACTTTAAACCAGCAATCAAGTCTAAAGCATAATCTTTGTGACCCAGGTTCCAACTGTGCGTGTCAGATTTGCGACTTCTTCCCTTTGTCTTCCCTTTCTCATATCCTTTGGGGTAAACTCCTATCAGATCAGATGTGAAATCCTATGAAACTTACAAAAGCATGCAGATAGCCTAGCTGACCTGCAGAACATGCTATCTTGAAACAAACTGCAAATTAATCACCAAAATTGCCGTTTAACATATTACTAATACTAATACTAATAATACTACTAATACTAATAGCATAATAACATATCCGTTCCAGATGCTCATCAATGTATCCGGACTAATTTTTTCACCACCTGAGGGATTATACCTACTTCGGGTAAAAATAATAATAAAACACCTATGGGAAAAAATAACACAGCAATATATTAGACCACAACCAAGAGATGCTAACATCACAAAAGTTTTAGTAGATTTTTCTTGAAAAAGCATAAAACTTAAAAGTTCAGACGACACCCAATTTGACATACAGTCACATAGATATGAAGCGTCTATCAAAACGTTATTTGAGAAGTTCCTACACAAACGCTATGCGTTACAGTACCACAATACAACATTACAATATTGTTTTAGCGCCTTTATATGGTTCTTAAAGGGCGTTATATAAATAATCTGATATTTTAATACATTTTATTAGTACTTGTTACAGTACTGCAATGTTACACGAGCCCTGATTACATAAACAATTACGATACATGATTGTAGAGATATACTCGAGTCTTAGACTGGTTATACCCAGACGCCATACTTGCCGTTTAAGGTTTCTCAATATGTTTAAATTCTTGCGCAGGAATTATTTAATCCTATCCTGCATCGGGTCGCTTTACAGCTTAACCGAGTTGTCGATTGGAGTGAAAAGCAGTTGGAACAAACCAAAAACAAATTGTAGATGTCATACACTACGGGTTTCGAACCTGTGCTCTGCTATGGCAGTTTGAAGCTTTACCGCCTGATCAGATTACTGTACGTTAATGTCATTGGAATATCCACGCGGTGGTGTAGTGGTATGGTCTGTGCCTCGTAACCGGAGGGTCGCAGGTTCGAATCTGCCTCAAACCATCGCGTAGCGACCTTGTCTGCTCACCCACAATTGTCTGTGAGGAAAGCAACGGGAAACCACCTCATTCATCTCATCCCCGGGTGACGTAAAGCCAACAGACCTGCCTTCGGGCAGAGAACTCATCATCATCATCATTATCATCATCATCATCGTCATCTTCAGCATCAATGTCATTGGATTTATTTAGCGCCACTAGAGTGACGCGTAGCAATCTACGTCGCTGAACAATTGTACATGGACCAGGGTGAGATGTGTGCTTTTAAGCACTGTAAGGGTGGATCCACAGGCAAATCCGGCCATGTTTCTTTCGCATTAAATTTAAGGGCGTGCCATTGAGTTGCATCATTCTTCAAAACCGGTTTCGGCAGAGGTTACCCACAGAAATTGTAAAGTATGACAATTATGATATGTAAAAAAGAAATAGAGGAAAATAGAAAAACTGAAGCAAAAACGCCGTGAAAAACTTGAAAGCGGCTAAAAGCACAGCAAAAGGCAGCAGTAAAAACTTGAACCTGGCGTCAAAAGTCTCAAGGACATCTGAAAAGACCATTAAAATGTCGGTGACTTGAAATCTTGAAATTGGCTCCAAGCGTCTCAAGGTCCAAGAAAGAGTCGTCAAAACGTTTCGCCATCAACGGAAAAATTTCTCCCTTCTGCTGGATCTGTCAGGAAGCAGCGGGAAAGATGAAAAATGGGTACAACCTCCGATGGCAAGCCAAGTGCCCAGATTATTTGGGGGTTGGACCCCACCATATCTATTCTGTTTGTCTCCTTTGTCACCCTCCCTTCTCTGATTCATAGTCCAAGGTTATTTAGGTAATTAATCAAAGTTTATTAATTAATTAATAAAATAAAAAACTAATTAAAGTGGAACAATTAAATAGGGTTCAACTATGTCTAAATTACTGGGAGCTCGACCCTAGTTACTTGTCAGAAGTTTACTTCTCTGACAATGATTAAACTTTCCCCTTGCGATTGAGTTCTGTAGCAATTCGACATCTCAACAGCCGAGCTACAAACGAACAAACAAAAAACATCTGAACTCAACCCCAATCAAAATACCCAATTTCGGGTTGTCCGATATGCACAGAAATGAACATCTCGCAAAACAGTATTTCGTTCGATACAAGCTCCTATTAGACTCTCTGAATCCGTGTCCACCCCAAAAACATCTCGGATATGGTCTAAACTACAACAAAAAGTAGGCTGTTGTTGTTGTTGTGGTGGTGGTGGTGTTGGTGGTGGCGGTGTTGCTGATAATGAACATGACAATCATGATGATATAAAAATACTAACAACAGCAATAATAATTATAATTAAAAACCCAATACCGACTTCTCACAGAAAGCATCGGCTGATAAAAATCAACACACGGTCTCTTTTGTAAATAGTTCTTCAAGCCAATTTCCATCGACACTCACTTCAGCTTCGTCAAGTTCCGCATCAAATCCTGGTAAAGCCGGATGCTGATATTTATTACATACATAAATATATGCACGCTTTATATATTTAATACATACATAAATATCTATTAAGTATATAGTTCAGTTATATATATCAACATAAATACAGTAAATGCTCCTCGGAGTCAATGTCTGCAAAGTAGGATCACCTGCCTGCGCATAAAATCACCTGAACAGGTAAGAACAGGTATCTCTTAAAATCTCAAAATGACCAGCTCAAACTGACCAGCTCAAACTGACCAGCTACCAGCTGGCCAGCCCTCTCTCTCTCTCTCTCTCTCTCTCTCTCTCTCTCTCTCTCTCTCTCTCTCTCTCTCTCTCTCTCTCTCGGGTATCTCAGCCTGGTCTTTGTTTCAGGCAGATGACAAGAGAATGGTCATCTCTTTTGAGTTAACGTTGACATTCAAGAAGGACTGGAGTTAGGGAGGGGAGCTTAAGGGACCTAAGCCCTCACCCAAACCTACAGTTTGCCAGCCACATCCTGGTATCGCTCACCCAAACTTCGAATTACAGATCCTCCCGTGGACGTACACGAAGTGCCTAGTTGAGCTATCGTTGCAGACTAACGTCTGCTTCTAAAGCAGACAATTAGTCTAAGAATGATCCCCGCCAAGGTCAGTTCAATGATGTTCTCCTTCAAGGTAGCTAAGACTGCTCCAAACTGAACCTGTCTGGGTCCAGCTCATCTCCTCTTCTTCGGTTCTTAGCTACCAGATGATAAAATCCGAATGCAACGTAGTGTACACGTGACTTCTGCTGGGTTACAGAAGTCGTTATGGATGAGCAGCTTTCTCGCTGGCGTTACTCGACAAGGATTGTCGAACCCATAAGTCTTTCCCGACTTAGCCAGTGTGCCACTGCGCCATTCTTAGCCTAGTGGTTATAGTTTATTGTCCGAGTGAACAAGAGTTCAACTCCTGGCAGCAGCTCATCGTCGCGCTCCTGAGCAAGCTGTAAACGTGCGTGCGCCGATCGGACGGACGAGCCTGTGGTGAATGGAGCGATCGATTTGTGGACGGATTAGGCGTTTTATCGATCGATTCTTGAGGGAATAAACTAGGGAGAAAAGACTGCGCAAGATTTCCTTTGCGGGAAGTCATTTCAGCAGTATTGTTGACAATCGCAGCGCATTTGCGAGATACTTAAAAGCGGTATATTAAGTTTTAGGCAACTAGCCAACTAAATCGCAACAAGATTCTCAGAGTAAGCCATCCTCTTGAATATCTTGCGTCATACTCAGCTGTAGTGCTGCCTTGTAACTTGTTACAACTTTACTTTACTAGTTCCTGTACGTTAAGGAAATTTTCACGTAGGTATGGTACTAATATTGTTTGCAAAGATTTTTTGTATTTAATGCCTTTGCCTAGTTTGTCTTACTGCCTACTTTTTAAAATTAGTTATCTTAAGTAGTTGGCTATACCTAATCTTTAGAAAGATCTGTTATATATTTAACTGTCCTACTCTGTAACAGATTTATCTTAATGTCTTACTGCCTACTCTTTAAAATAGTTATCTCGTGTACTTGACTGCCTGCTCTTCAAATTATTTCTCTTACAGAGGCCTAGTTTACTCCCTACACTGTAAAAATATATCTCTACCTATTCTTTAAAAATATTTATAGTATATAGCTTGCTGCGTATTCTTCAAAAATAATTAATATTCTTAGGTGGAGTTTTCTTTTAGCCATAAGGAGATATCCAATTTTTTCTGAATTCCCTCAATGCTATAAATAAACAGCAACTTTGGATTTGGAGTCAAGATGGGTAGATCTTAGGGATTTGTGAGTTAAATGCAAGAGGAGAGCAAAATGAAAAATTGAACCAGATTCGGGAAGGTGCAGTGCCCATGCGCATACCAGATGTCAGGGAGGAAATTTGCAAGTCACAGGTCCGTAGAGGGTTAGGGTGGATGGGAAATGGTAATAGTAGATGTCGACTACAGCATCAGTTGCCTTCCACGTGCTTCCATCTTCGCCAAAAGTTCCTCATCTACCGTCGCAGCATTCTCTCTCATATTGTCGCGTCGCCGAACCACATCGCACCAGCATCCGCAGCCAAGTCAATAAAAGACGAGTTGGACCTCAGGTCATGTAAGCGACCTTTGAACCCATCGCATGGAACAGGGGTCTTGGCCACTCCTTCGTCCTCGCTCGAATCGGCCGGGGGCATCGAACCGGAGCCAGGGGGCTCTTCTCCCTTACAGGCGGCGGCGTCGCGCTCGCTGACGACATAAGGAGCCGACTCTCCTCGCATCTCGCAAATGACGTTTGTCAAGCTCTTGATATAGTTCTTTGCGAGGGTCAGAGTCTCGATCTTGGACAACTTCCGCCCGTAGCGGACATGCGGTATGACCTCGCGTAACCCCTGGAAGGCGTCATTGAGCGAGTGCATGCGCATGCGCTCTCGCTCGTTACTCTCGATGCGACGCAGTGTCCTCTCTCGGGCGCTTGGAGCCGAGGTCCTCGACCGGCGCGATGCCCGTTCGGCCCCAGTCAGGCGACGCCGGCGACATGGTCCCGCGGCCGGCGAAGAGGGGGCGCCTCCACGAGGGGTAAGAACCGTCGTCTGCTCGTCGCTTAGCATCGAGGCGGTGCCCGAGTCGGAGGGGGGAGAGGCGGGGAAATCGCTGCGTTGGGTGGTCGATGACGAGGACGAAGAGGAGAGCTTCATGTTGAGTCCGTGGGTGTCATCCGGCGAAGGCAGGTGCATATCGACCGGCCAGGACATATCGTCCAGGGTCAGGTCGATGTCGCTGTCTAGATCCAGTTCCGGTAGACTCATGACTTCACGTGGGGCCGAAGATAACGAGGACGACACACGTCCTTTCATTGGCTGCAAGAAGAACAAGAAACAAGGGAATCAAGGAACTGTGAGGAATCTATAGGATCAAAGTCAGGGAATCTGTAGAATTAAGGTCGGGAAAACGGGAGGATTAACGTAAGAGAATCTGCAGAATTAAGCGGATATCAAGTAATCTGTAGAATCGATCATAAAGATACAAGAACGATAGATGCAAGCGTCTGAAGATTTATTTAGCGCCACTCGGAAGCTCACAATGGCGTTGGTTACCCAAATGTCCAGTGAAGACAGTACTATCAACAAACCTATTCTATGGTAGAGCTTGTGAACAGTTAGGCAAAGTGCGTTTAGGCATGGTAGGTTAACAAGGTGAAGTACGTTAAAGTATGGTAAGATAATGGTACAATAAGGTAGAACTAAGATCAGGGAATCAGAGGCTCAGAATCAGGTAAGGTTTGTTAAGGTGCCGTAAGGTAAGGTAAGGTAAGGTGAGGTAAGGTAAGGTAAGATAATGTAAAAGCAGCCACTGATTACCCAAACGATGGTAGACTGTGAAGATAATGTTAAAGGTAAGACAGTCCTTTACCTTTAAAATTCATGGTCGTACTATAGCGACAAATCACCCCGCTCAACATTAACCTAATCACCCGCAAATCATACAATCGCACCTGACCCTCACCCGAGACATCACCCTCTCGTTACCCAACCCTACAAAAACGCCATCGCCGCTTTCTTTGAAGCTAACGATATCTGAAGGAAAAGAAACGCAAAAGCCTGATCTCGTCCGAGTCGCGACTCGAAACGAGAACTGACGAGATCTCGTCAAATCCCGCGAGAAACAACGCCTACGCACGAGATACGCATAGGTACAAATATATATATATATAATCATATAGATACACAAACTGTGTATGTATACTGTGGGTCTAAAAATAGCAGCTATTGCCGATTTATATGAAAGAGCCGAGAAGTCATTGTCATCAGGCTCGACGGCGTCACGTTTTCATGAGTACGAGGGGAACTGAAGAGTCAGACACGCGTCTCGCTCTGTTTGTATATACCCCTCTTTGCATGTATCTCTCAGTGTACGTCTCTCTCTCTCTCTCTGTGTGTGTGTGTATGTTTGTTTATCAGTTTCCCCTTCGTTTTCTCTCGTTTTCTCGTCGCGTGAGCCGAACGCCGGCGACGTCAATTATCTTGCGAGAAATCTTGCACAGCTTTGTTTGCCGTCGACTGCCTTCGCGTTTATGTACACCGCACAAGTGCGTTTCCAGTGGGGAGGAGCCAGCCATGCCCCCGTCACAGTTTGGGGCATGCCGTGGGATTATCCCTCTCCCAAACCAACGTCATTCAGCCTTCTTCTTTAAGTTCTCTGCCACCGGGCAGGGGCAAACGTCCTGACGTTATTGGGCCTCCTCCTTCAGTTTACCATATCCGTCCTCCATCATCCAGTCTAGTAGCATTTGTCTCGGTCTTCCTCTTCTTTTCTTTCCTTCCAGTCTTCCCTCTGTGATATTTCTCTGAAGGAAATCACTTCTCAATATGTGTCCAATCCAATTCCTCTGTCTCGTTCTTGTCGTAGCCATCAGAGATCTTCTCTCTTCCATCTGTTGAAACACCTCTTCGTTTGTTTTTCAATCAGCATAGCCTTGATTAAAAACTTAATGCTGAAAAGTCGGCTTTTACTCGTCTTGCAAACAAGGGCGCATCCAAGGGTGGTAATCCAGCCATACCAGCGTCACGGTTTGGGGGCATGCCATGGGCTTGTCTCCCTTTCAATCCGAAAGTCTACCAACCTAGCTCTGATTTGAAAGAAACTTATTGCCAGGAAGTCAGTTACTCCACTCGTAAACTTCCAGTAGTTCCCATTTAAATAACTTTAGTCACATTTTAGTAGAAACTTTCAAAAATGCGCTATAAAACCACAGGCAGCCGAGGCTTCACACCGAACGCCCGGCCCCACTAAGAGCATCTGCAGACTAGAAACACTCCATGCCCCTTTTATCAACCCTAAAAACTATTCTCTTTCGCAGATGACGGGATGGTAGCTCTTCTGAGTTGATATCCTATAGGGCGTTACATAAATTGCAAATTAACATAGCACCTCTACGAAACTTCTCAGAGGTGCTTCTTACCTGACGAAGCAGTCCGCGATCAACCACCAACTGGAAAAAAGGAAAGGCAGAGAAAAGAAAAGCTCATGTCTCAGGTTGCATCCCAGCCTCTTCCAGAATCAAACAACAAATGAGAACTTACAATCAATGCGTGATAGAACTGATCAACAGTACCTCAACTATCACACACAGATGAGAAATCTTCAGCAGAACGAAACCTTTCGCAGCTGAGCTGAAAACTTCGATCAGTGCCAAACTGACAGCAGACCTCAAAGTCCAAGCAGGAAACAATACATCCAGTCTGTCTGCTGCAAGTTTAGCCTTCGGTAATAAAAATTAAGCATAAATATTTTGTAGACGAACCATTTAAGAAGTAATAGCACCATATATATATATATAATATATAATATATATATGTAGCGCCATCACAGCTTTCACGCATTCGTGTGTTAAACCTGAATCGTTCGGTTAAGCTCTGGTAGACAGTATATATTTAAGTGCACTTGAAGCAGACATAAATATAGGCCTAACTTTGCGACCGTATAGTAGATACATTTTCATGTATTGTATTCGTGTGTATATTAAAGGATACAGCAATATGCTTGTGTATATATATATTCATATATGTACATATATTCATATATATGTATATACTGTATATTCATATATATTTATACATATGTATATATATATTCATGTATGTTGTATACACATGAAGGATGTTCCTTATATTATATGATATCATCTAATCTGACTTTTGTAGCGCCATTATTATGCAATGCACAAGGCCTCAATGATTGGCCGCTTCAAAGGAATCATAGTCAAATATCATGATCCGTTGGAGAAATCCAATCAAATTTCAATAACATAACATAATGCATAACAAAATATAACATATAACCACAACATAAGTAAGACTTTTAAGACATCTGTTAACACGCCATGTATCCATAGGCTAAGCGAGGAATCAGAAGCGAAACGTAACATATAACATAACTTTATGTAACATAGCATAATATAACATATAGCAGAACATATAGCATATCATAATATATTATGTAACATAAGATTTAACATAACATGAACATAGCATGTAACATAACATGTAACATAACATAATATAACATATATAGCATAACATATAACATGACATAACATATAACATTACACCATATAAAATAACATAAGGTGTAACATAACATAACACATAACATGGGTTTTAAGTTATTCATGACACATAAGTTAGAACCATTGCAAATTCCCGAGAACGTTCAGCAGCCAATCCTTCGCGGCTTCCCCGTAAAAGCTGAGATAATGCCCCTCAGGAAGACAGTGTTATCACCCAAACTATTCATTCACAAGGCTACCACTGTTGCACTGAAGAATTTCTGCTTTAACGTTCCTTTTGGTTTCTTTAAATAATTTATATCTACGGCCTCAGGTAGCCACGTTTGATGTTAATTCAAAGAACCTATCCCCCTGCTTTTCATCCTTTCCATTGATAAAGTTTATAATCTTCAATCAGGTCTTCTCTTTTCATCCTTCATTCTGATGTTGCTGGCCCGCAATTTTCAACCTTTATACATCGCTGAGATCTTTAAAACACCATATCATTTAGTAGCTCTTCTCTGCACTGACTCAGTAGGTGAATACACTTGTACATGTAAATAGATGCAAGTGCATCAGGACATCTTTCGTACATATCTGTATAATATGCATTCAATTAAATAAAAATACAGACTATCAAAGTATAGACCTGTCAAAGTGCGGCGTAATTAAGCATAATTAAGGATAATTTGTACTGCTGTGAATTAGAGACTGGCTGAGGTTTGACATAAAATGACTCTACAACTGTTGCCGTACTTCTACACATTTCTGTGAATTTGTCCCGAGAAACACTCTTCGTTAGTCAAGACTTACTTGTTTAAATTAACTGGGCAGCCATGTTCACAGCGCTTTTGAGAGGTTCTTAAAATGCGCTATATAAAAGATTAGATACACACAGATACATTCGCTCATCTCATATGTCAGCATTTTCCGGTTTTAATCTAATGTAATAACTTCTATAGCGCCACTGTAATAATGCTCATGACATCTATCGATGGTCATTGCTAAGCAAATTCGGTGTGTTGGCCAAAATCCAGGGCGGCCCGGTCGACAATAAGACGACATTTAAACCTTTTTTAAGTCGTTGCACTCGAGGAAGCTGAAAGAAAGCAGTCCCTTCAGCTAACTCCGAGAAGCAGCCCTGAATGCCTTCATTTTTCTTAGCCTCGGCTTATGATGGCGGGTGTCCAGTCCTCTATCTCGCCGCCCAATCTTACCGCTAATAGTGTACGGTCAGTGTACTCATTTTATGGCTCTATGCACCATGAGGCACAAATGGAGAGAAAATTATGAAACATCTTTCTACCCTGACGAGGATTTGAACCCCGACCTCTCGGTTAACTGTCCAGTACGCAAACCATCAGGCTACAGCATCGCATTTGAAGGCTACATAAGTCATTCGACTTTCCCGGCCGTTGATACTCACAATGGCTAAGCAAGTCGATTCGGCTTTTATAGTCCAGGCAAAATCGAGTCGAAAGAATCGAGGCGAAAGAATCGAGTCGAAAGAATCGAGTCGAAAGAATCGAGTCGAAAGAATCGAGTAGAAAGTCGGAGCCAAGTATCAAAGTACGTTTGGCCAATCTGTCGGCTTTTTGAAGCCAGGACGCATTCGCTCTATCCATTTAACTGGATTTAGAGTAGGGTTCCCTTCCTGGTTCCTGCTTGGCTCCTCTCCAATCATGGGGCGAATTCTGAGCTGTTGAACAAGTGTTGAGGATTAGCCCTGAGCCAGCCAAAGGCCTAGCGCCCTGTATAGGCCCCTATAGGTCTGTGTAGGCCTGACCTCATAACAATGGGCGATTGTGTTCCGATTCCAGGGTATCCACCCCCTCCTCTCTTTGTCTCGGTATCTATCTTTCTATGTCTCTTTCTTTCTATCTCTCTTGTCTCAGTCTCTATGTGTATCTCTGTTTCTGAATGTATTGTGTGTATGTATTTGTTTATTTATGCCTGTCTGTCTCTCTGTCTTATTATCTCTCTATTGTTCTTTCTCAATCTCAGTCTCTTTCTCTATCTCTGTCTCTGTTAAGTCTTTTTTGTCCCTGACTCTGTTTCTGTCTCTGTCTGTCTGTCTGTGTGTCTGTTTTATCTCTCTCTATCTCTTTCTCTCTCTTGTCTGTCTGTCTGTGTGTCTGTCTGTCTGTCTCTCATAGAAAGAAACTCAACGCTGCCCGGCACACAATCGCTGCCATTCAAGACATTCTGGCAATTGTCTCAGTAACTCACTGTCCATCCATTCATCCATCCATCTCCTCACACGAGCAACCGGTTTTCGCACCCGCAAGCCGCTTCACCATCACCAGCTGGGACAGCATCCCCTCTTATCCTCAACAGGGAAGAGGAACCAATGCCAAGGCTTCAGCGCTTAAATAGTAGCAGGCTGGGCATATTCGAGCATCGATGCGCTGTTTCAACGGTTTTTAATAGCTGAAAATTTCCTAAAAGAAATCGCCTGAGGTCAAGAGACGAAGATATTCTCATAAGATATCCATTACCGAACTCCAAATATACGAAAATGCATTCAAGATTTATTGAAATATATAGATATATATGCGCTGAAAATGTATGAAAATGTATCTCAATATTACAGTGCCTTTTAATTAACCATTACTCAACTGTCAATATAAGAATATATATATATCGATATATGCCAATCCTCGGCTTGAGGACGGTTGAAGAAAAGACAAGACAATGTCGGTTAGAATTATGTATGTATATATACATATACATATGTATGGGTATATATGTATGCATATGTACAGAGTGCACATATGTATATCGATGTATATTTGCATATATAACTACATACATACACTGGATACATTTTATATACGAATGTGTGTGTGAGAGAGAAACAGAGAGAAAGAGATAGAGACAGAGAGCAGACACAGAGACAGAGACAGAGAAGAGAGAGACAGAGAGAGAGAGAGACAGATGGACAGAGACAGAGGGCTGTTGGTATATTCTATTAGGCTGTTCTGCGGAAGAGTTATAGCAGTCCGTCTTGTGGACTGTGCTGTGACAAATCGCTGTCCATTGTCAACTGAGAGGATCTGAGATTCAGAGCAGCTGAGTCCAGAGTCCCCTCGGAACCCCAGACGGGTTCTCGACGGCCAATTGAAGAAGGTAACAATGGACCCACGAGGCGAAAAGGCCCCCGCCCCGACGGATGACGTGAGTCGTGGAAATGGATGATCGCTTATTGTGTGACACTGTATTAGTCAATTTATATAGCGTCCTTTAAAGAACAGACTACTCAGAGGCGCTTTCAGCAAAAGAGCCCCGAATGCGTGTATGCATCTGTCTATTTATATAGCGCCTTTTAAGGACCTTGCAGGGTGCATGAGGGATCATATGACGGTTCTTACAATTCGCAAAGGATCTGTTTAGAGGTTCCTAATAGGCGCAGAATAGATATTGAGATAAATACATGTAAGTGTACATGACCTCTGATGGCGACAGAATGATCAGGGATGTCCATGATCATAGATGATTATGAGATGATCACATATGATTATGGATGACTACAGATGATCACAAATGATCGCTGAAAATCAAGGAAAACCAAGAATGATCGTGGATGATCAGGGATCAGAGTGGATTAACCTATTTCGATCTTTTGCTGCTTGCTGATGTACGGTATTAAGAGGGCACAACTACTACTATTACTGACCACAAGAATAATTGTAATACTGCATTTAATCTTTCATTAGAAGTAATAGGAAGCTAATAGTACTAGTAGTAGCAGCAACAGGTTGTTTCATCCAGAGTTTAACGACACTTTATGGCTGTCAAGACCGTAGTATAAAATTTGATTCAAAAGTGGTAGTAGTCTAGTAGTAGCAAGATACACATGGACCCAGACGATGAACGTCGATATTCACTCACTTAACTTTGGGTTACACAGTCCCAGGACCGCGATGGTTGGCAAATAGTCGTGGAAACGGCACAGCTCCGGAGGGGCACCCCCACTAATGATGATGATAGTAGTGGTATCCATTGTGTAACGACAATTATGGCTGCTAGGGCCGTTGACGTTCACCTTACCGAGGATGGGCCTTCAGATTTTTAGCGTAAGTTAGGAAACTGACAAGGTGTTCAGCTATTAGATTGCCGAGGTCTTGTTTGTACTTCGGCCGAATAATCCTTCGACCTCAGGTTAAGGCTTCTGAGGAGTTTCTCTAGAGTTGTGAATTGTAATTGTAATCGTAAATTTATATAGCGCCTCTCCAAGATAGAATCATCAGAGGCACTCCTAACCTGACAAAATGGTTTTGAGCGCTTACAGAATAGAGGCAACGAAAGACCAAGGAGTTTATCACAAGTTGTTACATGTAGGCAGCTTGTTTTAGAAAAATGGAAAACTCCTATGCTGGACCGCGGAAGTTGAGGCCGGTGGGAGTGTAAAGGTAAATGTATACGGATTGCTATCGCGACGGTATTGCCTCGACCATGCTCATTTTTCAGTGAATTCATCGGGTGAGATCCTTCACCACCGCTGCCCGTTTGAATGGGGGCCACTCCACTTAAGGTCCCCCTGTACGGACCGCGTTAGCTCGATATTCAAATCTCTGAAATCAGCCACGAGTGGGACGCGAACCAGCATCCTCACGCTCAGAGGCGCGTTGATGTATGCCTGCAGCTAACCAGGATGATGCCGAGGCACCTTGCTCCTTAAAATAACATGGAGTACTGCCTGCATAAACAGTAAAATCTTAACTCAAAGTATAGTGCTTCGGGTAACTAGTGCAGTTCCTACCGGTCCCTAACCCGGTCCGTAAACGGGGACCTTAAATGGAGTGGCGCCCATTCAAACGGGCAGCAGTGGTGGAGCTCACCCGATAAATTCATTGAAAAATGAGCAGGGTCGAGGCCATACGGTCGCCATATCAAACCATGTACATTTACAATTAACCTAGGCATACTTCCAATCAGTCGGGCTGCTGATTTTAACAGAGAATATTGTTATCAGTGTAGTCTTGGGTTAACTTTGAAATGTGGATATGGAGAAGACTGGCCAAAATCAGCTGGAAGGATTATAAAACAAACGAAGAGGTACTGCACTTGGTAGAGGAAGAAAGGACACTGGTCAATACAATAAGGAGGAGAGAAATGAACTGGACTGGTCACATACCACGTGGAAATTCTCCCCTGAGAACAGTGATTGAAGCAAGAATTGAAGGAAAGAAAGTCCCGTGAAGACCAAGGAATATGCTGTTGGACTGGATGATGGATAAAGAAAGAAGACGGGGCTATACAAAGAAGTTGAGGAAAGGGCACAGAACAGAGAAGAGTGGAATCGTTGGATTCTTGGACCTGCAGCCTAAGGGCAGAACACTGAAGAAGATCGCACGTGCCTATCTTAAAGCAGTGCAGATAAAATTAGTCCGGCGCGTTTAATATAGTCTTTTTAGCATAGCATGAAGACTATATTTGATAACACACAACGGGATGTCGTGCACGTGCCTTACTTTGTAAGCCTGCTTTAATCATGTTACGAAAAGACATTACAGTATGGTTTTATTAGTTTCAAATTATTAAACCCTCTGCTAATTAAAGCTGAGGTAGAGAACGCATCAAAAAGAACCGCAAACTTCTTTTCACTAATTTTGAACAATAAAAGTGAAAACAGCAAAAAATGTGATAGGAAATTAAGAAACAGAATGAATTAAAACTGAGACCACTGCTTTTAACAACACAGTGCAATGCAACGAGTTATAATGTAATACGATAAAATACTTTGCGATACAATTTTGCGTCATGTAGACATGGTGCTATATCAAGTGTATCGCATACTTACCTTTACATTTATCGTTTATCGTTACCTTTACGCGTTGGAGGAGTTTCTCTACAGGTGTGAAAACAAATGTGTTACCTTTAAATTTATGTTTCCGATGAGCGTCTACAGAGGCGTGTAACCAAATGTGTTACCTATACGTGTACACTTTTTTAGGAGTTTCTGTGAAACTAATGTGTTACCTTTACCATACCTTATGACACAGAAGGTACAACTGCCTTTGAAAGGTCTCAGTAGGCGCCATATAAATCTCTAGATCTCTACGTAGGCCTGCGTGTAACTGACCTTGGGTAATACAGATTGCGCTACAGAATTCACAGCTTCGCTTTTTCGCCAGTCGGTTGAAGAATGCATGCTCGCCATCTTCCGTTCCCGCCTCGGTTCCATCAGCAGGAGATCGAGAACGCTGGAACGACGTCTGTTGCAGCAGCTGGCATCCTGTCCTCCACCACCCATCATCATCGTCATCATCGTCATCTTCATCTGCGGTCTAACCGCCGACGAGAATTCGGCAGCAGCTCAGAACTAGCAGACTTCCGCCTTCGTTGACTTAGAAATGTTCTATCTTCAACTGCCTCGGATGGAGAAGTCGGTGACTGCAACACCCCCTAAGGGTGATATTCAATTGAATTCTACCCCAGGCGAAGACTGTAGCGCTCCCTACCCTCAACAGACCCCAGAGCAGGGACAAACTGCAAAGAGCAAAGCTGACACGTAACAGACAGCAGCGAAGGGCAACTACGCGATTTGATGATACATTCGTCTTGCCGTTTAGTAGCTGACTCCACATGTCACTTCGCATCTGTTTGTCCGCGTGTCTGCATGTTTGTATGTCTGAGTGTATATGTCTGTGTGTGTCTGTGCGTCTATGTCTGGATGTCTATGTGTATCTTTATCTGTATGTATGTTTGTCTGTCCATGTCTGTTTATTCTTTGTTTGTCAGTGGTTGTTCAAGTCCGTCTGCGTGTCCGTCTGTGCTTATGTTTGTCCGTGTCTGTCCTTCGGTCTATCTGTCTCCCTGCCTCCCTTCCTTATAGAAGCAGATGAGAAAGTACAATGTGTCCGAAACTCTAGTGTGATGAAGACTTGCGATCTGCGACTTACATTTATCTCCCTCTAGGCCTATCAGTTTTGTATATACAGCATTGTTGAACTCTATATATATATATGTATATGCATACGTATTGTATATAGGCCTATGCTATACATACATATGCATTATGCAAATGTATATAAATTTATATACTTTATACCAGTATACATATATATAAATACATACGTGCACATACAATTATATACGTAATTATAGGCTATATATGCATATGCACACATATAATTATATAAATACATATTTGCATAAGCTTTTAAATTAAACAAATTGTCTGTGGTATTATTCCTGGTGCAGAGGAAATTCTTAAGCAAGCAGGTCTAATGACCTTTGGGTTGATGGTCCTATTGACCTCCCCAACATTAGCATATAATTTTTATTTGTAAAAATTAAAAAGTCTTTAACCTACTGCTTTTGATGATTCAGTCAATGGTTCAACCGGTGTAATATTCACTATACAATATACGTTTAGATATACATATTTTTATATACGCATAAATATATATATATATACATATATAGGCATATTTAGGGTGGTCCACACTTCTATGGTAAAAAATAAAATTTCAGTTTTTGAATACTGGAATACTGGAGTAAATCCAGTATATCATTTATTATAAATCCGGTGCAATTTGGTGTGAATTGAAGAAAGTTTGGAGGTTGCACAGATCCTTGGAAGTTTAACCTACTAAGTCGTTTTGCCTTTCTGCGGTCATCTATTGGTGAAAGGAAAGTCTAGCATAGAAATTGCTCCAATGCTAGTAATTTCTGTTGACTTAAATATGCTAGATTAATTTTTCAATCATTATTATACCGAAAATGGAACTGAAAGCCAGCAAGACAGAGTCCGTGGAGAACACCTTGAGAGATCGAAAAGAGATGGAAGTTCTACTCAGAGTGTGGTAATATGTCAAAGAGAATGAGAACTAACTTAACATTTATCTAGTAAAAGCATCAACAAGAATCTCTTTGTTGCTAAGTGGGTGGTTGCTGCATAAGATCGGATTGAAATCACAGTCAGGGAAGCGCCACATCTGTTGGCTGCTACTGCGCAAGCTTTTTACAGTCTGTAGATCAAGAAATGCAGGATTTGTCATTGAGGTGAAGTATTGTTCGCCAAGCAAGGAGTTTATATTGAGAAGATTTTGCCAACACCTTGAAACTTCAATTTTAACCAGATTTTGCAGAGTGCTGACTTACTATTTTATTACAGTAATCTAATACTGATAGTTTAAGTCATACTAAACTACACACTTTGTTATGTTGTTTACTGATTCTTAATGTTTGCCATAAGCCAGTATAATAAGCAATACCCAGAAATCTTTGATCGACTTGTGCAACCCCTAAATATATGTTTCAATTTGGCTAAAATTTTCACCAAGCTATTTTTAATAGATGGACTGTAATGGAAACTTGCAACTTGAGCTTTAAGCAAAAAACTTGTTGGACCACCCTAATATATACATGGGCAAGTCACGACGTTAATCTATTTATATATGCAAAGAATAATTACCCCGCTCGCTCGAAGAAAGCAGAGTATCGTTAGAGAAACAGCCTTAACATTTGAAACATAACCTGCTCCTCGTAAAAATCGATTTCTGTTGTAGTCCTGCAGATTGTTTTGCATAGAAATAAGATTGCATAAATCTTTTTTATTGTCCTGAACCGATGTAGTTGGCTAAATATGCGCGAATCCTAATGTCCGCATCGATGTCTGCGAACTTTGAATGCTTGAATTAATCATCATAATCGTCGTTGTTGTTATCGTCGTGATCTCCGTAACCATCGCCATTTTCACAACCGTCATCATCGGCATCGTCGTTGTCACCGTCATTGAAATCAACATTGTAGCCGTCATCGTTTCATTATATTTCATCGTCATTATCATTGTTGTCATCATTGTCGTAATCAATAACCGCGTTGTCGTCAACATCGTCACCGTCACTACCATTATCACCGCTACCACCTTGATAATAATCATCATCACGATCATAACAACCACCATCACCACCATCTGTCCTTCGTGTGTTCCTACAATTTTATTATTTTCTAAATCAGACTAATTTTTGAAAATTGTATTATTATAGATGTGTTATAGTTTACTATAATCGCTAATGTCTTTAATCTTGCCGACAAGGCTCCTTTGATCTTCTACAAGATTTGTCTGCGATTTGTTCACATCTGTCTCGAAACTAGGACAGACGATTTTTGTTTCTTGCGCATGCGCGAATTTGATCCCCAGCAAGAAAACAATGTTTGGACCAATACGACACTTTTCCGGTAACATCACGTGCTGTTAAGTAACGTCACGTAAAGTAACGTGATGGAATGCACAATGTGGCATAGCATAGTCAATTGTAGTGTATTGTATCTGCGGCAGATTCGTAGAGTACCGTGGACTGCCAAGAACACAAATGAGTCGGTTCTAGAGACGGCAGGAGTAGAGAGGAATCTGCTCGGATTAATCAAAAGGGGAAGCTTTCGTACTTCGGGTCATGAGCTTCGGAAGAGTGGAGACTGTCTAGAGAAAGAGATCGCCAAGACACAATTCCTGGATCCGGATTTGGAGGGAGACCCAGGTTGACATGGATAGACAACGTCAAGTCGTGGACAGAATAATTATCATGGGACCACTTATTACAGGAAACGAGGAACAGCAGCAGATGGCACAAAATTTTCGGTGGTGCAGCCAATCCTCTGCTATTTAGAGGACGGTTGAAGACAAGACAGGTATTGCATTGTAATTATATTGTATTGCGGTGTATTGTAGTCCTGTGTGGTGTGGTATAGTGTAGTATTGTCAAGAACAGTGTAATAAACTCATTGTATAGCATAGTGTAGTGATAACCTTTATGTGGCGCCCGACTTAGAACCTATTCGCTGAGTAACAGGATATCTGAACGTAGAACTGGTCACTTGCACGCACGTAAGCAGCATTGCGACTGACACCAGATAATTTTTGGGCAAATCAAAGCTAAATAGTCAATAATCAAATAATCAAATAGTCTCAAATTAACTTCCTTCTTAAATGGGAACCGATTACATAAAACATATATAATTAAATAATATATATAAAAGCGTGTATATATGTGTAAGCGTGCGTATATATAGACTATATATTCATATATAATAAAGAAATACATTATGAATAAACATCCAGTCGTTGAAGTTTTTATTTGAGAGATAGACAGACATGGAGACACGGAGGTAGACAGACAGACACAAGAACAAATAGGCAGACAGACAGGCTATGGTTTGGAAACCACTTTTCTGCCTTCTACTTTCTACCTCGCAAAGTAATAGAGCATATACACACAACTATACTTACATATACATACACATATGCACACATACATGTATATATACGTATATGTAAGAATATATGTGCGTATATATCGGCAATTGTCACGGTCAATTGGCTGAGAGATGGGACGCAGGATGCAACGATGCGATCAGCCGCTGTAGCTCCATCGTTCAAGAGATTTTCATTTCCTCGTCGTCTGCCTCCTCCAACCCCCTTTCCACCAGGCATTGAAGAGACGACGACCTTTGCCATCATCCTCTCTCTATCCATGTCTCCCATATATTTGCAACTCTGTCTCTCTGTCTCTGCTCTATCCCTATGTCCCCTATCTACCCTCTGTCTCTTTATCTCTGTGTCTGCCTCCCTGTATTTCTACATCCGTCTCTCTACCTCTCTTTCCCTCCCTGACTCTCTCATCTTCCTCGTTTTTCTCCTTTCCTGCCTTTCTTCCTCATTCTCTTTTATCCCGATCTCCCTGTAAATTATTGTAAAGCACCCGAAAAGTAACTCGCTACACACGACGCTAGATAAATTGCCGCAATTACATTACATTGCACCACATCGCATTACATTACTCCCAGCCTCCTTATCTCTTGCCTGCCTTCCTCATTCTCGCCTCCTTTCCTTTCACTCTCTCTCTCTCTCTCTCTCTCATTCTCTGCCTTCTCCTTTCTTGTTTATCTGCCTCCCTACTTTCAAACCTTCTCTCTCCTCCTCCTCCTCTTCATCGTCAACCTCCTCTTTCCGTCCGACCAATCGAGACCACAGAGAATGCAACATATTTTCAAGACGATAATTTGTCCGTGAACGAAAACGATCGATGCAGTAATATCTGCTGCATCGTGACTTCAGTGCTGCTGCCTTTCGGCGTTCGATATTAAGACAACACCTTCGCAGACAATTGTTTCTCTCCAGCTGCCCTATAAATGCGACGATTACTTTAAAACGACATACAGCTGTAAGTAACGTCTGCAAACAGTAGACATTAACGTGGCCAGAAACGTCTGACTAAATTGGTATTTGCTGTTTCTGTTATTTTTAAAGTTATAGGCCACAATGACGGCCTTCATCATTCTCGCCTCCTTTCCTATATATAAAAGTACAGTCTCTGTGGTCTGTGCTGCAAGGTGGTCTATCGGTAACGCGTTTGGTGAGTGATCATGCGGTCGCGGGTTCGACTCCGTGTAAAGACCCTAGGCAAGTTGTTTGCACACACCGTGCATCTGTCACCCAGCAGTATAATTTGGTACCAGCCTAAGCTGGGAAGTAAACGGCAAGTCCTGCGATGCACTGGTCCAGAGTCCAGGACATTGGGATTCGTCCACTGTCGGCTCAATGGCCTAAGAAAAGGAAATGAGCGCCTCCCCTACCTCTCACTTGTAGAATATGGGATTCTTTACTTTACTGTGGCCTAGACTTTTAAAAATAATGACTGGAAACAACAGATACCAAGTTAGCCATAACGCTCGTAGACATTAACTCTCTGGTGATAAGGCACAGGCAATGCAGTCAATGTAGCCAGATGTCATATACTTTCGCGACTTACCAGATCTGTGCAGATTTTTTAAGCATTTATTTAGCTCCTCGAGAAACAATAGCCAGAATTGGCGTAAATTATTTGACTCCTTGCCTTCCTTCTCACTCCCGACAACCAAGAGCTCTTTGAGTTCGCTGGATGACTACAGCAGTTTAGTATGTTAAACGCTAATCTTGTCAGTCAGTCAGTCAGTCAGTCATTCAGTCAGTCAGTCAGTCAGTCAGTCAGTCAGTCAACCAATTAGCCAGTAAAGGACACAGTCATTAGTTCGGCGTCTGAGAGATTCATAGATCTCAGAAGTTGACTGGACAGTCAAGAATCATGAGAAGCATCAGGTCTACAGTTTTCAGACGATGTCACAACCGGCCAGAAATTCAACGATACCCGATGCTCAGGTACTGGACGAGACCGGGAATGAATTGAGGACGAGAAGAAAGATGAGGAAACGAAAGAGGAAGGAAATAGGAGGAGCAAAATCAGGAGGAACAAGTGGAGGACGAGTGGGAGATGGAGGAGGAGTAGAAGCTGAGGACGGGAATTATATATAAAACAACAAGGACGAAAAGAACAGGAGAAGAGGAGAGGAAGAGAGGAATGGTAAAGGACAAATTGAGGACGGAGGATAAGAGAACAAAGGGTTGAAGATGAGGACAGGACTGAGGAGAAGGACCAGAATGAGAAGAAAGAAGAGAAGAAGGAATATAAGAGGATGAGAATGTGAGAGAGAGGCAGAGACAGAATGCAAGTGAGACAGACAGACAAACAGAGAGACAGACAGACAGACAGGCAGAGGACATGGAGAGACAGAGAACCTCGTTTGAATATTCCGAAGCGAGCGGTACGCGATGGGCGGGCTGCATAGATGGCGTTATTGCCAGCCGCATTTCCGGGTCAATGGCTATTTCCTGCCCTTCAAATCTGTCCCTTGAGACCTAGACCGAACAGGTCATTAGAATGCTTGCCTTGGTTCATCACCGAAGCAAGAAGCTGGCGTTTGTAAGCTGTCTTCAAACCACTTTGTCTTTTGCCGAAAGCTGCTGTCTCCTTGTGTGGTCAAAGTTGTGTTTATCATCACCATCATCATCAGCAGCATCATCATCATCACCATCATCATCATCATCATCGTCATCGCCATTGTCATCGTCATCATTACCATCATCACCATCATCATCATCTTCATCATCTTCATCATCACTATCTTCGTCATCATCATCAATCACCATCGCTACCACCACAAGCAGCACCTCGTAACCACCACCATTACTATCATCCATCTCCTCATCCTCATAATTATCTTCCTCCTCTTTATCATCATCATTATCATCCTCATCATCCTCATCATCATCATATAATCATCACCATAACGTCATACTAACTAGCATCCTCATCGTTGCTATACTCATATTCTTCGTATTCATCCTTAGTATCTCCTTCGGATTGTGAGAGGTCTGTCGATATCTCAACAACTACTCAAGAAGAACATGCTGCTGCTGCTGACGACGATGTTGGTGGTGATGATGATGATGATCACAGCAACGACGACGCTGATGAAAGCGAAAACTGACAACATCAACGTATTCGGCATCGACTCCGGTGCAAACCCATCCGCTTCCTTCTAGCTTCAGCCTCACAGCTACTGCTGCTGCTACTGCTGCACTTCCGCCAACAAATACTTAAGCTGTTTCTGTTGATGATGCTGTGGATATTGATGCAGAGGAAGTCTGCGTTCGTTCATTCCGTAGGGAGAAAAAAGCCGCTGATGGAGACACACAATTGCGCCTATGAGGGGTCTTTACAGGCGCCATATAAATGTCCAGATACGTTAATCCATCCGTCCGTCCGTCCATCCGTCCATCAAGCCATCCATCAGGCCATCGATCCATCAATCGATCCATCCATCCATATATTCATCTAGCCAAGCTCTACTCATCCCTCCATCCTTCCATCCATCCTTCCAACCAACCAACCACCATCCATCCATATACCATCTACCAGTTGTGATTTCGTCAGCTATTTCACATATTCACAGTAACCCTGTTATATTCACATTAATTCACCGGAAATCCACATCAATGGTTTAGCCTACTATTTCACATATTAACAACGACAGTTAAATTCACAACAATTTGCCGTAAAGCCACATCATGGTTAGATTGTATGGTCTACAGGACAATTGTGTAGACGAACTTTCTAGCCATCCAATCGTAGCCGACGACCTTATCAACATTTCTTAAGTCGCACCTGTTAATATGCGTTATACAGCCATGTTGTAGCGTCTTTATTGAGGTTTCCTAAAATGCGCTATATAAATAGTGAGACACATGCAAACAACACTCTGGTCTTCTGGCACCCGGGCTTGGTTCTTGACGTGGTTCTAGAGCAATTAGAGTGGACATTTCAGAGTGGACAATTCGGAGTGGACAATTCGGAGTGGACATTTCGGAGCGGGAGAATGTTTTACTTGCGAACATAGAATTAACATTTTAATTTTAATGAAATTTAATCATGTTATTCCTGGATAATGCCAAACGTTACTAAGTCCAGCTTGCAACCATGCAATCTTATCACAATACCATGATAACTAAAAACACATCTTCATATCTTCTTCTCTTCGGTTTTCTTTTCCACGTGATAAAGGTAACCTTGGTAGATTGGCATTCTTTACCTTTCTCGGACTCCAAACATTCTACATCCATTTACATGGTCTATACTTAGTGCTACTATGCAGACTTTTTGAAAAAAGAAAAAAATTAGAGCTATCTTATAAAAATAAATCAATTGCAGTTGCTATTATATTAACTCGTTATTGATTAACTAATATATAATATAGGCAAAATACACGCGGACGTCGTTGAGCGCCGATTTCTGCTTTTTCATGTCATCCACATATCCCTATCATGTGACTCATCTACTCCTACATTACGTACCAATTTCTATGTAAACAATTTTTTTTGCTCTTCACTCCGAATTGTTCGGCTCCGAATTGTCCGGTTACCCTTTAGAAATGTTGAGTTTACGATTACGATTACGAACAGTATAGGGGTGGCCGAGGTGAATAGTTACAGATGCAAAATTCAAACGAAGTCGACTAAAATTAGAGGACATTCAGGAGACGGAGCAGAACAATTTCTTTATCGATCCTAGAACTGCAAGAATTATTGAAGAAATCGAATGTGAATTTAAAAGCTGATAAATCATCGCCGTCATTGCTTCACGGTCTGAATATTTCTATAAGGCGCATAAATCTTTCCGAAGTTATGCATTGAAGAGAGAAAGATTTAATTCGGCTTGATCAAAGGCGGCAAACGTTGAAAACAAGAGATCAAATAAACCGCCCCCATCTTCATTCTGCCTTTATGTTCGTCTGTTTTTCCGTGTGTCTGTGTCTGCCTGTATTCCTACGAATCTATCTGTCTGTATTATTTCAGCATAGCATAAGCCACAGTATCAGTACTTGTCTAGCATCAGTATCAGCATAAGCATCAGCATCAGTAGCAGTACTTGTAATGTATTTGCTTATGTATGTATGTCTGCCTCTCCGTCTTTCACCCGAATTTAGGCCCAACAACTACTTTCGCTACTACTAAAATAATACTATGACGGCAACGGTATAATGATGAAGATAATGATGAAAACTGTGATGAAGACGACGACCATGATGATGGTGATGAAGACGACGACGATGCTGTTGTCTATCATGAAGACTTTACCAAGATTGTGTTAGTAAATTTTATCCAATCGTGTCCAATTCCACTGTGATTGACACGTGCGCTTGAAGTATATCAGATCCACCTGAGCGCCAAATTACCTCAATGGCCAATTAGCTGCCCACCGCATACGTTTCAATCACCTGTTCAGGTATATACACCCACCTGTTAAATGCGCCACTCCACGATTCAGGATCAACTTAGAGTCGACACAAGCACATATATCTTCCTGTATGCATATACTTATATATATAGGGTTTATATGGTTTATATGATTATATCTTTCTGTATATATAGAAATATACACATTTATGTACACATATATAGCCTACATATATCTTTCTGTTCGTGTGTGATTTCAACCATATACAGTAAGTCAGTTTTCATGGCTTTATGAAGGTGATTTATTGCGTTTGACACCCAAAGGCTAAATACGACTAACATTCTATATATTAAGGGTCAGTTGAAAACGTAGTCGCTGATACTGCATATAAGTATTCAATCAAATCAATCTGTAAATACATATACACATTCATGGACTTGCATCTTTATACGTTTATACATACATAACAATAGCCTATAAAACTGTTGCTATAGCTTTTGATATGTATATATATTTCGATTGTAATTTATAGGCAATTGTTGTATATATATATATAAAACAGCGACCTCTAAAATTCTATATATATATATATCTTTTTGTATGTATATATATACGTGCGTATATATATCTTTCATATAACACGGCCTATAAGTTTCAATCTTGATTTAAACATACATAAATATATAGGCCCTATGCAACGTACGTATAGGCGTATAAGTTAATAATATATGACACATGTATAGAAATATGTATATCTCCATATATATATATATATTATATGTATATATGGTCTATAAAATTCGGTCTTTAATGCATGCTACATGACTGAGAGCTTCCGGTTAACTGCATGCAGCAGAGAATTCGACATTCTACAACAACACCGTTCTTTCGTGTAGAGGCCATCGTCTGTCCGGGTATGACGTCCCCACGCCCCCTTCACAACCGGACACGCACACATCGGCAGCTTGCCCCGTCGCGTCCGCATTGTATACCCGACATAACAGACCGTACACTCTTGTTGCTGGTTTCCCAAGTCACGTGGTTCGTTCAGCTGACATGGTTGAACGCTTTTAAAACGCCGGAAGTTGGTTGGTTGCTGCTGCTGCTGCTCTGTTGTGGGTCACGAATGAATGAGCATATAATATCAACGGTTTTGTTTTGTCTCTAGATGCGATGGACAGATATGGAGAGAGACAGACAGACAGACAGGCAGGCAGGCAGACAGGCAGGCAGGCAGGCAGACAGACAGACAGACAGACAGACAGACAGGCAGGCAGGCAGACAGACAGACAGACAGGCAGGCAGGCAGACAGACAAATATGTATATTCTACTACAGACAGACAGACAAATATAGGAAGACAAACAAAGAAATAGGGAAACTGACAAAGAAACAGACAAATGAAAATACACAGAAACAGACAGATAGACAGAAGCAATCAGCAAGATTCATATCATCGGAAGGACAGCGAGACAGACATAAAAGACAAAACGACACATACAGACAGACAGACATACAAAAAGACAGACAGACAAAAAGACAGACAGACAAAAAGACAGACAGACAAAAAGACAGACAGACAGAGATACCACTGAGGAAGAGACTCGGAAACTGATGCTCAATAAAGTTGGCACTCTTAGGTTCACCCAGTGCATTAACAAAAACCCCATCGAGAAAATCACCAAAACTTTACACCCAAGCATGAGTGCATTTAGGGGTTAGCTCAGGGGACTCTCTTCTTCTTCATCATCTTCTTCATCATCAGCATCTTCTTCTTCTTCTTCTCCTTCCTTCTCTGCTTAATTTAATTCTACATATACCGAAACTGAGAAAATGAAGTCGCTAACATTTCATGCCAACGGATGCCTCTTAGAGTTAGCTCAAGGGACCGCGATTCTTCTCCTCCTCTTCGTCATCCTCTTACTCCTCCTTCTTCCCATTCTTCTATTATTCTTCCTTCTCTCCTTAATTTAATTCTACATATGCCGAAGCTGAGAAAATGAAGTTGCTAACACCACACAAACGACTGCCTTTGCGGTTTAGCTTAAGGTACTGCTCTTTACATCTTAGGGACATGATATAGTTTACCCTACGCGAAAGTCCTGTCTACGCCCCTGCTTGCAATAAGCATTCTACATCTACAGCTTTATAATTGACGAGAAATCCTCATCGCTGACTGGCAGAACTGGTTGGAAGCGAAGGGGTGGGTTGAGAGGGTGTTGAGGAGAGGGTTGAGGAGGGCACTGAGGGGTGGCTGTAGGAGGACAGCTGCTGCGGCTGAGTTTGATTTCATCCAGGAGCAATGAAAGCGAAAACGCACGAACGGTTGATGAGGAAGAAAAGGCGGATGGAGACGAAAGAATTGACGATGCAAGAAGAAGACAAACGAAGAGATGGAGGGTATGAGGAGAAAGACAGGAAGATGCGACATAAGAGGCGGAAGGAGGATGGCGAGACCAGAAGAGAAAGAGATGAGGACGCAGTAAAAAGTGGGAAGGAGGATGGAGAGAAAGAGGAGGAATAGAGGATGCAATAAAAACGAAAGGAACTGGAGAGAAATAGGATAAGCAGAGGAGAATGCGACAAGTGAAGGAAGGAGGATGAAAAGAGAAAGTACTGAGGATATTAGAAAGGCAGAAGGAGATAGAGATATGGATAGAGGAACAATTGAGGACGCGACAACAGACAGACGGAGGATGGAAAGAAAGAGGAATAATACAGGAGGATGCTGTAAAAGAACGAGAAGACAGAAAGAGAATATTTTGAGGAGATAGAGAGACACGAATGCTTGACAACACATAGAATGATACAGACAGACAGACAGACAGACAGACAGACAGACAGACCCAACAAATGAAGCATCCACATATCACCATCGAAGCGTTTACAAATCATGTTCACAGCTACATTTCAGCAACTCTGACAGATAGTTTAAGGGGCTATATAAATGTCCAAGTACAGACGATATGCATACAGACTATATATATAAATATATACGCGCAAAATTAACGCTATTTATATCTTATTGTAATAAGCGTCGAGACATGCAAATATCTTCGCAACAAAGTGACACACATACATATATATTTTTGCAAATACATTTACACATATACATACACACACATTACACGCGCGCGCACACTAACACATACACATACGTTTACACCTACGCATAAACATACATTTACACATACATACTGATTTAGGCATACACTTAAACTGCCACAAACAAGCATGCAAAAAGACAAACAACATACCAGACAACGGCGAACCTGACAGGCTTCTCATAAATGACCAAACACATACAACTCCATAATTCCACGAACATAAGACATATGCACAGTAACATGCACACATAACAACACACATCCAAGCACACATGCGAACAGCAAGACACGACAGACAGCACGCATGCGCGCGCGAGAACAGTTGCCACTTGAATTTCCCCACCCGTGGGCGATTACATATTGCCAGGCCGGGCAAGTTCATATTATTGCCAACTGTTTGCCTCGATTTGTCAAAATGGCGGCCCGACAGTTGGCCATTCTTCTCGACTTCCGTCGGGTGGCGCGAGGAGATTGATTCTGTCCAATAGGAAGCCGTCATTCTTGACCGAGCGCCTCCTGGCGAGGGAATCGCTAAACGAGAGTCGGCGTAGAGGATGCTGGAGTGCCCACTAACTGACCATTGAGAGATCCTTACTTGATCTTAAAAGGCGCTATATAAATATCCAGATGTGACAGGATAAGCCTCCTGCTAAAGGTTCAAGACAACTGTGCGCGCACTTGTGTGTCAGAACTTCTATAGCGCCGTTAAGAGAAGGTATGCATCTCATGCCGTTCCCTAACATTTATTACACGCATACCATAGCATATACTACACACACTATGCCAGAGAATACATTACACATACAATACCATCCACATAATAATAGCTTCAGACGTGTGCGAGCTTGGTCCGATTGTACGTATGTAATAGTGAACGCTGGTGCTATCTGGCGAATATTATCAGTACAAAAAGTTGTTTAGGAAAGGCGGTATGTTATTGTAAAGTTCTCAAAATCGGGACAGTTTCTGGTAGTTGAGTTTATGGTCCGCACTACAGCTAACGAAGAGCAACAGAGGAGTTTTCCCAGAAGGGATAGGCTGCCGAATTAGCGCGCAGGTGCACTTTGTGGGAGAATCTAGTAATATATACTATGCATGCCATAACCTAACACATACTAAGTATACTTGAAAAATTGAACAGGGTCGAGGCCATACTGTCGTGCACATTTACATTTACAATTTACCATACTCGTAATCATAATCCCGAGATTTCTACAGCGCCCAACGAAAGCCGCTTCACGGGGACCAGCTTATTCACAGGCACTCAGTCAAAACAAACTCGATAGGCAAAAGTGTTCGGTTCCAGGTCAAGATCCAAGAGTCAGGCAGAGAGACAGCGTGGCAGCTACGGTGGGTGATGTTGGGGATTGTAATAATGTATACAGTACGTGCCATAGGTTCACGCATCGTTATATGAACTGTGGATGAAAAATAACGATCCTCTAAAATTATTCCAAGAACTAATGGAAATTATTATTCACGTGTAATCGAAATTAGAAGAACTTTTAGTTCAATGATCTTAAAGAGATTTTGTTTTTTTAAATAACGTCACTGTGACGTTGTTATTTTTTGACAGTAACTGTTTATAATTTCAAATTTAGTCGTTCTTGCAATCACGATTAAAACAGCTGAAAATTTTATTGAAAAGTATTTAGTTTAACGATAATTTAAGGGTTCGATATTTCCGTTCACAGCTTAGATATGCACAGCTGCGTGGGTGGACGTGTATACTTAACCTGAGAACAGCAGTTTTAATTCCCAATCTTGAATCGACCGGTCTGTCGGTTATCAAGTGCCCACGGATAGCAGCGTTTGCCTTTTGATATCGAATTATCGCCTGTTATCTGTCGTCTTCATCAACTTGTGTTTGGGTCAAACACGGGGTATATTTCCCTCGCTCAACGTTTATTTCCATCCCGTTTTCATACCACAGCGAACGTTTGGTCATTTCGCTTATCTATAGCACAATTCAATCCTCCCAACTCTCTTATCTTCGTCGGTTATTTTGCAATCCACCCACTCCGTTCAACCCGATCCTCTTCTGTTCTAACACTTCTTCGCCCTCCTGTCACATAATCCTTAAAATTGAAATCGCTCCATAGCCATCGCTGCTTCGCTCCTCTGGATTAAACTCCCACCAGAAATACGACAATTATCTGACCCATCATACGAACTCACCAACACTTCACCTCTTGCAATTTCTGCGCTGATCTTTCACTCAAATCTGAAAACATTACTTTTCCAAAAATCTTATATTGATTCTTCCTCTTCCCTTATCTCTCTTCCCACTCAAATTTAAAACTCCATCCAGCATAGCCGTCTAACTGTCTGCTTGCCTGTCTCCTGGATCTTGACCTAGAATCGAACCATTTCTGCCTATCGATTTTGTTTTGACTGAGCGCCTGTGAATAAGCTGGTTCCACGACTTAGCTTTCGTTGACCGCTATAGAAATCTCGATATTACAATTACGATTTGATGGGTGCTGCATCCGTTATCTTACCCTCCCAGGTGATGAAAAGTCGGTCATGAAGGATGTCCGCAAGAAATAACCTCTTTTCGACCCCCTTTGCCCTTTGTCCGCATTTGTCCGCTTTGACATTACCCTCCCAATCCCATTTGCGGACGTCGGCACTCCAGCGGAGTACTAAGACCTATATTTGGCTATCCTGTTGATTTTGAAGGGCTAACTGTGCTACAGGTTGGTGTAATTTGACACTGCCACGTCCAGCATAAGCACTCCAAATTGATTTAGCGCGGTACGGACTGCTGTCTGACTGAAAAAGGTGTTCAAGGTATAAATAAATAAATAAATAAATAAATAATGATGATAATAATAATGATAATCAGAAGAAGAAGAAGAAGAAGAAGAAGAAGAGGAGGAAGAAGAAAAAGAAGTAGAAGAAGAAGAAGAAGAAGAAGAAGAGGAAGAAGAAGAAGAAGGAGAAGGAGAAGAAGAAGAAGAAGAGGAAGAAGAGAAAGAAGGAGAAGGAGAAGAAGAAGAAGAAGAGGAAGAAGAAGGAGAAGGAGAAGGAGAAGAAGAAGAGGAAGAAGAAGAAGGAGAAGAAGAAGAAGAAGAGGAAGAAGAAGAAGAAGTAGAAGAAGAAGAAGAAGAAGAAGAAGAAGAAGAGGAAGAAGAAAAAGAAGTAGAAGAAGAAGAAGAAGAAGAAGAGGAAGAAGAAGAAGAAGGAGAAGGAGAAGAAGAAGAAGAAGAGGAAGAAGAGAAAGAAGAAAAGGAAGAAGAGGAAGAAGAAGAGGAAGAAGAGAAAGAAGAAGAAGAAGAAAGAAGAAGAAGACGAAGAAGAAAAAGAAGAGGAAGAAGAGAAAGAAAACGAAGAAGAGGAAGAAGAGAAAGAAGAAGAAGAAAACGAAGAGGAAGAAGAAGATTTACAGAGAGCTGTAGTACAGAAATAACTATATGCACCAAATTTTGATGTGGACGTCGCCATTGGGCATAACCCTTCCCCTTGTCCGCATTTTGGTGACCCTTCCTTCTCTAGGACGTCCTTAATTGACGATCCCGGACCAGCAGACTAACAACTTTCTGATAATGTCGATGATTGGCAATGGTTTGCCTCAGTTGGAAGGGGAAGGCTAGCTAAACGAGTACTATGCATAAATCGAAACATTTGCTGTTTTCAACTTGATCTGCTTGCTTTTGTGCACAGTTTCGTTGATGTAAGCTGCTAGTGTAGTTAAGACACATCGAGCCGGGTTAGTTCTTGGATGGGTGACAGTCCGTGGAATACCACGCCATCTAGCGTCCACTCAGCCCTCCATTCTTGGACGGTAAACAGGCACCAACCAAGGCTGGGAGGGTGAGAAGGTGCTCTGTCGTTTGATTGACGAGGTCAATGGTTATGAACTTATGACGTATCCACCTGTATCCACTTCATAACCGAAAGATTGCTCAATCTTGGGATCACCCTTCGGAGGAATTTCCATAGACGAGTGTTAATAAGTTGGTTAGCAATAAATGGTATTAAATTAGTATTACTTTTAAAACTTATCTTTACCTTTTTCCATGCAGTTTTCCTCTCAGTTTTGCTGTTATTATTAGAAGCGTCGCATCAGACGGTTGTCCAGCGATCATGAAATCGTCTGTCTGATGAGAGCTGCTAATATTAGCAACAGATATTCTAGCTTTTAGTGGATCATGCGAACTGCTCGTGCAGTGAGATTGAAAGGACTTGTAATTATGTAAAATTCGGTTCCATGACTTCTTTTGGTCCGGTTTCATTCCTGTCTGCCTGTCTGTCTGCCTGTCTGTCTATATATATATTCTATATATATATCGGATTCCCTATTATCCGTTCACTTGTTCTCGTTCTCGTGTGCTTTTGCTCATCAGATTCCCTTTTTCTCTAGTTCTTCGGTTTCTTGTTCATCGGAGTCCATATGTTCTCTGATTCTCTGGTTCTCAGGTTTCCTGGTTCTTATGTCCTACTGTCCACTGGATTTTCTTTTGCCTTTTCAGGGTCTTTGTTCCTCTAGTTCTTATTTTGCTCATTGGATCCCCTATGTTCTTTTTCCCTTGTTTTCTCTTCATATTCTCTTGTTCATCTGGTTCCCTGTTCTTCGATTCCCTTCTTTTGTCTATCTCTGGTTCCCACAGTATCTGTTTCTCTAACAGATCATCTGGTTGCTATTCCAATACAATCGCAGTAGAGCATCTGAAATATGCTACAGCGACAGAAATTAGACGTATCCCAGTCAACCGCTATAATTCAGCTAATATACATAAAATTAAATGAAACTACATATAAAAACAGATGGATCTGTCTATGTATACAAACATACACTGTCAGGATATTATTATCCACACATAAACAGCGCGTTTATGAGCTGTTCGTATAGTCACGGGCTGAATAAATTGTTTTAATCGAGGCTGTGATGAACGCCTGCTTTTAAAGAATGAAATTGCTCCCGTACTGGATGACAGTACACAACATACATGGAGCTAGACTCCAAAAGAAATGTACCCATGTATATATAATAGATATAACACACACACACACACGCACACACATGTATAAAATATATACTTATAAATATACTATATATATTGTATGTATAGTAAATGTTTATAAGAGTTCTTGTATGTGGCTCATGCTTTCTTTTATATACGTATGCATATAATATTGGTATGTACAACGTATAGGATAGGACCGAGTAGGTTGGTGTACGCCTCTTGTACATTTTGGCGGGAATGTCGACCTTATAAAAGGTGTGGTGTTTAGGTTTTTCTCAGACTAACTCCGTCGCTGCCGTGATCGGGTAATGCCTGTCCCAAAACCTGAATGAAGGAGGAAGGCGATGTCGTTAAACATTGGAACTATTACTACTACTTCGCTTAAACTGGACCTCGTTTCTGGTCCTGCGTGACCGGGTTTTTTTCTTCAAATCTCTTTCGGCCGTCGTTTTTGAATCTCCGTGTGGATAATTTGTTTGGTTCTTCTGACCCGGTTCACCGTTTTGGCTCTTTTTGAACCGTTTTTCGTCATCGTCCTTGGTAGACGTTGAGCTTTTGTGGCCCCATGAGTTAGATGTCTTGTTTCTATATGAGTCATGTCACGGCTGTAAGTAGCTTCGGACATATAACATTTAACCTAAAGCTGATATATTATTCTATAATTCCAGACAAACTGTAACACTATATATATTTTTATTGTGCGCCTGTCTAATGTGACATGGAGCCTATATACAAATACACACACATACATACAAACATACATACATACATACATACAAACATACATACATGTATATATGGGCTTTACATGCATATGTACATACAGGTATCATAAGCTTATGAGCTTTGATATATGTGTAAGCCTGCCATATATGTGTATATAATATAGATGTAAATATATACGCGTTCATCTACACATTTACACATAAAATACAAGACAATTTTATTATTTGGCGTCATGCGGATTTTGTCATAATTTTGAGCCAATAATGATGCGGGAGTCCGCGTTTCGGACTCTTGCGTCGCTGCCCGGCTATAAAGCCAATTTATAAGTTCCATCGGTTCCAGGGAGGCGAATGAGTTTGTTATGAGGGGCAAGTCTGTGAAGCATGCGCTCGTAAGCCACTGAACGAATCAACAAAACATCTAATATATACCGATATATATCTGTCTGCCTATATCTGTCTCGCTGTGTCTGTTTCCTGTATCTATATCAGTCTCTGTGATCCTTTCCGTCTTTGTCTGCCTGTGCCTGCCTGCTTCTCTCGCTTTGTATGTCGGTCTTTCTGCCTGAGCGAACTTATAAATCAGTTCATGAACATATATCGGTTTCTATGTCTCTATTTTTCTCTCTGTTCGTCTCCCACCCTGTCTCTGTGCCTTTCTGAGTATTTTGTTTGCTTGCCTATGTCTGTCTGCTTCCCTTATCTCTTTTTCTAGCTTGTCGGCTCTCTCCTCTCTCTATCTTTCTCTATCTGTATATCTCGCTCTCTCTTTCTCTCTACCTGTATCTATCATTCTCTCTTTCTTTCTCTGCCTCTCTGCCTCTCGCTGTTTTTCCCTGCCCTCCTCTTTCTCCGTCTTTCTTTATATGTGATTTTTTATTGGACAGACTGCAGAAATAAAATGTCTTGTTATAATCAGTTCTCAAATTTATTAGCTCTTTCAGTTATAAAAAAAACAAAATATTGTATGTCCGTTCAGCACCAGTAATCACAACTCTCAGGTCACAAAGATAGTCAGTCTACATGTCAAACATGCTAGATCTATAATCTATGAAGCTTTACCTAAGCCAGCATCAGATGACTAAAGTAATTTCATATCTATAATAGGATACCTCCCACGCTGTCGGAAACGATTCACTTGAGTCACAGATTCAGACATCAAAGACTATCGGTCTGAATTCTCCCGACGTGGATTCAGCAATTCTGCACCAGCCACCTGGAACAGTCTTCCTGTTTACATCACTCACAACAATATCTCGCTAGACACATTCGTAAAGCGGTTTAAGACCCATTTGTATCGTCTTGCTTTGATTATCTGACCGCTGTGACCCACCCACGCCTGTGATTCCTCACTCAGTGGGTGGGTATGTGGCATTACATATTACATTACATTAAAGCATTACTTACCCACTCACTTCCTCCTCAAAGTTTCTCTCTCTTCGACCGTCTCCGATCTCACTCACACGATCACCCGGCCCAATTACCGTGAGAAAAGTTCGGTGACTGTACAGATCTTTTTCTTACGATCGAACTATCTTACTTGCAGTCCTTTCGATCTGATCTAAAGTTCACAGATCAAGATTCGCAAGAAGCCTTAATCGTTCGACGAATTCCATCCATCCGGAGTAAATGCATTTACTCATTATCGCGGTTGGCAACAATCACCTGTTTCAGACCAAACAACCTTAAGTCGACCTTAATTCAAATTTCTTTAGCTCATTTAATTTTTCCAAGCTTTTCCGAAGCACATTGGACAGTTTCCCCAAAACCCAACATTATTAATTTTATATCGTATGATGCTGACATATACAATGATGCTGGCAATGATATACAAACCTAGGGCCTTCATACATATCAACCTTTAACCTAGAATTCTATATATCTTATCAACAAACAAGCTATCACAAGAATATAAGCAGGACCGTTACATTAGACTTTCTCCAATTATGGCTTTCTGAATAATTTGGCCAGACGAAACCCATTCGCAGCCCACGTTCAACTGGTAACATATGCCTCATAATAAATGGTATGTTACTAAATCTAGACCCGAGGCGTATGTTGTGTGGGATGTGGTCGCGCGTGGTAAGCCTAATTTCATATTGACAAGACTTGGGATGATACGTCGAACGCCCAAATAGATTTCACGCTTCATTACACTGTGGTATTATATCGATATGATGGCAGAATTTGTTGTGGGGGTGGTCGAGACAGACACACACACAGACACAGACACACAGACAGCGAGCAAGAGCTAGAAAGACAGCTCTTTAATGTGCGCGGTCGAGAGGGACAGACAGACAGTCAGACAGACAGACAGACAGACAGAACGAGACGGAGAAATGGAGAGACAGTGACAGAAACAGAAACACCGACAAGGACAGGGACAGAAGCCATATATAGAAGGGTATACATGTAATTTTTTTATTAAATATTTATTTATTTATTTAGTAAAAGCACTTATAACGTGCGCAAGGTCAGTAAATCTGAATCTAAGACACGGATGCATGTTCCCTGGGGACCAAGATTGAGTCATGCAAAAGGCCTTATATATAAGGTCTTATATATAAGGTCTTATATATAAGGTCCTAGGTCGTACCCTTGAATTATAGATATATATTTAGAAACTGATACATATATACACGAATAATGAAAATATAATGATATTGAAAGGGGTCAAACAAAATGGTTTGCTTAGGTCATAGAAAGATATTCCCAAGGTGCCGCGGTAAAAGGAAGTACATTTCGGTGCCTCGATTGGGTGCGTGTCAAAGAAGAGACATATTAATTAGGTTTATGCATCAATTGGTTCCAGTTCAACACATCATGAAGGTAATAAAGTCTGCTAGGAGCAGACACTAGTGACGTGGCTAGAGAGCTCATACACATAAGCTAAATATGTTCATAATGTGCATATATCAATTTTTATTTCAGTTCTACTGTGATAATATGGATTGACAAGCATCAGTAAATGGCGTCAAGTAGTTTTAACTTCTTTAATTAAGTTCAGTTTTCTAATAAAATTCCTTTGCTCATTGAGAGTATTTTTACAGCGCTCCTTCAGGATATCCACCAAGAGATTCAGCTTAATGCATCGTACCGTAATGTAACCTAATCGTATCTGATCTAATCTGGAAGCATCTGTAGCGCAGTTATATTGCAATACTATAATACTATAATATTGTAATATAGTCATATTGTGATGTTGTAATATTGCAATGTTGTGATAGTGTAATATTGTAATATTGTTGTATTATAGTACTATAATATTGTAATACAGGCATACTGTAATATAGTCATATTGTAATGTTGTAATATAGTCATATTGTACAGTTGTACTATTGCAATATTTAAATGTTATAATATTGTAATGATGTAATATTGTAACATTGTAGTACTGTAATATTGTAGTATTGTAATATCGTGGTATTTTAGTATTGTTATGTTCTAATGCACGAGGTATCAATTGATGGTCGTTTTTAAAGCAAAACCTCTTCGAAATAACAACACAGTCAAGATCCACGAGGCCCATATACCTGAACAGTTATTCAGCGCTTTTTACGATATTCACGAAGGCACTAGACTAGAAGATTAGGTTAGATTAGATCAGCTTTGATTAGATTAGCAGATGCAAGACGTGCATTTTCCAACTGCAAAAAATAAGTCGCCATCAAACACAGCCAAGTGCGAACTGAACAGACTGCATCCGAGAACATTCAATTGCCTCCAATCCCCGCCCAACCTCTCAGTCGGACGTTTCCATTAATATAACTCCAGGCAGGAAATTGCTGTAAAAATTATGGCGTTTGCATCGGCAGGTGCGCATTTGCTCACCTGATGCATGGCTTCTTCAAAATGCTGCCACGTCTGATTTTGCTTCGGTGACATTAAATGCAAGCAATTGGCCATTACTGCTGCTAAATGTTTTGCGTCGTCCAGATGGAACGAACGACAGTCTCCTATTGATTTGATCGTAACATTTGTCCCCGAACATTTGGTCTTTATTTGTCCAGAATCAAATTCAGTACGTCCGAATGTCTGCCTACGAGTCTGTCCATCTCTCTGTCTGTAAGTCTGTCTCTCTTTATGTCTGTGCTATGTCTCTGTCTCTGCCACTGCCTGTCTGTGTCTATCTCACCTTTTCAAGAAATCCCACCCTGATCCATCAAATCCACTGCCTTCCCGTTTCTCTCAGCTTAAATACAACCCTCCCTAACAGCTTGCTTCCACCTTCTCTCTTCTGATCTTCTGGCAACCAGACTTGGTTCTTGACTTGGCATCTTTGGACAACTCCACTGACTTGACGCAGAGCTCGTGAATAAGTTGGTGCCCTGCGCTTAGCTTTGAAGTAGCGCTTTAGAAATTTGGAGTTTACGATTACGATTATCTCTCTCTGTCTCTCTCTCCCTCTCTCTGTATTATGTCTCTGTCTGTGCCACTGTCTGTCTCTAACTTTGTCTCTGTCTCTGACTCCAGCTCAATCTCTGTCTCAGAGACAGTCTGTCTCTGCCTCTGTCTCTGTCTATCTGCTCAATTGCTGGTTCCCTATGCCTGGCAATTCTGCGTCCTAGGTTCGACTCTCTTAGGCATTCATTTCTGTCTCTACTCCGTTCTTTCCAACTACGCTGCCTTCGCTGCCTCGCACTCTTTAGATCCCAATGAAACAATGTAACGTAAAGTAATGCTTCCAAACCTTGGTCCATGTTCAGTCTTCCTTCTCATTCTACAGCAGTTGGTGTTTGTCGCCCCTTTTTCATCTTCAGCTCTCCTCTTCTTCCGATAGGGTCCTACTTCATTTTCCATCCTCCTTTGCTCCACCTCTTCTTCATCCTCCTTAGCTCTCCGCTTCTTACTTTTTCTGTTCCATCATCTGCTGTCAATCTCTGCTCCTAGGGACTCTTGCGTCCATTAAGAAACAGCGTCACAGTTGCGCTGAGCACATAGCTTTTCACTTAGGACGAAAGCACTGGCTGGCTCCTTCTCTGTTCGTCTGTTTTGCCTTCTTGTTGTCTTATCCTGTTCTCTGTCTGCCTCTGTCACTGTCCATTTCTTTCCCTTTTATCTCTCTTTGGGACGATGCTCAAACGCAACGTGAGTGATTCGACACAACGAAAATAAGATTGACTTCCACGAATCGACGTGGAAAGCAGTTTCCACAGTCCTTCTCTATTTATATTGCATAAATGTGTGCATGCATGCACAAAAAACAGAGAGAGAGAGAGAGAGAGAGAGAGAGAGAGAGAGAGAGAGAGAGAGAGAGAGAGATAGATAGATAGATAGAAATAGAGAGACAGAGAGACCCAAGAAAAAGAAATGTAAGAAACTGTATGTATGAATGATGAAAAGAGAATGGAATGGAATGTAACAGAGCAGAATAGAATGAAACAAAACATATATGACACAAAAGATTAGAAAGGTACAGACAAGAATAAAACATAATAAAACAGAGCAGAATAGAATAAAAAAAAAGAAACAGAACATAATAACAAACAATAGAATAAAGCAGACTAGAACAGAATAGAACAGAACATAATAGAATAGAACAATAGAATATAACATAATACAAAAGAGAAGAAAAGAATAAAACAGAAAAGACACATAGAATAGAACATAACAGAATAGAACAGAACAGAACATACTAGAACAGAAGAGAATAGAATAGAACAGAACAGAATGAAATTGAACAGAATAAAACATAAAAGAAGAAAATTGAAGGGAACAGAACTGAACCGAGCATAACAAAATGAAATGAAACAAAACAAAAGGAACATAACAGAATATAATAGAACAGAACGGAATATAATAGAACGGAATGGAACAGAACGGAATAGATCAAAACTAAATAGAACCGAATGGAACGGAGGAGAACATAACAGTATAGACAAGCAAATGAATGGCTTTACGCTTTGCTAGAACATTAAACGTCTGTTGTCAAAATCCTGCAAATGAACAACAGCGGCCGAAAACAAAGCCGCAATTTAAACGGAGTTTAGCTGAGCGCAGTTTCCATCGATCGGCCGTTCTTCGGATTGCGAGGCGCAAGAAACAACCAAAGTCGAAGACAATGTTTTGCTAATTCACCGTCTCTATCGCCAAAGCTGGTTGATGGGTGGATGGGTGGATGGAGGGTTGACTCAAGCAAATATGGTTTGTGGTCTTCAGTCGAACGTCTACCGCCTTTACAATAATGTTATGGGTCGTGGACAAGGGAAGGAGAGACTCAGACAGACAGACAGACGGACGGACGGACGGACGGACCGACAGACAGACAGAGATTCAAGGAAGGATTTTGGTCAGCCAAGCCCACAGACGTTTTTGCCGTCACGGATGACAAAGCACGTCCATCAATCAGTTCCGGTGGGCTGAACTAGAAGCGTCACAGGTGCACGAATTGTTAGCCAGCAGGTTGATCACAGGTGTGCAGATGTTGAATCTGTAACCTGAAGTTGGCAGCGGTCCGAGTGGTACAGAGGCAGGAAGTCGGTTTAGTGACGACAGAGGATGCAACTTGGAAGCCAGATATCAGATTCTAGTCACTGGAATTTTTAAACTTTCGGCGCAATCTATTTACACCGTGTCCAGATGAAATGGAACCTTTCTGCAAACTCGAACAACTTAAGCAAACATTTAAGAATTAAATTGAACTAACAAGTCTCTTTCCTTACTTGGCTACTATTAATGATATTTATTTTTTATTGAACGGTCTTTTAAAAATGATGTCACATTATTGCATAATTATTTTTGCTGACTCTAAACCATAGTGGCTCTCAGTGAAGAAGACAAAACCATTTTTTTATATCAAATATCAAAACAAGAAATGTGGCACAAAACATTTTCTTAAAGAATTTCCGGATAACGGTTGGATAGTATGCGAGCTTAACAAAATTCCTTCATAAGATTGACAAAACTTGATCTTAGTAAAATGTCAGCAATACTGTAGTATATCTCGGGCTTCCTTTTTCCGGACATCGTGTACTAATAATATCGAAACTAGCTGCATAGCGCGCACAATTACACGCAAAGGAAAACGTATCGTGTACTATTGCGGAGAGTATTTTAACAGCGATGTCTGGAAAGAGCAGACATTAATATAGGCAACACTATAGATCTATCAGAATGTGCTGTGACAAAAGACAATTAATGTCAGAGTGAAATATCGATTTCGATAAAAAAAGAAGAGCGCTAGGAACGTTGAGCATTAGGCTACTCCACCTGTTGCTACTCCAGTCTTGTCCGCCTCACTCTCTGCGTTTCCCTCTCTGTCTCTATGCCTCTCTTTCCCTCTCTGCCTCTCTCGCTGCCTCCTTTCTCCATATCTGCTTCTCTGTCGCTCTGCCTCTCTACTTCCGTCTCTGTCTTTCTGCCTCCCTTCTGTCTTCCTCTCTGTATCTCTCTCTTTTACCTCTCTCTGTTTCTCTCTCTCTCTCTCTCTCTTCCTCTGCCTCACACTCCATCGTCGTCACTGTTACTTGGACAACTACTTATCGAGCTCCAGCCATCTAGTGGTCGACAGCAGAAACTCATAAAAGAATAATGACATTCATGTCGAACTGAAGGCAAGCGCTACTCGGACAATGACATCGGGCGGAATAAGGCGTTCAGCTGACACCTGGCAGAGAGAGATTTCAGTTACGTACGTTATTATCAGGTTTTAGTTAGAGTTGAGTCAATTTTTCAACCGACGTCAGAGCGGAGTCGGTGATTTAGCTGATGTATCTATGACATAGCTGAGTTGCTTTTTGAGTCGATCTTTGTGGTGATGTCAGAGTTTGGTCGATGTTTAGTCTGTGTTAGAGTTGAGTCGAAGTTTGTCTCTGTTAGAGTCGAGTTCATGTTTGGGTTTATGTCGGAGACGAGCCGAATTTATAAATTTGTGACATTTGCTTTGTGTTCAAAGTTTAAATATGAATTTGTGGTATGTTGCTTTAGGTTCAAAGTTTAATTATGAATTTGTGGTATGTTGCTTTTTGTTCAAAGTTTAATTATGAATTTGCGGTATGTTTGTTTGCTTTCTGCTCAAGCAAATGATGAATGAAATTTGTTTTTATCTAAGGAATATCTTCTAAGGAATATCTGAACTGATGTTTACGTCGATAATTGAGCCGATGTCAGCTGTGAGTCGAAATTTGATTCGATGCCGTAGTTGAATCGATATCTAAGTTTGTAATCCCCACTGCGTAACGAATTCGATGTCACCAACATCTTACCGTACATTAAACTTTAATATCTAACTTTCAGAGATTTAAGTCTCGGGCTAGCACGGTACTTGCACGGAGACCTTAAATGGTATGGCGCCCATTCGAACGGGCAGCGGTGGTGAAGGATCTCACCCGATAAATTCATTAAAACTGAGCAGGATCTAATCCACACAGTCGCTATATAAAACCGTGTACATTTACATTTACACTTAAAAGACAACTTGCAATTAATCGCTATGTACATCAGAAAGCGCGCGACTGTATTGATTCTTACTTAACTCCGAGTGATTTACCGTTTCACTTGTCCCACGCGCGTATAATGCACGGGGCATGACGCGAACGACGCAGACGGCTGGACAAGACGGTCTCCTAAATCAATCACTGCGCGGATTCGACAGATTTATAGCTAATTATATTATTATTTTTGGCCGGAATGATTTCTGTCGCACGAACCTTTGGCTTAAGTGCATTATCCTCACTGCATTGTTCCTATTCGATTTCATCATCCTACAGAAAATGAGAGAGCGCAGTTGTTCGTGTCCCAAGCACGGCACCAGCAAATTTGGCATTCCCATAGCGATACTATCCGCGACTTACTTCAAATCCTAGGCTTCATCCTCGTCCAACTCATCTTCCTCCGCCTACTACATGTTTTGATCGTCGTTTTCACTCTTCTTATTCCGCCAATCCTCTGCCCGCTTCTCCTCATCCTCCGCTTTCTCCTCTTCTTCCTCTTTTTCCTCTTATCTCTTTTGTCTCGTCTTTCTCTTCTTCCTCGTCCAATTCTTTTGCTTCCTCCTCCTCCTCCGCTTCCGTTTTCTCCTTCGTTTCCTCCTCTTCTGTTCCTCCTCTTCCTTCTCCTTTTGGCCTCTTAATCTTCTGCTTCCTCCTCTTCTTCCTCTTCCTACCTCTCCTCCTCCTCCTCTTTCTCTCCCTCTCCCTCCCCTTATTTTCTTCCTCTTTCTACATCCTCCTCTGCACAGTCTTCTTACACATTCTTTTCCTGCTTCTTTTCTTCTTCTTTCTTCTCCTCCTCCTCCCCTCCACCTCTTTCTCCTCTCTCTTCTACTCCTCCGCCTCCTCCTCCTCCTACGTGTCATTTTTGACAAAAAGAAAAGTCAATTAAATCAATTGCAAAAGTAATGTGAGCAAACTAAGGTGAGAAAAGAGAAAGTAAATCAAGTATTTCAAAAGCCATCAGCAAGACAAGAAGCGCTCGATGGGCAAAGGCGTTATATCAGGGTACTCAAACTGAGGACCACGGTCCAAATCCGGGCCTTTTCTTCTTGTGACCGTGCGAAGGTCCGGGAAACTGAAATTTTTTATCCTTAGTTAATGGTCCAGAGCTTATGATATTTTTCGATATTTAAGCAAATTCTTTAACGCAACTGGGAGGCAGATTTCTAAACCTGTGTCAATAACAACAGGAAAAACCGACAAATGGTGAAACGTTTGAAAGAAATTGAGCCAAAACTGTTAATCACTGTATCATTCATCAGTCAGTTTTATTGTTCATCAGTCAATTTCATGTTCAAAGTCTAATTATGAATTTGAGGTATGTTGCTTTAGGTTCAAAGTTTAATTATGAATTTGTGGTATGTTGCTTTATGTTCAAAGTTTAATTATGAATTTGTGGTATGTTGCTTTATGTTCAAAGTTTAATTATGAACTTGTGGTATGTTGCTTTATGTTCGACGTTTAATTATGAATTTGTGATATATTGCTTTATGTTCAAGCAGATGATGAAAGGCATATGTTTTCATCTGAGGAATCTTTTACTTTAAATTAGAGTTATATTAATATGTAACCTAGAATTATTAAATAACTCTTGAAATATATCTATCACAAATTAAATATCTTATCAGAATTGGACCATATAATATATTGTATTATTGCTGGGTTCTGCACTTCATCCAGTCGAAATTTGTGAAGCTCCACCCAAATCATATGAATGACCCTGCGATATATTACGTGATACATGCCTACATACATATTCGCTACAAAACAACGGCGCCATAGAAGTCTTTCCTGTCATTCTGAAGAAGTAAGGCAATTGAAGATCAAGGCCATGTTTTAACAGCTGTCCTAATCTCATTGAAACTGAAACTGAAGCTGATCAACAGAAGAATCAAACGTACCGAACTGTCTATTGTTTAAGGCGCTTCTATACTTGGTCTGAGCGGCTCGTCCAAGGCGCCATCTAAACAGCCAGACACGCGCGTCCACCGCATCGAGAAAGAAGCGTCCCATAAAAGCATCGATACTTCAGAAATCATAAATAATACACACGGTTTTTATATGGAAATATAGGCTTCTGAGTGGGCCCCTAATCAGGCTGATAGGCCTACAGTGATCGATTGCCTATCTTTAGTGTCAAATGAGACTAAAGTTCGGCCAGCCTGTCTAAAGAAACCGTTGAAAACCCTGCTGGATACCCAGATAAACGAAGAAGACATGAGTCTTAGAGCGTCTATTTAAAGGCGCTGTATAAATCCCCAGATGTATACATACATAGTCACAACACATAATATATATCTACACACTCATCGATAAGACGCGGGCAAACACATTGACGTTAAGCATTATCAAGCCCGGTTATTACATGAATAGGTGCCTATCCACTGAATTTTAGGACATCCGTGCCAACACAGCTCTCTGTCCTTCTAGGGTCGGAGGTAAATATGGATCAACGGAAGTTGGAAGTTTAGAAAGATGTCCAGTTGTTGGATTGCGGTCGTCGTGTTTGCGCCTCAGCCGAATGATTTCTCGACCTTGGTACCAGGCTTCTAAGGAGCTTCTATAGAGGCGCATTAACAACTGCGTTACCTTTAACCTGACCCTTACCTTTAACCTGACCTTTCTGCAGAGGAATTTCTGTAGAGGCGTCGAAACAAATGCGTTGCTTTTAATATTCTTACCTCAAAATATGTAATCACTTAGCCTTATTAATGCATCAATGTATGCGTCAGAGCATTTATATGGCGCCTTTAAAGAACCCCTCGAAAACTGTTAGAGTCGCATTATGGGTCGAAAATGGCAATAGATAATGAGAGACAATAATGATAACCCAACACACACATAAACTAATCAGATTTTTATGAGGAAAAACAACACATCCAACAGCAGAATTACCCAACCACCCATTCTCCTTTTTTACCATCCCCTCTTCACCCAAACCCAGCGTTAATCATCTATGGTTCTCCTGTCGTTCTGTAACACTTAACTCTGCACTTATGGCAGTAGTTTGTAAGGTCGGCTAGCGGGATAGCTGCCTGTCTGAATGTCTGCCTGTATGCCTGGTGGTTTGTCTACCTGTGTGTCTCTCGATTTGTTCATCTTTGGTTATGTCTATTTCGCTGTCTGTCTGTCTGTCTGCATATACCTCTGTCTGTGTTTGGCTGGCTGTCTGTCGCTGGTTGATTGTCACACTGTCTGTTTGCATATATCTCTGTCTATCTATATGGTTGTCTTTCTGTTTGCTTGGTTGTCAAATTGATTTTTGTTTATGTCTCTGTCTGTCTTGTCTGTCTGTCTGTCTGTCTGTCTGTCTGTTTCGGTGTCTTCATCGGTGCATTGGCGTGTGGGTGGGTAAACAGACTTAAGTTATGACATAATTTTTGACAGTAAGTGCTTCTGTCGGTTGGTGTGTGGGTTATGCGGGAGGAGAGGGATTCCTCTTTTCCATTTCACTCCCTCGCTCCCTCCCTCCCTCCCCACCAATTACACCCACATTATATAAATTATATGCAAATTATTAAATTATTATATATATTTATATAAAAACTACATTTACATATATCTATAAATATTATCCATAACATTTAGCTGTGTCTTTTCTTTGGTCTTTCTTACATTAAGTCTGTCTGTGAATCTGCCTGTCTCTCTGTCTTTCTCTGTGTCTGTGTGTCTGTCTGTCTCTTGTCTCTTGTTTCTGTCTGTGTGTCTGTGTGTCTGTCTGTCTGTCTGTGTCTGTCTGTCTGTCTGTCTATAAGATGAGATTACATCTGTATCCTTATGAGTAAGTATGCATGCATACGACATAATAAAGACCAATATATATATATATATATACACACATTCGCTTGCTGTGGTTAGAGTGCTTTTGTGTATAAATATATTTACCTTACACGTGCTGTGCAGCAATTTCCATGCACACATACATATTTTATAGATGCATATATAAACACACTGTAATGTCATTTCGTCAATAAATTATATATTTAACTGTCCATTGTTTGTAAGTAGGCCTCTGTGTGTGATATATAAAAACATACATATTTTATTTATGTATACAGGCCTACATGTTATGTTTGTTAATAGCAATAAAGAGCAATTAATTCTTAGAATGTTCTTATGATGTACGATGATATATGTACATACATATATATATTATTATATACTTTAATATATATATGCATGCATGTATGTATATATAACTACATATGTGACGCCCATGGTCGATCCTCATCCTCGTTGCTACCTGCATCAGAAACTCCGAACATGCTGTCATCGTTCAACTCTAGTTGGGAACCTGTTGCAATGGTTGGGCTTTGCTTGTGTGCGCGAGCTTGCCACTGGTGACTCTTCTAGTTTTCTGACCAATGTTTGCTTCTGGAAGAGTGTTCCGTTCTTAATGACATTTAACATCGTTAGCGCAGAGAGCGCCTCTGATGAGTTTATCTTGAAGAGGCGCTATACAAATTTCAAATTACAATTACAATATATATATATATATATACTGTTCAGCCAATTCGATGTGTGTTATGAATCAAAAATAACATCAGGTATCCTTATTAGTAAAAATAACATCAGAAATTATGTATATATACATATATATACATCTACAATATTTATATACATACAAATGCATGTACATATAGAACATACATCTATATGCATGTACATTATATCCATGTGTATATATATATATATATTATTTGCTGGTTTATTGGCTGGTTGATTGGTTGACTGGATGATTGGCTGGCTATATATTATTATTCAGAAATGTTTACGTTAACAGGGCTACGTTACATTCACAGGGATATATGTACGTCCATACGAACACACATGTATATACTTACGTCCATACGAACAAACATGTATATGTGTATATATGAATTTATACATACATATATATGAATACATATATGTATATATACATATAAATATAAGTACATCTGTTCATGCATATATATATATATACGGATATACAGTATGTGCGCCTATATAGCCGTGATGTTCCCGCCAGCGGTTGCCTGTGCCCCATGGGAAAAAATAGCTCAGCTGATTTGATGTGCAGGTGTCAGAGATCTCCAGGGCTCTTGTCTAATCGAGCTTTAACCGTAGCCCAAGCCGTCGGTTTTGGCCACGCGTGTAACGGTAACTATATTGCGATAGACCACTCGTCCATCAATCATCTCTCTTAATTTATGAGAAACAGTTGATGGCCTAATCGATAGGTCACTCGACCAATCGAACTTTCTTCCGCTTTTACTTCGGCGCGGAAATACGTGTAAGTAATGTTCGATAATTCAGTCAGTCGTTGAGGTCCTTAGATTCGTATTCGATCGAGGCTATTGAAAAAACTTTCGAATTTATAATATCGTTTATCTTCTCTCGCTCGCCTACACTCCTCAAGTTAAGTTAAGGTAAGGTAAGGTAAGGTAAGGTAATTCCCTAATCATAAAAATGTCAAAAGATATCGAAACAACTAGAGAAGATATTCATAGTTTATATCAGTGGTTGACTTATTGTTTATATAGCGACTTTCGAAGGACTCCAAAAGGCGCTATACAAATATCCAGAGATATATTTTATGCGTTTGTGTGTGTAAGGACTGACTGACTGGCTTGCTTACTGGCTTCTTGGCTGGCAGGCTTGCTTGTTGGCTGGCTGGCTTGCTTGCTTGCTGGCTAGTTGGATGGCAGGCTTGCTGGTTTGCTGGCTTGCTTGTTGGCTGGCTTGCTGGCTGGCTGGCTTGCTTGTTGGCTGGCTGGCTGACTGGTTGTTCGTTGCCATTGTAGCACCTTCGGATGTCGATGAATTCTTCGGCAGAGAAGGAGACAGAGGCAGAGAGACAAAGACAAGTGCAGACAGAGGCAGACAAACAGATATAAACGCGAAAGATGCAATATCTGCAGTCGACGAAGTCCTTAGCCAAGACAGAGAAAGCAACAAACAGACCGACAGGCAGGCAGGGACAGACAGACAGAGAGCGACAGATATGCAATCTCTGCGGTCGACGAATTCCTCGGGACAGAGACATACAGAGAGACAGGGACAGAGAGACATGGACAGAGAGACAGAGACAGAGAGACAGAGACAGAGGCACAGACAGAGACAGAGACATCGAGACAGAGACATAGAGACAGAGACATAGAGACAGAGACAGAGGCACAGACAGAGACAGAGACATCGAGACAGAGACATAGAGACAGAGACATAGAGACAGAGATAGAGAGGCAGAGACAGAGATACAGACAGACACAGACAGACACAGACAAAGAGGAAGCTGTAACGCCTTATCCACGGTGGAATTCCGTCTTGGAGGCAGCAGAAGAACACTCCATCTCTCCTGCGACCGATGAAATAACAGCGCCATCGCAATTACTCTGCTCACACGCGTCTCACTATTGATCTCTGCATATCTGTTGGTCTGCCTGACTGTCTGTCTACCTGTCTGTCTGCCTGGTTCTCTGTCTGTATGTATGTCTGTTCCTATCGTCACTGTCGCAGTTGCCATAGTGACCGGCAGTAATAGGGACGGATAATGTAAATCATCGAGTCAGAGGATTTCTCAGATTTCGAAATCGGGGCTTATTTTTTACCTGATTAGAAATCAATCATTTACGAGAATTCATTTGCGTAGCGCCATTTCTTTTACATTTTCCAACCAATATACTTTATCTTAATATATTTTGAAATGTATATTATATAGTATTCATCTAATCAGTCACCCTCCCTCCCGTCCACCCATCCATCCACCTTCAAAACCATCCATCCATTCATTCATTCATTCATTCATTCTTCCACCCAGCCTTCCACCCACCCATCCTTCCATTTTCCATCTATCCATCCATCAGTGCTTCCATTTATCCATCCATCCACCAATCCACACATCCAACCATCCATTCCTCCACCTATCCACCATCCTTCCAACCACCCACCCATCCATCCATCCACCCACCCATCCATCCTTCCATCCATCCATTCATCTATCAACCAACGGAGAAAAAACCATCCAGGCTCTTTATTTTATTTACACTGGCATCTCAAGGAAACCAAATGACAGCCTGACCCATGGGTGATAAAAGAGTAAAGGGACAAAAAGCTCAGGTGACGATTGAGTATGTCTTCGGCAATATCTTCAGAGGATGGCATACCGCTTTATATGATCGTCTGCTCCTCATTTATTCTCCAACTCTCTGCTCAGTTTTATACACACACAAAAAATGACAACAAACCTATAAAAAGTTAATGTTAGTTGATAGGTATTGCCCTGTATGTGCAGCATAACTCAGCAGCATATAGAATGCGACAACCCGCAGCATAGCTTTGCATTGTATTTTATTGTTAGCTCATCAAAACACGACATAACAAAGCATAACATTGCACTTACCAGCCAGAAAATCAACCAGCCAATCCAACATATCAACCAGCCAATCCAGCAAACCAATCAACCAGCAAATCCAGCAAAGCAATCAACCAGCAAATCCAGCAAACCAATCAACCAGCCAACCAGCACCAAAGCGTAACGCGGTGGCCTAAGGTGTAATGCATCAGCCGCCATAACTCAAAGCCGAGATGTAAATCTAGGTTAAAGAAAAGCGATATCATTCGAACTACATCGAACGTTGTTACTGACAACACACACGTCAACAACAACTCCGCCTGTTTTCTTATACAACGGAGACGTAAACAAACCGAAGCACCCTGGACAAAGCCTGTCCGAGATAAAAAGGTTGGCAGGTTCACGACATCTCTCGAGCTTCAACAACAATTAATGTCAACTCGAATCGAAGAGAATCAAAGTTGACAGCCACCTGAATATAGGCTTAACTAAATGCCAATGTGAATGACCGTGAATGTAAACATTTTAGTGTAAATATGGATGTACATGTAAATGTAATCGTGTGTAAGAGCACATGCAGGCCTACATGTAAATACCAGTGTAAATTTAAACCACGCTCTTCTACCAAACTCTGCCTCGGGGGGGGGGGGGGATGGGTTGCAAACCAGCAACTCTTCGTGCCGGTCCCAAGCCCGGATAAATGAGGAGGGTTTGTCAGATGAGTGTCGATGTGCTGACAGTAAAAACAAAGACGATTGAAATCTGATGTCAAGTAACACTGATCCACAAGCAACATGGTGAAAATGGCATCGGGCACCTACGGGCGCTGAGCCCACGGTTCATGATGATGATGATGATGATGATGATGATGATGATGATGATGATGATGATGATGATGATGATGATGATGATGATGATGATGATGATGATGATGATGATGATGATGATGATGATGAAATTTAAACGAATTTGTAAAGTTAACTGTAGCTAAATGCAAATGCAAATATAACTGCAAATGTAACGGTATCTTTAACTGCACCTATAAAAATGTAGATGTAAATCAGCAGTTGTAATTGCAATTGTTTATGGAACATTTATATAGCGCCTATTAAGAACCTTTCAGAGTGCAGGCCTTCCAAGGCCTATCTATAGGTCGATGCCTTCAGCAGACAACAACCTTTAGCAGCTGTCGCATGAACTTCACGTGTTAATTGCTAACTGTACCTGGAACGATGGGCCGCGAGGTATACACACCGTCACGAACGTCTAGGTGAACGAACGTCTGTGAAACTACAATCGGCGGATGCATCAAAGGCTGGAATCAAGGCGGAAGCGATCAAAGAGCATAGGACGACGGGTGGAAAGCAATGCCAGACATTCACTGCTGGAAAAACAGGAAGCGTTCGCCTGGCTCGAAGCGAATTCCGGGCAAAGCTATAACCGCCGTTTTCCGCTGTGAACCAAGTCGATGTCAATAGACTGTTTTTCCAAATGAGTGATACTGAAGACAGTTTTACCCGGCGACAATAAGGAGAAAACAATACATACAAGCCCTATAGCTCATCACAGGTAAACTCGGCAACAAAGTAAATCTGTTGATTCGCTGAAATACCGACCAACTCAAGTTCTCTCTCGAATTTCAATCAGATTTCTACGCTACGGTAGGCAAGGAAGAACAGGGTAAGTTAAGGTAACTTAAGGTAGACTAAAGTAAGTAACGGTAAGCTGAGGTAAGCTGAGGTAAATAAAGGTATGTGAAGACGAGTTAAGGTAAGATAAGGTAAGATAAAGTAATGTAAGGTAAGGTAATGTAAGGCAAAGCGGGTGAATTCGGTAATCTTGGATTAGTCACCACAGAATTCTTCAGACTAAAGTAAACTTGACCAGAATACATTACATTCAATTACTTCGGATCAGACAGGACTTGCACAAATACAGTATCTACAGTTAAGCAAACACCTTATCGTCCGTGCAAGCAGAACTAGGTGGCTGAACTTGTCCACAGAAACAGTTGCGACGCATTTCCAGTTACACGGGAGGGGATTACGGGTGTCTTACGGGACAGTCAACTGGGGTTGTTCGTATCCCGTACCCCAAGCGATATCTAGGCGTAGACCCCTTTGACCTGCACCTAGAAACCCCAACCGCAGCTCTGAGACCCGGGTTACGACCTGGGCCGCATAGACATCGTGACATTTTGTCAACAATGCGCAGCGATATCTTTTTACGATCGCCGATATTGCAGTCATTGCGAAAATCCATTAGCGAAGAAAAAATCAACTACTCCCACGAGGTCTTTCGCAGTAATAGAGAGGTCAAAATTAATTATTAATTGACCAACATCACGAATTATTTATTGGTCAAAGTCACGAACTGTCCATTGAACATCAATGATTAATTTTATTGTGCAATATTGCGTTTTATTGGCGTATGATTTAACAGTGAGGAGTCGACGTACTCATGTTGCGTTGGCGGAATACATTGAGTGAGGCGCGTGTCATCGTATCGAACACTTACTTATACTCGTCCTGCTTGTACTGACGTACCTCCCAAGGCGAGCGAATTGCTACGGTTTAAATATCGTTTTAGAATAAACGAATTTAAAGGCTCTATTTGCCGCTGATTGTTATTGAACTAATCGATTCCACAGTTGAGGGAACCCTGCGTTCGCCCAACATTTTGCTCGAAATTTTATGGATTTTTCGGTTAAGGTTAATTGAATTTCTGACCTTAACGGACTGGGCTGTATCTGGGTCAGAGGTGGCGGGCGGGTCGGAGGTGCACAGCAGGCAAGTGGCCTGGACGGAGTTCGATTTATAGGCAAGATGCATGGCTGCGTATCCGTTTGGCCAGGGACGCTGCAGGCACCTTTCACCAACACTTGAAAACTGTTCTCCTTCTCCAAGGCTGGGATGGGAGCGCCTCTAAGTAGTTACCTTTTATAGGCGCTAAAAAATACTCTGAATGAATGAACGATTGACTGACTGAATGACTGACAGACAGACAGACAGACTGACTGACTGACTGACTGATTGATTGATTGATTGATTGATTTATTGATTGGAGGCTGTGACTGCGCTTGGGAAAGCTGCAAGCCCCACACGAGTTCAGCACGAACTTCGGGTAAAACGGTTGATCAGCAATCATCACATAAATATCTGTTCGCGTGTCCTCGGCCATATATCAGTCGTTGGCCATCTTTGTGTCGTTTTGACGGATTATATTGTAAAAACGCAAAAATGTGCTTGATAATTCTGGCAGTTTGGACTTTTACTGTCGCCCAGTCTGCTTGTCAGGATCATATTTCGTTTTCAACACGGATTTACCGCGTTTCGGACGGTTTTTGTTGCATGTTATCGTGACCTTCTGCGATTGGAATCGTCCATCTACAGAGGCGGGACAGGATTCCACCTGGATAGTCAAGACTCAGACCCACCGACCTACGTACGCTGTCTACGCCGGGAAATCTTGGATTCCGTGGAGTCCTTCGGGTACATATATACACCTACATATATACATACATACATACATACATACATATGTATATACTTACATGCATATATACTTACATATGTACATACATACGTACAAGCATACATATGTACATACTTACATGCAAACATATATATATATATACATACATACATACATACATACATGCATACATACATACGCACATACATGAACACATACATACATACATAAATACATGTATACATACGCACATACTGGAAGTCTTTGGAGCGGCACCGATTGTGAACACGGAACGCCTCGACTTCCTACCGGCCGATGGGCGACGAATACCTGTCATGCGTATACCCTGCCCTTCGAGAAATATCCGGACGCCGCCTCGTCTTTCGTGCCAGTCCGGTTTCATTAAACGCCACTCAACTGAAACCCTACTCACTTCTCTCTACAACAAGCTTGTTTCTGCCGTCTCTCACCAACAAGTCTCTTGTCTCTGCCTCCTTGATATTTCAGCAGCCTTTGACATCATCGACCACGACATCTTGCTCCAAAGACTTTCAACCTGGTTCGGTTTTACTGATACTGCTCTAACCTCGATACAATCGTATCTCTCCTCCCGCTCTTTCTCCGTCAATATATCAGAAACCTCATCCCAATCATGCCCGATCACTTATGGAGTCCCACAGGGCTCTGTTCTTGGACCTCTCCTGTTTATCCTCTACACTACTCCACTCAGTTCACTTATAAAAGCAAGCAAAGTCGATCATCACCTTTTTGCTGATGACACTCAACCGTTCATCTCTTTTTCTCCGAACTGTTTCAACGACTCCATAGATCATCTTCTTCGTACGGTTACCCAGATCTCCTCATGGATGACATCTAATCTCCTGTGCTTGAACCCATCCAAAACCGAATTCATACTTATAGGCCTACGCGACCAGCTCAAGAAAATTTCTGATTCCTCTATCTCTTTCAGCCTGGACTCTGCCTGCACACACACCTTTAACACTAACTCTTCTGTCCGTTACCTAGGTGTGATCTTCGGCCAAAACCTCAGCTTCTCTGATCACATACCCATCTCTCCCGCTCTTGCTTTATGCATATCCGTGACCTTCGCAGAAACCGCCCTATGCTTGACTTTAAAACTGCATCAACCATTCGCACATCCATAGCCCATGCTAAATAAGACTATTGCAATTCACTATTCCTGAACATAGGCTCCACCCAAATAAGCCGCCTTCAAGCCATACAGAATGCTCTTGCTCGTGCTGTCACTAAAACCCCCAAACACCATCATATAACTCCTGTTCTTAAATCACTACACTGGCTTATAATACCTGAACGAATCGAGTACAAAGTCCTATCACTTACCTACAACATACTTCAATCTTCCCAACCCTCCTATCTTCGTCAGTTATTTACAACACAACCGCTTCTCTCAACCCGCTCTTCTTCTGCCCTAACACTTCTCCGCCCTCCAATCACCTCATCCTTAAAATTTGGTAATCGCTTCATAGCCATAGCTGCCCCACCACTCTGGAATAAACTCCCCCCCAGAACTGCGACAGTTTTCTGACCCATCATACAAACTCACCGATGCTCCACCGCTTGCAATTTCTGCTTCGGTCTTTCACTCAAAACTCAAAACATTCCTCTTCCACAGATCCTCTCCTGACATCCCTTCTTCCTCTTACCTGTCTCTCCTCTCGAACCCCAACCATCACCCACCGTAGCTGCCACGCTGTCTCTCTGCCTGACTCTTGGATCTTGACCTGGAACCGAACCCCTTTTGTCTATCGATTTTGTTTTGACTGAGCGCCTGTGAATATGCTGGTCCCCGCGGCGCGGCTTTCGTTGGGCGCTGTAGAAATCTTGGAATTACGATTGCGATTACGATTACGAGGGACTGCTAGACGGTGAAACGACCGAAGGCCATCGGGGTCGGATAACATCGCCCATCGTTAATCCTCATTCTCGATGCTACGTTCTTCAAGGACTCTGAGTATGCTGTCATCTTTCAACTCTATTTGGGAATCTGTGGGTTGGGCTTTGGATGTGTGCGCGAACTTGACAGTGGTGAAGTCTTACAGCTATTATGTCAGCAATGTTTGCTAATGGATGATTGTTCTGTTCTTAATGACATTTAACATTGTTAAGGCTAGCGTAGAGAGCGCCTCTGATTAATTTCTGTTGAAGCGGCCCTATAGAAATTTCTCATTACAATTACAACTACAATCTAGGACAAAAATATCAGTGAGATTAATATAAGGTAAGGTATGGTGTGGCATGGCATTTTCAATCAGAAAACTAACAGCAAGAGCGGATACAGTGGGTAATCCGGACATGTCCACCCATCTGAGTTTGGGGGGCCAAACCACTGAGTTAGCCTACAAACTGGTTAATCCTAGGGTTGGTTACTAAAAAACATACCGGTGCATAACTTAAAAGGCCACAATACAAACGCTAACACATGTTCAACAGCTGACTAGAAAGCTCAGCCTATATACGTGACCTAAAAAGGACTAACATCTCTCAGCTATATACATAAATAGCGGGAAAAGCAGTCTGAAATACATATCCAAGCCATAAATACACATTCGTGTACAATTAAGTACATATGCACATAAGCATTCAAGTACGAATATGCATACACAGACTCGGTGAATTCGTTGAAAAATGAACAAGGTCGAGGCCGTATACGATCGCTACAGAAAAACATGTACATTTACAGTTTAACATTTACACATACAAGAAGACGTCCTTCATATGTTTAATACACTTACACACACATGCATGCATACATACATAGATACATACATACATACATAGATACATACATACATATATACATATATACATACATACATACTGTACATACATACATACATACTTACATGCGTACATACAAACACACACACATGAACACATACATACATAAATGCATACATACATGTATACATACGCACATACATGAACACATACATACATACATACATACATACATACGTACGTACATACATATGTACATACTTACATGCATACATACAGATGTACATACTTACATGCATACATGGATACATGCATACACACATACAGGGACACATAGATACATGCATATAAACATACATAAATACATATTTACATACTTGCATGCATACAGACATACATGAACACATACATACATGCATATATATATACATACACACATACATACATACATATGTACATACTTACATGCATACATACATACATGCACACACACATACATGAACACATACATACATGTATATATATATACATAAACGCTTGCATGGAGTAATCATCGTCAGTGGATGGAAAGCGAGACATTAAAAGCCTGACCTGAAACAGAGAGACACCTGCGTTGTTGCTTTAATCTTCCTCGTCCGTTCTTCCGATGGTTTCACTGTTCGCTGGCGACGCTCAGACGAAGAAGAAGAAGAAGAAGAAGAGGAGGAAGATGATGACGATGATGAGGTCGCCAAGAACTCTCAGCTATCGTCTGCCTGCGCGCACGTGCAGCGTTGTAGATAGACTTCGCTGTGTCGTCTGCTAAGCGCTGGGTCGTTCAGCGCTGCCTTCGACCGGCCAGCGCTATCTCGCTCTCTGTCTCGTTTGACTGTTAATGCTCCTCCCACGGCCGTTGACGGTCTTCGTCGCTTGGTGGGGTTCGGGTGAGTGGGTGTAGCGCGAGAAACTGGCTGGCGTGAAATTGTTTCCGCGTGGGTTGAGACTCGGCGCTTGACGGTTGGGGCTAGTGTAGCGGGTGGCTGTCAGAAATGCTGTAGTAATTTTGGTGCGTACGAATCGGGGGTCGTTGTACGGGTGCTTTGGTATTTTTGCATGAGGATCTTCAAGTAGAGGAGCGGAAGTCGGAGAAGGAGGAATGAAATAGAAGAAAGTGGAGAAGGATTCAAAAGAGGAGAAAGAGAGAAAGAGAAAAAATCGTCGGAGGAGGTGGCGGGAGGAACAGAATGAGAAAGAAAGAGGAGCAGGATGCTGTCGAGAAGGAGGAATAAGAAAAATAGGGGGAGGATGCCGCGAATGATGATGAGGAAGGAAAAGAGGAGAAAATAGAGGAATAGCAGAAGGAAGAGAAATAGGGTGAAGAAGAGGTTTTGGTGAAAAAGGAAAGGAGGAGTAGGACGACAAAGATAACAAGAAAATGAAGCAGCCTTTTAACTCACTCACTCACTCACTCACTCGCTTGCTCGCTCACTTATTCATTCAACCGGACTCTTTTCTTGACATGGCATCTTTGTACAATCCTTCGGCCTTGACGCAGCGCTTATGAACAAGCTGGTGTCCTGCGCTTAGCTTTTAAGTAGCACTTTAAACATTTCGAGTTTACGATTACGATTACGACTCATTCATTCACTAACCAGTGACCAAACCAAGCAGAGTTAATCAAAACAGTAGAACTAAGAAATAATGCGACGTCAGAAATCGTGACCCAATAAGTTCTCGTCATCTGTCGTCAGTAAGTAACAACTACTGTCATAGGACATAAGCAGAAAAGCGAATTAAATACTTTTGTGGTTTGTAAACACTAAACAACACAACTCATTGACATGTAACAGAATACAATACGATCCTGTGCATTGTAAAACATTGTAATACAATATACGACACTGCGGTACATGTCTATGCAAAGCAATACAACTTCATACGGCACGCTACAATGCAATATAATGCAATAAATACGATGCAAGAAAACATAATACAATACACATGATACAATGCTATGCGAGAAAACATAATACAATACACATGATACAATGCTATGCAAGAAAACATAATACAATACACATTATACAATGCTATGCGAGAAAACATAATACAATATACATTATACAATGCTATGCGAGAAAACATAATACAATATACATTATACAATGCTATGCGAGAAAACATAATACAATATACATTATACAATGCTATGCGAGAAAACATAATACAATACAAACGATACAATGGTATGGAAGACAATGCAATACACTGCAGTAAAATACAATACAACTCCAACTCGATATAGCTGTGAATTACATCGTTAGGGCGCCCAGCTTCCAACGTTAAACGTCACATTGATGGAAGATGGATGAAACAATCGATGGAAGAAAGAAAGGATGGATGGACGCATGGATGGATGAACGGATGAATACATACTGTCCCTGATCGCAGTAGGTTGCTCAGCTAATGCTTAACACTTGACCATCGCCTGGTTACTATTGCACTTTGGAGTGTGTCGTTCGGCCTGTCTGCTTGCCTAACTCTCTTTCTGTCTGTCCGTATGCTTGATTGTCTGCCTTATCTGTTCGTCTATCTGTTTGTTTGTCTGTTTGTTCTTGTCAGTAAGGCTGGTGCCTGTCGGTCCTGTCTGTTTGTTTCACTGTCTATCTGCGTGCCTGGTGCCTGCCTGTCTGTCTGTCTGTCTGTGTTGTCTCCTAAGTTTGTCCACCTCTATATCATCTTTGTATGTATTTCTCTCTGCCTCTTTCTTTGTTTTTTTCTGGACTCAGTTCTCTCTCCTGTTATGTTTCTCTCCACTCATCCCTAGAGTATTATACATTACACGATTTATATACTGCATTTTGTGCTTACCTATTTACAGGTTCTTTTTCCTAATAGTTGAAGCTCCTCCTAATTAGGTTTACTTTGATTAATTAGATCTGATTTGTTTATGAGACGCGTTAGAAGAACCGGCGATCATTTTGAAGTTGGCCCATCAATCTTGGCGTCCAGCTAAACAGACACTGTCACTTGTAAGCAGAGATTGCGAAAATTATTGGACGAGTCTTAATTACTGCGGTCGCAGACAGCTGCAGAGGACTGCGACTTGTAAAGAAAAGATGCGGAAAGAAAAAGATCTGCAGGAAGAAAGACCGATCAGTTAATACCTGCCTCCTCCTCTCAGCAGCATCTTTCGAACCTACGACGATGATGATGATGATGCTGCTGCTGATGATGATGAAGACGACGACGACGACGTCGACGATGATGATGATGAAGGTGGTGGAGGTGGTGGTGGTGGGGATGGTGGGTGGTGCTGAAGATGATAATGACTCCGTTGATGAAAATTATGGAAGTGGTGGCGATAATCATGTTTACAAGTATGTATGTATGTATGTATGTATCTGTATATATGTATGTATGTTTGTGTATGTATATATACATCATAGAGTATCGCTATGCTAATCCGTGGACACAGACACATACTTTTATTGTAAAGGACAGATCTAGCCCATAATCACCTCCATCCACTATGCTCCGGCTGTTGCTAATGCTGCGGCTGCTGATGCTGTGGCACATTAGCATCCTCCTCAACCTCACGATCCTTTGATCGCCATCTGTCTTCGAGCCTTGCAACAGGTCGGTGCCATGTTTCCACGAGACCGTTCGCTGTATCCAGTGCCTTGCACTACAGTAGGTCTATATGCTTGCATCTACAAGCGTACGTTACCAGGGTAATGTGCACATTTGTACACAAACGTATACACAGGCATACGCATGGATCAGGCTACATACAGGCATACATATGCTACATACATAAAAACATACATACATACATGCAAGCATACATACATATATACATACATACATAAAAACATACATACTTACATAAATGCAAGCATACTTGCATATATACATACATGCAGAAACATACTTAAGTACATTCATCCATACATTCAGACATCCGTGCAAACGTAATACGCACACACATGCACACACACATTCATACATTACCATATGCATGCATACATACATACATATGTGTATACATATATGCATGCATACAGACATACATACTTGTACACAGTTGATAAGCTGCTTTGTAAATGGATGTAGCGATATTTATTATACAGGACCTTATATGCTTATTTATACACGAAAGCACATAGGCTCGCGTATATATATATTATCATTATATATATATATATTATCATTATATATATATTATCATTATATATATATATATTATCATTATGTATTCACACCGAACAGCAAAATACACTCCAATGTATGCATATATAAACGTATTTTGATGTACGTTGGTGAGTGTGTGCGCGCTTGTGTCGTTCAACTTCCAGCATTTCCATGGCTACCGTTACGAGAGTGCGTGCGCGTCAAAAGGACCCGCGCTCTCGTTGCCATGGTTACGCTTTCAATTGACGTCATATTACTCCGAGCTGGCGTCCGGATAGAGGTCGCTTGCAGTCGTAGAAGGAAGCGATACCTGTTGACCTAATTACTTATGAAGACAGGCAGGTCAGTTTGGGGTCAGCTCTTTGAGCGATTGGATTATTTTCCCACCCATTACAATGCAGTTCGTTTAGTTTGAAGATAATCCTTCTCAGAGCATTACCTTTCTCCATATCCCGAGGCTAAGGTAAAGATAATACATGAAATCCGACTTTGACTTAACCTTCTCTGACCATCGGATTTGTCCAAGCTTTCCAGCGGATTTACGGCGTTTGACCAGGGTTTCTCGTGAATAATCATGTTTTGTGCATTAATGATAACGGCGCTGTAAAAGTTGTTAGATTAGATTAGACCAAAATAAGTTCGAATAGACTCGACCAGATCAGATCAGAATCGCGTAGATTAGATTAGAATAGAATGGAATAGAATAGAGTAGAATATATTTGTTATGTTATATTATGTTATATTGATCTGTATTATAGTACATTGTTTTGTATCATGTCATATCATATATCATACCATATCGTATTATATCAATTATATTATAGTATGTTGGGAGGAAAATGAGACATCAAGCGTCTCTTAAAGCCTCTGATACCCAAATGACCACCATACCATCAACATGTGGTCCTCCTGTTGAAACAAGTGTATGGTGGACGAGGTGAGATGGTGTCTAGTTAAAAACAACGGGAGGTAGGCAACGGGAAACCACCTCTCTACTTATCCCAATCATGATGAAAACGACGACAAAAAAGATTGGAGATAAGTTGCAACAGTGAGCTGAATTTAACTTTTAAGTAACCGGAACGCTCACAAAATGTGTGCGCTGGCAGAAAATTGTTGTGCGCGCTATATATATCTCGGAGTCCCCTGCGTGTTGGTCTCGATCTCATCTCGGATTATTATACAATGTTCCCTCTAAGCTGCGCGCGTGTGCGCGCGCACACAAGTTTTAAGGATAGCTCTCATATTAAGAGTGAAGATCATACTTACTTACAATCCGTAGCTTTGAAGTAATTGGGATAATAATCTTGCGTACTGAGTGTCTTCCGGGACCAAACCTCACGCTCCTAATAATAGTTAAGTTTGACAGTTGCTATCTGACGTCTTCGGTCACGTGAACCAATGACAGCAATTTTCGGACACATTTTCATGCTGGACACATTCCCACGCCACACCGACCAGCATCGACGCACAGCCGGTCAGCATCGACACAGAAACGACCAGCATCGACACATAGCTGGGCAGCATTGACACACAGCACGCCACTATCCACACACAGCAGGCCAGCATCGACTCGCAGCCGGCCAGCATCGACTCGCAGCCGGCCAGCATCGACTCGCAGCCGGCCAGCGTCGACACAGAAACGACCAGCATCGACACACAGCCGGTCAGCATCGACTAGCAGCGGGCCAGCATCGACACGCAGACGGCCAGCATCGACACACAGCCGGCCAGCATCGACTCGCAGCAGGCCAACATCGACAAATAGGCGGCCAGCATCGACACACAGCCGGTCAGCATCGACTCGCAGCGGGCCAGCATCGACACACAGCCGGTCAGCATCGACTCGCAGCGGGCCAGCATCGACACGCAGCGGGCCAGCATCGAGACGCAGACGGCCAGCATCGACACACAGCCGGCCAGCATCGACTCGCAGCAGGCCAACATCGACAAATAGGCGGCCAGCATCGACACACAGCACGCCAGCATCCACTCGCAGCGGGCCAGCAGCGACTCACAGCCGGCCAGCATCGACCCACAGCCGGTCAGCATCGACCCGCAGCCGGCCAGCATCGACTTGCAGACGGCCAGCATCGACACAGCCGGTCAGCATCGACTCCCAACCGGCCAGCATCGCTTCGCAGGCGGCCAGCATCGACACGCAGCCGGCTAGCATCGACACACAGCCGGCCAGCATCGACACACAGCCGTCCAGCATCGACAAATGTCCGGCCAGCATCGACACACAAACGGCCAGCATCGACAAATAGGCGGCCAGCATCGACACACGGCCGGCCAGCATCGACAAATGTCCGGCCAGCATCGACACACAAACGGCCAGCATCGACAAATAGGCGGCCAGCATCGACTCGCAGCCGGTCAGCATCGACAAACAGCCGGCCAGCATCGACACACAGCCGGCCAGCATCGACCCAAAGCCGGTCAGCATCGACACATAGCCGGTCAGCGGGCCAGCATGGACAAACAGCCGGCCAGCATCGATACACAGCCGGCCAGCATCGACTCGCAGCAGGCCAACATCGACAAATAGGCGGCCAGCATCGACACACAGCACGCCAGCATCCACTCGCAGCGGGCCAGCAGCGACTCACAGCCGGCCAGCATCGACCCACAGCCGGTCAGCATCGACCCGCAGCCGGCCAGCATCGACTTGCAGACGGCCAGCATCGACACAACCGGTCAGCATCGACTCCCAACCGGCCAGCATCGCTTCGCAGGCGGCCAGCATCGACACGCAGCCGGCTAGCATCGACACACAGCCGGCCAGCATCGACACACAGCCGTCCAGCATCGACACACAGCCGGTCAGCATCGACAAACAGCAGGCCAGCATCGACACACAGCCGGCCAGCATCGACCCAAAGCCGGTCAGCATCGACACATAGCCGGTCAGCGGGCCAGCATGGACAAACAGCCGGCCAGCATCGATAAACAGCCGGCCAGCATCGACTCGCAGCAGGCCAACATCGACAAATAGGCGGCCAGCATCGACACACAGCACGCCAGCATCCACTCGCAGCGGGCCAGCAGCGACTCACAGCCGGCCAGCATCGACCCACAGCCGGTCAGCATCGACCCGCAGCCGGCCAGCATCGACTTGCAGACGGCCAGCATCGACAAACAGCCGGCCAGCATCGACACACAGCCGGCCAGCATCGACAAACAGCCGGCCAGCATCGACACACAGCCGGCCAGCATCGACACATAGCCGGTCAGCGGGCCAGCATGGACAAACAGCCGGCCAGCATGGACACGCAGCGGGCCAGCATCGACACGCAGCCGGCCAGCATCGACAAAATAGGCAGCCAGCATCGACACACAGCCGGCCAGCATCTACAAACAGCCGGCCAGCATCGACATACAGCCGGCCAGCATCGACACACAGCCGGCCAGCATCGACAAATAGGCGGCCAGCATCGACTCGCAGCCGGTCAGCATCGACAAACAACAGGCCAGCATCGACACACAGCCGGCCAGCATCGACCCAAAGCCGGTCAGCATCGACACATAGCCGGTCAGCGGGCCAGCATGGACAAACAGCCGGCCAGCATCGATACACAGCCGGTCAGCATCGCCTCGCAGCGGGCCAGCATGGACACGCAGCGGGCCAGCATGGACACGCAGCGGGCCAGCATCGACACACAGCCGGTCTGCATCGACAAAATAGGCAGCCAGCATCGACTCGCAGCCGGCCAGCATCGACCCAAAGCCGGTCAGCATCGACCCACAGCCGGTCAGCATCGACCCGCAGCCGGCCAGCATCGCTTCGCAGGCGGCCAGCATCGACTTGCAGACGGTCAGCATCGACACAGCCGGTCAGCATCGCCTCGCAGCGGGCCAGCATGGACACGCAGCGGGCCAGCATCGACACGCAGCCGGCCAGCATCGACAAAATAGGCAGCCAGCATCGACACACAGCCGGCCAGCATCGACAAACAGCCGGCCAGCATCGACACACAGCCGGCCAGCATCGACAAATAGGCGGCCAGCATCGACTCGCAGCCGGTCAGCATCGACAAACAGCAGGCCAGCATCGACACACAGCCGGCCAGCATCGACCCAAAGCCGGTCAGCATCGACACATAGCCGGTCAGCGGGCCAGCATGGACAAACAGCCGGCCAGCATCGATACACAGCCGGCCAGCATCGACTCGCAGCAGGCCAACATCGACAAATAGGCGGCCAGCATCGACACACAGCACGCCAGCATCCACTCGCAGCGGGCCAGCAGCGACTCACAGCCGGCCAGCATCGACCCACAGCCGGTCAGCATCGACCCGCAGCCGGCCAGCATCGACTTGCAGACGGCCAGCATCGACAAACAGCCGGCCAGCATCGACACACAGCCGGCCAGCATCGACAAACAGCCGGCCAGCATCGACACACAGCCGGCTAGCATCGACACACAGCCGGCCAGCATCGACAAATAGGCGGCCAGCATCGACACACAGCCGGCCAGCATCGACAAACAGCCGGTCAGCATCGACAAACAACAGGCCAGCATCGACACACAGCCGGCCAGCATCGACCCAAAGCCGGTCAGCATCGACACATAGCCGGTCAGCGGGCCAGCATGGACAAACAGCCGGCCAGCATCGATACACAGCCGGTCAGCATCGCCTCGCAGCGGGCCAGCATGGACACGCAGCGGGCCAGCATGGACACGCAGCGGGCCAGCATCGACACACAGCCGGTCTGCATCGACAAAATAGGCAGCCAGCATCGACTCGCAGCCGGCCAGCATCGACCCAAAGCCGGTCAGCATCGACCCACAGCCGGTCAGCATCGACCCGCAGCCGGCCAGCATCGACTCGCAGGCGGCCAGCATCGACTTGCAGACGGTCAGCATCGACACAGCCGGTCAGCATCGCCTCGCAGCGGGCCAGCATGGACACGCAGCGGGCCAGCATCGACACGCAGCCGGCCAGCATCGACAAAATAGGCAGCCAGCATCGACACACAGCCGGCCAGCATCGACAAACAGCCGGCCAGCATCGACACACAGCCGGCCAGCATCGACACACAGCCGGCCAGCATCGACAAATAGGCGGCCAGCATCGACTCGCAGCCGGTCAGCATCGACAAACAGCAGGCCAGCATCGACACACAGCCGGCCAGCATCGACCCAAAGCCGGTCAGCATCGACACATAGCCGGTCAGCGGGCCAGCATGGACAAACAGCCGGCCAGCATCGATACACAGTCGGTCAGCATCGCCTCGCAGCGGGCCAGCATGGACACGCAGCGGGCCAGCATCGACACGCAGCCGGCCAGCATCGACAAAATAGGCAGCCAGCATCGACACACAGCCGGCCAGCATCTACAAACAGCCGGCCAGCATCGACACACAGCCGGCCAGCATCGACACACAGCCGGCCAGCATCGACAAAATAGGCAGCCAGCATCGACACACAGCCGGCCAGCATCGACAAACAGCCGGCCAGCATCGACACACAGCCGGCCAGCATCGACACACAGCCGGCCAGCATCGACAAATAGGCGGCCAGCATCGACTCGCAGCCGGTCAGCATCGACAAACAGCAGGCCAGCATCGACACACAGCCGGCCAGCATCGACCCAAAGCCGGTCAGCATCGACACATAGCCGGTCAGCGGGCCAGCATGGACAAACAGCCGGCCAGCATCGATACACAGCCGGTCAGCATCGCCTCGCAGCGGGCCAGCATGGACACGCAGCGGGCCAGCATCGACACGCAGCCGGCCAGCATCGACAAAATAGGCAGCCAGCATCGACACACAGCCGGCCAGCATCTACAAACAGCCGGCCAGCATCGACACACAGCCGGCCAGCATCGACACACAGCCGGCCAGCATCGACAAATAGGCGGCCAGCATCGACTCGCAGCCGGTCAGCATCGACAAACAACAGGCCAGCATCGACACACAGCCGGCCAGCATCGATACACAGCCGGTCAGCATCGCCTCGCAGCAGGCCAGCATGGACAAGCAGCGGGCCAGCATGGACACGCAGCGGGCAGCATCGACACACAGCCGGTCTGCATCGACAAAATAGGCAGCCAGCATCGACTCGCAGCCGGCCAGCATCGACCCAAAGCCGGTCAGCATCGACCCACAGCCGGTCAGCATCGACCCGCAGCCGGCCAGCATCGCTTCGCAGGCGGCCAGCATCGACTTGCAGACGGTCAGCATCGACACAGCCGGTCAGCATCGCCTCGCAGCGGGCCAGCATGGACACGCAGCGGGCCAGCATCGACACGCAGCCGGCCAGCATCGACAAAATAGGCAGCCAGCATCGACACACAGCCGGCCAGCATCGACAAACAGCCGGCCAGCATCGACACACAGCCGGCCAGCATCGACACACAGCCGGCCAGCATCGACAAATAGGCGGCCAGCATCGACTCGCAGCCGGTCAGCATCGACAAACAACAGGCCAGCATCGACACACAGCCGGCCAGCATCGACCCAAAGCCGGTCAGCATCGACACATAGCCGGTCAGCGGGCCAGCATGGACAAACAGCCGGCCAGCATCGATACACAGCCGGTCAGCATCGCCTCGCAGCGGGCCAGCATGGACAAGCAGCGGGCCAGCATGGACACGCAGCGAGCCAGCATCGACACACAGCCGGTCTGCATCGACAAAATAGGCAGCCAGCATCGACTCGCAGCCCGCCAGCATCGACCCAAAGCCGGTCAGCATCGACCCACAGCCGGTCAGCATCGACCCGCAGCCGGCCAGCATCGCTTCGCAGGCGGCCAGCATCGACTTGCAGACGGTCAGCATCGACACAGCCGGTCAGCATCGACTCCCAACTGGCCAGCATCGCTTCGCAGGCGGCCAGCATCGACTCGCAGACGGCCATGAACTTGATTGGACACATACTGCGTGGAAATTCTCTCTAGAGGACAGTGATTGAAGGAAAGAAGCTTTCCAGAAGACCATGAAATATTCTGTTGGACTGGATGATGAATAAAGGAAGAAGACGGGGCTACTAATAAGTTAAGGAAAGGGCAGAAAACAAAGAAGAGTGGCATCGTTTGATTCTTGGACCTGCCTAAGGGCAGAACACTTAAGAAATATTACATTATATTAGACTAGATTAAATTATAAGAAGATCAGACTAGACAAGACTAGATCATATAACACACTTGCTTACATGCCTCTATGGTGACTCCTCAGACGCAATCTGGGCTTACTACATCTACTAATCTTTTCAGTGTTGAAGTAACAAGCCTGACTTGTTGGCATCGGATCGATAGTCGTTCTCACCACATTAATAAAATGGAACCGTCAAAAGATAGCGGGCTTTAGAAGTTAATGTAGCGAAGAATTCTACTGCAACGAACATTGTTAGCTAAATTGGTAAACGCATACGTCGAGGCGCCTCTGTGCGTCAGGATGCCAGTTCGCAACTCGATCGTGGCTTATTCCTGAGATTTGAATCTCGGGCTAGCATGGTTCGTACACGGAGATCTTAAATGGCGTGGCACACATTCAAACGGGCAGCAGTGGTTAAGGATCTCACCCGATAAATTCATTGAAAAATAGGCAGGGTCGAGGCCATGCTGTCGCTATAGAAACCGTGTACATTTACATCTTACATTTACATTTTAGGCCTATCTTCTCTTGATTTTTTTTTGACAATCGGACTTCCAAGGACAACTTTGATCGTTGATGACAACTCTATTCTTTATTCTTTTTGGTCATCGATAATCGTAGTCGTAATCCCGAGATTTCTACAGCGCCCAACGAAGGCCACGTCACAAGGACCAGCTTATTAACAGGTGCTCAGTCAAAACGAAATTGATTGGCAAAAGGGTTCGGTTCCAGGGTCATATTTAGGGTTAGGGTTATGATTATGGTTATGGTTATCAATCGATGGGAGGTTTGGCGTTTTCCCACCACATCCTACAATCAGAGTCGTCAATCAAATTCCGCTCGTCAAAGCAAAATCACTGACCGCCAATATTGTTGCTGTCATGGTTATTTTACAGGACGTCTAATTTTTGGGACGTCTAATTTTTGCTAAATATATTACTAAAACACCAATTTTTACAAAAATGGTGTGAAAACATTTTCACATATTAGGGACATCAACCTTTGGTATGGCCCATCCTAAATATTGGGGTACCTGACCCCGCTGTCCCTGAGGGATCGACGCCTAATCGTCTGCAGTTTCCAAATGTAACTTAGGTGTGTAGAGAATAGACTAGAGAATAAATAGAATAAAAACAGAAAAAATAAGATATATAAAAATAAGAAAGAATATGGCAGAATCAAAAGAATAGATAGATAGATAGATAGATAGATAGACAGATAGATAGATAGATAGATAGATAGATAGATAGATAGATAGATAGATAGAAAAGTGTATGTAGGTATGTATATATATACATATATATATATATGTGTATATATATGTGTGTGTATATATATATATATATATATATATATATATATATATATATATATATATATATATATATATATATATATATATATATATATATATATATATATATATATATATATATATATATATATATATATATATAGAGAGAGAGAGAGAGAGAGAGAGAGAGAGAGAGAGAGAGAGAGAAAGAGAGAGAGAGAGAGAGAGAGAGATTAAAGAAAATAAAGATAATATAGAATAGGGGAGAATAAAGAGAATAAAGAAAATACAGCATAAAGAAAAGAATTAGGATAAATGACGAATGTGAGAATAGAAGAAGAATGAAAAGAGAACAAGATTCATGAGCGCATACGAGTGTACGAATCTGCATGCTTATCAACTTCCGCCCGTAGCGGAAGTTAATATACAACAATATTAAAGTCTTTCTGTCGTGCACTTGTCCGTCTGCGAGTCCGTGTCCCTGCATACGACTGTTCTGTGGTCCCTTTTTCTGTCTGTGTGTTTGTCTTTCTGCCGTATAAATAGCCTGTGGAACGAGCGCGTATTATATTGCGCTTAAAAAATTACGCAGTTATTAATATAACTTGCGGGGCATCAGAGCCCACGTAAAAGACGGAACTTCATCAGTTCGGACGGCGACGAAGAATAAAAACAAGAGCACGAAGAACGAGAAACAATAGGAGACGATGACGTCATACGTCGCGCGCATAATCGAGAGTCATCGAAGACGAATTATCGTTTGCGGGACGTAGGCGCCCGCGGTGAGAGGATAATCGCACCAGACCGGGTAAGGTTCCTGTTTTTTTCCCGTCTGATTTCTGACTTACTTTCGATGCCATCGTTATACGATGACATCGATGACTGTCTCTGTCTCTGTCTGTCTATCTTTGTCTCTCCGTCTCTCTGTCTATGTCTCTCTCTCTCTCTCTCTCTCTCTCTCTCTCTCTCTCTATTCTATTCTATTCTATTCGATTCTATTTTATTCTATTCTGTTCTATTCTATTCTATTCTTGTATCTATTCGACACCTTGTCACTGCCTTTTCCAGCTGAATCCAGAAGGCACTGACCTGGTTCAGAGTCATACTACACGCGGTGCGAGTTATGCTACACTTGGGGCGACTTGTACCGTGGAGCGACTTGTTCTCAGGCCTGACGGAAGGGCGGACAGATGGACGGACGGATACACGGCCGTGGCTTGGGGGCCGCTCCTGCCCACGATTGGAACGGAGAGCCGAGACGGGAGAGGGGAATAGTGCGCTGGTTCGTGTGTACGGGCCATCGCTCCGTCCGTCCGTCCTTCCATCCGGCTGGTCCCGCGGCGACGTAGGTGACGGAAGATGACGTCGATAACTCTCCCTCCCCGTTCCTCTTTCCCTCCCTCTCTTCCCACCCACGCACTCCAGACTAACTATAGCCATCCAATGGAAGCAGCAGCTGTTGCAGCAGCTGCTGGCTGACCAGCGGGGGCGTGTGATTGGCCGTCCGGATGATTAGAGGTATGCTGCGGGTTTCGGTCGTTTGGTGTCGCTTCCAGCATACGAGTAAATAACATTCAAATCGGAGGTTGCTAAAAATACCGGGCTTGCACATAAATATGGATACGGGTTCTTTATATAGCGCATGACGACCACAGCATATAATCTCTATCTAATTGGCGGACGTTGTGTCAAATTTTCTACCTGATGGTCAAGTTCTGAGAAGTTTCCTTCAAGAGGCGCTATATAAATATATGCAGTTACGATTACGATTACCGAATGCCTTCTTCTTCATTCCTGGTGGCGCCCTCTGCAGTTAAAAATTGTTGCACCAATGTAAGAAGTTGCGGCGATATATAAATGTCTTGATGCACATATACATATGCATGCAGACATAAACACAAGCATACATACATACATACATACATACATACATACATACATACATCATGCATGCATACATACATACATACAACCACACAAATGAATATATGCGTACGTGCGTATGCACGTACTTGTATACATACATCTATGCATATGTAGATGCATGCACACAATCTGCGAACCTTTGAGATGTTTTTAAAGACGCTATATAAATCGCCCGATGTACTCGATGCCTTATTATTACATTTTCATGCCATTAGTCTAATAGACCTGCAATCCGTTTATACGAGAAAGTCATAAATATGGATATATATTGTTCGATATTACTTATATACATATACATATATATATATCCTTATATATACATGTACATATGCATTATATATACATATACATGCCTGTGTTGCATATATGCAGGACACGACGGTGTGAAATTTTTTGCTGCAACCAATGATTTCTAATTAATTAGAACTGCATACATTTGCATACAATTACACCTATAGTGCACGTCTGCTTATCTGGAAACAATTCATGTCTAGTTTTGTGGCTGACGGGGATCTTGACATAACTGGCGAAGGGGGGAGGTGACCCTAGATGGGTGTGTGTGTTGTGTGTGTGTGTGTATATATATATATATATATATATACATATATATACAGTGCTATCACCAGAGCCAGTTATATTGCTGTCCCTTCTACTTTCCAGATATATCATCTTTGATCCGTGCGATCTTTGACAATCTTAAACTTCTTTAAGTATATGTATTATTTAGAGTTTATATATGTTTTAAATAAAGTGGGTAGCTCAGATTCAGATCTATTTGTATGGGAATTCCCTCCTGAATGTTTCAAAGCATCTGCCATTGAAGATATTTTTCCCAGTTGCATTTCGCTTCTGTTCATAGGTCACTTCCTCATTGCTGCCAATCTCACCCATTGCATATAATGTATATACACTGCTTAAGACGTGTATATATAACCTATATACAGATAATCCAATATTTATATAATGCAAGGTGATATATATCTGTATATAATATATAAAATGAAAGTGATATGTAATATATATCACCTTTCATTACGCAAGATTACGTGCACATATATAGTTCACTTCATCATATGTATATGCATATAACCTTAGGTCACATATATACATGTTTCGAATGTAATGAAAAGTAGTATATATATATTTGATTGCGCATGTGCAGAGCATGGCGGGTGAGTAAGTAAGTAGGCAAGGTGTAACCGGAGACGTTTTAATTATCTTTCCTAATTCGATCGGGAAGAAGGATGTCTGTAAAAGGGCTTCCTTTTTTTCTTCCCCGAATCTCGGTAAATATCCGGCGATTTCTTCCAGGACACGTCCTTTCCCGGCAGCGCTCCATCCCTCCTTACCACTCCCTCGCACGGTCTGAGAAGATGATGGAGAATGCGAGATGTGGCCGGTGTGAGACCAAATTAGACCCTGACGAAAACAGCTCCGCAACGTATTGTGATTGGTTCACGTGGCCATTATACAGAATATTTTCCCACCAATAGAACTGTTCTGAAAACACTGGTTGCTGCCTCTTCGTTCGTTAAATTCATGTTTTGTCTTAATTACTGCTGTGGATTTTCTGGATTAAGCCAGTTGCCTGATAGACGGGTTCGTGTATATGTATTTGTTTATGTTTATGTATATGTGTATGTGTTTTTGTAGTCTATGTGTGTGTCGCACGGTGGTCTAACGGTAACGCGTTTGGTCAGGGATCATATGGTTAAGGGTTCGACTCCGTGTGACAACCCTGGGCAAGTTGCGCACACGTGTCTCTGTTAGCATATATACACAATAATTAGGTACCGGTGTATACAGCTGAGAAGTAAAAGGCAAGTCCTGCGATGCATTGGCCCATCAATCTTGGTGTCCAGCTAAACAGACGCTCTCACTTGTAAGCAGAGATTGCGAAAATTATTGGACGAATCTTAATTACTGCGGTCGCAGACAGCTGCAGAGGACTGCGACTTGTAAAGAAAAGATGCGGAAAGAAAAAGATCTATAAGAAGAAAGACCTTTCAGTTAATACCTGCCTCCTTCTTTCAGCAGCATCTCTCGAGCACCAGGACCTTAGGATTCGTTCATTACCAACTCAAGGGCAAAGAAAAGCAGATGAGCGCCTCCCCTACGTCCCTCATAGGACATGGAGATTTACTTACGTACTTACTTAAGTACATAAATGGGCTTCTATTTTCCATTTACAAAGCTGTTTCTTGTCAAATTCTGTTATCAAGACAACATAACCTAAATTTCGCCTATATTGCGGCATAAATGGGCGCAGTCGGAACCGTGTTCGACCCAGAACCGATTGGGCAACACAATTAGTTCAGCATCGGGGGGGACACTGGCCGGCGATGGTGAGGGCTGAGCTGTCGCTTTAGACGCAAAGGAATTAGTGACGAAATGTTGACACAGCCATTTGTGTCTATATTGCATCGAAGGAGTGCGTGTATGTATGTGCGTGTATGTGTGTATGTGTGCGTTTGTATATGCTTGTATAGATGTATACATGCGTACGTATGTTTGTATATATGCAATGATCAACAGATGGATGGATGGATGCATGGATGGATGGATGGATGGATCAGTTTGTGTGTGATTACATATGCATGCATGCATGCGTGCAAGTGTGTATGTCTGTTTATCTGTAATGTGTGCATATGAGTATGTATTTATGTATGTGTATGTATTGCGTATGTATGTATATATAGGTACGTAAATATGTGTGTATATATATATGTGCACCCAGGTATGCATGTACGTATATGTGTATGCAAGCATGCATGCATACATGTGCATATATTTACATGGTACAGTATTGTATTTAATCTAGTATGTACTCTTATGTACCATTATGTATATATACATACGAGTATATATATATATATATATTTGTGTACCTAGGCGATTCACAGTATATACATACATATATACATAAACATAAACAAATACATATATATATTTACATGCTTAGGCTATTTTTAGCATTGTGTGTACATGTGTGTGGATGTTGGTGCGGACGATGTAATTGTGAAATGCAGTCGGATGAGAATTCTCTGGCGACCAATTGTTATGCTACGCGACTGCTGCAGCATATGACGATGATGGTGAGGAGTAGAATGGGAGGAAGAGGAATAACAGAAGGAGGAGGAACAGGATGATGAGGAGGATGAGAAGGATGGTTAGGAGGAGGAGGAGGAGCAGGAGGAGGATTAAGAGTAAGAGGAATAGGATGGGGTTAGGAGGAGAAGCGAGGGAAGGAGTAGGATGAGGAGGAGGCGGAGAGAGATGACGAATTAGAGCAGGAAAAATACGAAAATAGGATGTGGAAGAGGAGGAAACGGAGTAGGAGAAGGGAAGGAGTAGGAAGAGGATGGGAAATAAGAAGAGAAGAGTGCTAGTGAGGAGGAGAAGAAGAAAAAGGAGGAGGAGGAAGAGGAAAAGCAGGAAGGGAGCTCAAGGAGGAAGAGGGAAGAAAGAGGAGGTGAAGTCGGTGGAGGAAAGAGAAGACGAGGAGGAGGATCAGAAGGAGAAGAACGAGGAGGAGGAAGCGGGGAGTAGAATGGAGAAGGAAGAGGATGAGAAGTATCATGAGGATGAGAATACAAGAAAGAGCAGGAGGAGCCAGAAAAGGAGCTATAAAAAGGCGAGAAGGAGCAGCAGGAAGAAGAAAAAAATAGAAAGAGGAGACGGAGGAAGAGGAAGAAGAGTTCCCGGAAGTGCTGATGAACACTTTCGTTCGCTCTTTCGTTTGAATGCGCGGTGCTGCGAAAATAGCCGGAAGTGAGGCGGCGGGCGATAATAGGGGATAAGATGATCATCAGCATCGTCGTCGTCGTCTTCGTCTTCACTTGATGATATTTCGCACGGTATATCGGGGGCAGTTGTTAAGTGGTCGGCTAACGGATGATGCGACTCTCAAGAACTGGCGCAGGAACGGAAGTCACGACAATAGGACGCTCTTGGTTCCAGTTCTTTGATAATGGCCGACAGCTAAAAATGGAAGTGGCGAAATTAGCGGGTTGGGTCTGATAAGGTAATTTCAAATTTAATGTTTGCTATGAGCAGACACTAGTGTGGCCAGAACGCTCGCAGACATGCACTGTGTGGTAAAAAAGCACGTTCATTGTCGCCTGATTCCAGACAGTTTTGTCTAATTATTGTAAAAGGCCACAATATTGTCTGGCTGTTGGTCACAATGACTGTGCTTTATTGCCTCTCTCTCTCCCTCTCTCCCTCTCTCCCTCTCTCTCTCCCTCCCTCCCTCCTTCCATCCTTCCCTCCCTCCATCTCTTCCTCGCTCCCTCCCTCCTCCCTCCCTCTCTCTCTCTTGATTTTCTGTTGAATCTCTTTCTTTTGGGTGTAATTCGATTCATCTTCTGTATTCTGTAGTTTTCGGAGTGATACTGAGTCGCCCATTCCAGCGCCATCTACGTACTTCCCCAGTGGAATTTCCCTCACGGCCAACTGGTGAATGGTTTGGTGTCCATACTTGGACGTCGACCTTACCTTACCTTACCTTACCATTACCTTATCATTAACATAACTGCACTAGTAGTTTCTGTTTAACGACGCTGTGTCCTAACGAAAATGATTAGCGTCGCCCTCCTCCTTTAGCCAGGCTTGGGACTGGCACTACCCGAAGACGGCATTAGGAATGATCACCGAACTGTGGTTGTTACCACAGTCTAAGGACATCTTACGGCTTCAAAGGCCGTTGGCATCATTAGGAAACTTTTTTGTAACAGTTCTCACTGTTAGGCATACTACAGTTCTTTTTATTTTTCACCTAATCGTACTAGTAGTTCAAATGTTTAACGACATCTTATGGCATCAAAGGCCTTTGACGTCGCCTCCTCCTTTAGCTTGGCTTGGGACTGGCACTACGCGACTAAAGGCAGTCCAGCATCAAAACAACTCACTGACATTTTTCAGAGTCATGATTTGTTAATCAAGTCTCATGTGTAAGAGCGTTCTGGCTACATTATTAATAAATCAATCAATCAATCAATCAATCAATCAATTGCCAATCAGCATCGCCAGGTGGCGAAACGATTCAATAAATAAATAATTTATTTATTTATTCATTTTGTAAATAAATAAATAAATTTACGAATTCACTAAATGAATGAATGAATGAATAAATAAATAAATACATAAATTAATTAGTTAACTAAATAAGTCTTTTAAAATTAGTAAACAAATAAATTTAGTTATTTATTTATTCATTCTATTACTCATTCTTTCAGTTAGTTAATTCGTTCGTTCGCTCGTTCAATCACTCATTCAATCAATCAATTCGTTCAATAATTCAATTCTTACATTAATTAATTAATTAATTAATTAATTCGTTCGTTCATTCATTCGTTCATTCACAGCGTCTAGGCCTATATAGGGTTCCTTCAAGAAACAGTGGAGTGTTGTGGCTACATTAATGTCTGCTGTTTTTAGACATTACTTCCAAGACTGCGGAGACGGAGGATGAGGAAGAGGAAGAGGATGCAGAACAATCTGGACTTGGCGGAGGAGGAGGAGGATGAGACTAGGATTGCAGAGGACGATAAGGATCGGGTCACGAAATTCGCCCATAGGTGGCGTCTTGTCACGACATCGCGACGTCGTCTGTCGTCGTTTGATGACGTAGTAATGACGTAGATGTGACGTAGAAATGACGCGGACAGCCGGTTGTTATCTTGATTGGCTGCGTCTGATTGGCTGACACTCAAAGCGCTTTATTGGCTCGACGAGCACGCATGCGCGTGATTCCCTTTTATCGCTCATCGCCTTCTGCTGAGAACGATAATAAGGTCACTCGTTTCCACTAATCAAATCTGACCTAAATCCTATCTGATCTAATCCTAACTGCTCAAATATGATCTATTCTAATATGATCTAAACTAATATGATCTAATCTAATATGATCTGATCTAAAATGATCAAATATGATCTGATCTAATATGATCTGATCTAATATGATCAAATATGATCTAATCTAATATGATCTAATCAAATATGATCAAATATAATCTAATCTAATCTGACATTACCTTTTCTTGTGTAATCTGATTTGATCCATCCTGATCTAATCTAATACGATCTAATCTGATATAATCTAACCCACTGATCTAATCCACTTTGATTTAATATGACCTAATGTGATCTACTACAATCCAATCAAATCCACTCTAATATGATTTGATCTGATCTGATAACATCCGATCTGATCTAACCTTAATCTAATAAAGGCATAGGAGATGTAATTTAAGGCAATTTAAGGTGCTTTATTGTAAATCAATGTAAGGTCAGGTCAGGTCGGGTCAGGTCAGGTCAGTTATGATAAAGTCATACACTCGACTTACTTATTCTCGGCTTTACACATTGCGATCTGAAAATTTTCCTGACGTAAAGATTTGAAACGTAAATCTAACTGAATTGATATAACTTACCGTAAATGGCAATAAATATGCAGATATATTCATATATTCATATAAAATTCATTGTCTGATTAATATTAAGTCATTAGCGATTCGAAACTTCTATTTGGTAATCATTTTTGACCACTGATGACGAACTTAATGTCCTTTAAATCGCATTTAAGAAAGAAAACCGGTTTGTGACAACACATTCGAACTGCATGTTTACAAATCTTGTCCTCCGAAGTCGTCAACCGCAACGGCTTTTGACCTATCGTAAGTCGGTCAAGAGTCAGATTTTCCGCTTTAGTGATTCAATATATTTATGTAGACCTATGTGCGTACTTGCGTATATGTATATTTATGTATATATGTATGTATGGGTGCGAAAGGCAATACAGTACAGCTGTATTTGATGTTGTACTCCTTTAAAAGCTCAGAAATGCACACGCGACCATACGATAGCATCGATTGTGTTGAGTAATTGTGAGTGAAGGATTTGCTCAAGGTCTCTACATAGGCCTAGTAACCTTCTCAGCGGCTCGAACCCGTACTCTCCGCGTTACAGGCAGAGCGCTCTAACCAATCGGGTGCTGTGTATGTATTTATCTGTGCGCGTGCGTAGTAATGTTTATGTGTACACGTGTGTATGTATGTATGGATAGATCGATGGATGGATCGATGAAACGATCAATGAATTGATGTTCATTTATTTATTCGTTTAGTTATTTATGTATTTTTTGTTGTTTAAATGTTCAGTAATATTTCTTAAAGACCTACATCTCGTCAGTCAACATGGCCTTTGAAATGCATTAGCAGTAAATATCAAATAAAAAGAACTGTTTGCACAGTTTATTTTCAAAGTCCTCGGTTAATGTCAAAACATTTGAACTGTTGAAACCCCATAACTGTGTCCGAGTAACCTGTGATCTAATTGTAGGAAACGGTGAAAGCAGTTGCGTAGACTCACCTTTTCCGTCAACAGAATTAAAAGGTTAAATAATAGAAATAACTCTAGATGTTTTTGTTACCTGCTGTATTTTTCTCCTTTGAGTGCTTTCAGTAAGATGACAATGCTGACGTCATGATCGACGTCAGAGCTAAGCATCGGGAGTTTATGAGGCCGGTTTAAAGGGAGTTTATACCCCGATACAATAAATTGTTTGGGCTTCTGGGTCAGCGGACTGATTGACTGTAGAACTGACCCTCTTTGTATACCATCCTTACTGCAGAATGAAAAATTTGTCAACTTCAAAGGGAACACGAGAAAGATAAAGTGGGAGAGAGAGACAGAGAAAGTTAGCAAGAGTGGTGAGAATGGAGACAGAGAGAGAGAGAGAGAGAGAGAGAGAGAGAGAGAGAGAGAGAGAGAGAGAGAGAGAGAGAGAGAGAGAGAGAGAGAGAGAGAGAGAGAGAGATTACGCGATAGAGGGACGGACACTGGTGTCTGCTTTTATCAAACATTACTTTTAAAGCTGCTTTCTTTTAGCTGTCAAAATTTGCAGTTTATTTTCTTTTTTTATGTCTTTGATTGTGATTTTAGAATGCTGTGTTGCTTAGAAGCGACCATCGACTGATGCCGTATTCAGTACCATAAGGATACTATAGAAGTTATTAGATTAGATTAAGTTAGATTAGATTGGATTGAATTCGATAGGATTGGTTAGGATAGGATAGAATAGGATAAGAAAGGATTGGATTGGATCGGATCGTATCTGGTCGGTTCGGATAAAATCGAACTGGGCTGGATTGGATTAGATTAGAATGTATTAAACTGAATTAGATTAGATTAGATTAGATTGCGCGTGCACATATGCTTTGTCTCATATCCCCCAAGCGAGTCGGTCACTAAACCTTCTGTGAAGGTTGAAAATGTTTAAAACGTAGGCGATGCTCTGTGTCTGGTGGGGGCGTTTGGCGCTATTGACAGTAGTGGCGATGTTTCCGTCAAAGGTAATAAACGCAGGGTAGCCATCTTGAATCCCAAGTACGTCGTTAGCCACCACATTTATAAGTAATGTCTACCTAGAGCAGATACTAGTGTGGCTAGAACGCTCGCATGCATAAAGTGTCTTGCGTCAAAGCATATTCACTATAGTCTGCTGCCAAAAAATTCTGTAACTTCTGCAAACAATAATACCAGACCACAGTGACTGTGCTCTTTTTCTAGACAGTTTATGCTTACATACAGGAATTTCAGACTACATTAGAGAGCTCTTAAGGGGAGCTATGAAGTGTTCTGCTTCAATACAATGAACTGCAATTACAATACATTGCAACAGGCCACTTCAACTGTGCTTCAGTCCTAGACATTTGGTGTCTCTGACCATTCTGACTACACTAGTGTCTGCCGTTTCCATGTATAACTGCTGAGTGGAGGGGGAAAGCGCATGCCTAGCGCACGTGAACAGGTGGTTGAAAATCAGGAGATAGACATATGAGACGGAGAAGGAAGAGCGCCCGCCACCTGGAGGAGTGTGACGGAAAATGACAAGAGGCGAAGACAGTTCCAGTTGGAATCCATCAATTGACGAAAGCATGACTTGCATACACGGCTCTCTCTCTCCTCTCTCTCTCTCTCTCTCTCTCTCTCTCTCTCTCTCGTTCTCTCTATCTCTGTCTATCTCTGTATCTCTCTCTATATATGTCTATCTATCTATCTATCTATCTATCTATCTATCTATCTATCTATCTATCTATCTATCTATCTATCTATCTATCTATCTCTCTCTCTCTCTCTCTCTCTCTCTCTCTTTCTGTGGGTGCCATAGTATCTGGCTGCCTACATTTTGGTATGTTTTTGCCTATCTCTCTGTCTTGCATTGTACTGTATTGTATTGTAGGGACTTTCAGCAAATCCTTTACTCAGAATTGCGCAGCACCATCGATTGATGCTTAGTAATTATACAGTGGCGCTTTATAAATGCACTAATAATAATAAAAATAGTAGTAGTAGTAGTAGCAGCAGCAGCAGCAGCAGTAGCAGTATTAGTAGTAGTAGTGGTGAAAATAATAATAATATCTGCCTGCCTGCCTGCCTGCCTGCCTGCCTGCCTGCCTGCCTGCCTGCCTGCCCTGCCCTGCCTGCCTGCCTGCCTGCCTGCCTGCCTGCCTGCCTGCCTGCCTGCCTGCCTGCCTGCCTGCCTGCCTGCCTGCCTGCCTGCCTGCCTGCCTGCCTGCCTGCCTGCCTGCCTGCCTGCCTGCCTGCCTGCCTGCCTGCCTGCCTGCCTGCCTGCCTGCCTGCCTGCCTGCCTGCCTGCCTGCCTGCCTGCCTGTCACTCTGTCTGTAGGCTATTTGTACTGTATTGTCTCTGTAGGTCTGTCAGGTACACAAATAGAGTCCAATTAACTTCAGCTGCTCTACTGCAATCATCCGACAAACGACACCAAAATTTCCAATGTTTAATGTCTCTGGACAAAATTCTGCACATTTCCCTTTTCTAAAACAATTACAATGGAAACAATAGGAACGCGTCATCCTCAGTATTAAACTTGAATCAGAATTGCCTTGCTTCTAACTCAGTACGCCTAGTTCGACACCATTAGAAGTTAGACTTCACAAACGATTTCTATTTATCGTACTTGAATATATTCAATTTTATTCTATTACAGTCAATTCTATTTCATTCTAATCTATGCCAGTTCATTCAATTTAATTATATTCTAAAAATTCTATTCAAATTGCATTAAAACAGTAGGAGATTTCGATTTTCTCCATCATCGGCGTTGATCGATGGACCAATAGAAGACGATGCAAACGGAGAGTGCATTTGGATGTAATGCTCTGCCGTGCATTAAAAGCAAAGCATGACTCCGAGACCTCTGGCGACGCCACAGCCAACAAGTGGGCTTGATTGACAGACGGAGCCTACGTCACGCGGCCAACAGGTGTCCTGCGTATGACGATCGTCTCTACGTCACTGCGGACTTCGATCTTCTTCCCTCCGCCTAGACCAGATCATATTTATCGATATTAATTGAATGTTTTTGATGTCGTCCACAGCTTTTTATGTATGTATGTATCTAGGTCTGTATGTAGGCGTGTATGTATGTATGTATGAAGATGTGTATGTATGCATGTATATATGTATGTATGTATGTATGTATGTAGGCATGTATGTATGTATGTATGCATGCATGTATGTATGTATGTATTTATAAAGATTTGTATGTAAGCATGTATGTATGTATGTTTATGCATGTATATATTTATTTACATATGTATGTATTTATGTATGTGTATATGTATGTATTTTTTATGTATGTATGTATATATTTTTTTATATTTATTTATTTACATATGTATATGTTTATGTATGTATACATGTATGCATTTATGTATTTATTTATATATGTATTCATGTATATATATACAAAATATGTATCTTAACATTTAATATAGCGCCTTTTGCTTTCATCAGTGAAACCCCGCCTATAGTATGCTAGCCCAAGTGGCGTTAGAATCGCTAAGAACAAAACGTTCAAGAGTAAGCAGACGATGCTCAGGTAACTAGAAAGTCGCAACCGTAGGGCTCTATATATGTATGTATGTATGTACCGTTCTATATATTTATGTAGAGCCTCTCGAAGGTGTTAAAGCGCGGACATCTAACAGATATGTAGACACGATAAGCAAAATAAATGAATATATACAAATATGAATATATACAAATATACTATAGGTATTTATAAGCATATCAAAATCTATGTATATGGCTGTATATACATACATATATATATACAGGTTATTGTTACTTGTGCATTTCTTAAGCGCCGCTATTTAATGACTGTCGATGGCTCAGACCAAATGTGAGTGAAGGTCTTGTTCAAGGTCCCTACACAGTAACTGTCTGAGGAGAGTCTCGAACCCACTCTCTCCGGTTAGCAGCCGAGCGCTCTATCCAATCGGTTACTATGACCCACATATAGCACCTTTTAGGTACCTTACAAAAGTAAATATACAGGTATGTATACACAGTGCATAAGATCTAAATATATACATATATTTAGATCTGGATGTATTGCATATTTATAGTGTTTATATATATATATATATATATATATATATATATATATATATATATATATATATATATATATATATGGATGTTTGCTTGTTTGTGTATACCGTGCTATACACTGCGTGTATGGTTGTGCTTGGTTGAGTGTACAGGTGTTCATAGGATTCGGTCCAGGTGTGTGTGTGAGAGAGTGTGTGTTGCGATATGTGCGCGTGCATGCGCGTGCATTTAACTCGTTCTCGGTGAACTTGATGGATATCCACCTTCAGCTGCATCAACCGCAGAAGTCTATAGAGTTCGAGTATTTGCAGATCGATTGTCTACAGCTGAGTTCGATGCTTGCTCTTATCGGTCGTTATTTTCGCTCGGTGTGTGCGTGTGTGCGTGCGTGTGTGTGTAGGTGTGTGTGCTTGCGTGTGGGTGTGCGTGTGTGTGTATGTGTGTGTTTCTTTAGAAAATTGTAAACAGAGGAGACAAGAGAAGGAAACTAAAGAGAAAAAAGAGAATTATATGACAAAAGTAACGACTTACAGCACATATAGCAATGTGTACAGCGAGGTACTAGAAGGCTCTATATAAATTTTCTTAATGCACAGTTCCATTCATACACAGACTCATCACAGAACCAAAGAGAACAATACAGACCTTCAAAGAACATTATCACAGGAGAACGCCATCGCAAAACCCGGACCGAACGAGACTGAATTACGAAGCCTTGTTAGCTACATTGGTTGACGCATACGTCAAGACGCTTCTGTTGGTGAGGATGCCGGTTCGCATACCGATAGTGGCTTTATTTCAGAGGTTTGAATCTCGGGCTAGGTCGGTCTGTACACGGGGACTTTAAATGGCGTGGCGCCCATTCAAACGGGCAGCGGTGGTGACGGATCTCACCCGATTAATTCATTGAAAAAGGAGCAGGGTCGAGGTCATACGGTCGCTATGGAGAAACGTGTGCATTTACATTTTACATTTAAATTGATTCAACATTTGACTTCATTGCATTGAGCTTTGTCTGTCCGTCCATCCGTTCGTTTGTCTGTTAGTTATCTGAATACTTAATATAGGGCCTTTTTACCTAATAAAGTGCTGCCTTCGCTGTCTGTCTGGCTGTCTGTCCGTCCGTCTGCATGCATGTGTGTCCGCATGTCCGTCATTTATTGCAAGAAAATCCATCAACTGGACTGACAGGGTATGCAAAGATGAAGATGAGGAAGAGGATGCAGAGGAGGAAGAATAGAGAAGGAAGAACGGGAAGAGGAAGAGGAAGAGGAAAACGAAGGAAAATGAATAGGACGATAAGGAAGGAAGAAGAAGAGGAGAAAGAAGATGATGATGAGGAGGAATAACAAGAGCAGAAGGAGGAAGATCAGTATCAGGACGAAGTAGAACGTGAGTAGAGGAAAGAGAGAAGGAGGAGAATAACAAAGAGGAAGATCAGAATGATGGTGCAAGGGGGAAAAGGAGGAAAAAGAGAAGGATGAGGAGAAGACTAGCGAAAAAGAAGAAGAGGAGAGAATAGCAAAGAGGAGGAAGAGTATTATGCCGGTGCCAAAGGAGGAAGAAAACAGGAGTCGGAGAACGAGGAGGAGAATGAAGAAGAGGATGGTGCAGAGGAATAATAGGAGAGGAAGGAGGAGTAAGAAGAAAGCGGAGCGAGATGCGTGCGTGGGCATGATGTATTAACGCTCGTGGACCCGAAGACGGATGCCTTCGCTCTTCCGTCGCACCAGCTGACCTTTCCGCGAAGAAAAATAGTCCCTAGAATGGTGCTATATAAATATGTTGCTTATTGCTACGATCGCGCCTCCACAGCATCAAGCCCTGTAGTAGAAGCTATATATATATATATATATATATATATATATATATATATATATATATATATATATATATATATATATATATATATATATATATATATATATATATATATATATATATATATATATATATATATATATATATATATATATATATATATATATATATATACATATATACATATATACATATATATATACAGATAATATATATATATAATATTCTATACGTGTAATATCAAACATACATTTTATGAAATGTATATGTATGATATTAAACGTATATAATATTCTATATGCATAGTATTGTATACATATTATGTGTATTAGAGCAAGGATTTAATTCTAATTCCGTCAGCTAAGAGCTCGAAATGTTTATTAGCTAATTCATTTTCCAGACTTGGCATTCTACGATGGATGACCTATACTCTCATGTATATTATGGTCTGCCTGCCTGCCTGCCTGCCTGCCTGCCTGCCTGCCTGCCTGCCTGCCTGCCTGCCTGCCTGCCTGCCTGCCTGCCTGTCTGTCTGTCTGTCTGTCTGTCTGTCTGTCTGTCTGTCTGTCTGTCTGTCTGTCTGTCTGTCTGTCTTCTATTTTATTTGCCTAGCTGCTTGCCTTGAAACTTGTGCGTCTGACTACCTTCCTGCCTGCATGTTTGTCTCTCTGTATGTAAGTATGACTGCCAGGCATGCTTACATATGGAGACTTACTTCTTAAGTATGACAAGCAGTCTGCCTTTCTGTTTGTCAGTCTATCATAACATAAAGTTGACCAGATGTAAAGATGAAACATATGCTCTACAAGTCTGAGAATACAGATGTAAAGCCTCACATAATTGTTCGCTCATGAATCAATGCCTGGCAAAATCAGTGACCAGAACATCATATGACCCCTTGTCGCTCGTTGTAGAGCACAAACTGCGCATTGCAGTCTCACAGTTATCTATGACAGCCATTATTGTATTGTATTGTATTGTATTCTGTTCTAGTCTACCATTAATTAAGACAGTTTTGCGATGACTTTTTTGAAAAAATCATAAAGGTTTCAATTTATTGCATTCTATTTTGCTGTACTACACTTTGTTCCATTGCATTACATTTGTACTTCTTTGCATGTCTTCTGTACTGTAATTACTTACTATGTTGTATCGTAATCGTAAGCGTTACCTCGAGATTTCTCCAGCGCTCATAGAAAGCTAAGTCGCGGGAACCAGTTTACTCACAGGCGCTCAGTGAAAACAAAATCGACAAGCAGGAAGGGTTCGGTTCCAGGTCAAGTTCCAAAAGCCAGCCAGGAGACTGTCAGCTACAGTGGGTGGTGCTTGAAATTGAACCGGAAAATGAGATAAGAGGAAGAGGAAGAAATAGGATAGGATTTGTAGAAGAGGAGTGTTTTCAGTTTGGAGTGGAATACCTGGGCAGAGATTGCAAGGGGTGAAATGATGGTGGGTTCGTATGATGGATCAGATAATAGTCGTAATTCTCGCTGCAGTTTATTCCAGAGGAGACTTGGACTTCATTATACTTTAATGTACTTCAATGTACTGTACTTACTGTTCTGTGTTTTAATAATCATATGTCATGGGACTCCACAGAGAAATTTCATCGTAGGTTATCTACTAACGAGAATTCCGCTAGAATTAAACTCCGTGGCTACATAAGTGTATGTTTTTCCAGACACCACCTAAACCTTGAAGGGTCATTGTAAACACTTGCGGTCTATTATTTTAGGCCTACTACAAATAGATTTAGGCCCATATGGAGGATCATGCCACTCTGATCCCTTTCCATCTGCGCCTGTGAACACTGTTTACTGAAATCTACTCCGAAATCGACGAAACTTCTATAGCTTTTCGAAAACTAACATACTTCAAGAGAACCACACAAGGTGAACAAAGTCACATGCATCCGTTCATCAATTTGGGGGATTGAAATCTATTCACCCCGTGAAATGTCTTGCATCAGGTTTATTTAATGGGAGCCAAAGGCTCAGATTCTGTCTTTGAAATATGTCTGGAAACAGCAGACATTAACGTAGTCATGGCAGAATGCTGGTAGACACCCAAACAGAACAGTCACTGTGTCGTATTACATTGCAATTTATTGCAGTTTAATTGCAATTGTTATTATAATTGTTATTATAATTGTTATTCTAATAGTAATTTTAATCGTAATTGTGACATAACATTTGTCTAGCCCTTCTTATTAGCCTCTTTAAAGTAGCCAGAAAAGTCTTAGACAGGAGTTGTCTAGTGATAAAGTAATGTGGCTTATAGCAAGACACTAATGTGGCCTTTTCTAGCTGTTAGACGAAATTGTCTGTTATGTATGAATGTTCTTCGAATCCAGACAGTTTATGTCTGCGAGCGTTCTAGTTTTTGTTATCAACCACAACAAGCAAAACGCTATGAGATCTTATAGTAAATCTATTTTGTCTGTAAAAGGTCTCTAACTGATATTATTATTATTATTAATATTATTATTATTATTATTATTAACGTTGTTGTTGTTGCTGCTGCTGTTGTTGTTGTTATATTTATTCACAATTTATAATTTTAAATAAGAATAAAAACCCATGTCACATGGTGCTCCATAACTATTCCACTGTCTGCCATCATCATATATAAACTGACGGGCTACCCTCTCCCTTTTCTTCTCCTTCTCCTTCTCCTTATGCTTGTTCTTCTCTTCTTCTCCTTCTGCTTCTTCTCCTCCTCCTCCTCCTTCTCCTCCTTATCCTGCTCCTCTTCCTCCTCCTCCTCCTTCTTCTAGTTGATGGCTAGACAGAGTTCGTCAGGTTCATTTAGTGGCATAAAAGACTTGGTGCATCCTCAAATGGAAGATTTAAGTCTGCTGTTGTTGCGTTCGGTCTAAGTGGGTAACTAATAAGAGGCGTCTGTGTCTGTCTTCGCCCGAGAGTCAAGGAAGGAAGGAAGGAAGGAAGGAAGGAAGGAAGGGAGGGAGGGAGGGAGGGAGGGAGGGAGGGAGGGAGGGAGGGAGGGAGGGAGGGAGGGAGGGAGGGAGGGAGGGAGGGAGGGAGGGAGGGAGGGAGGGAGGGAGGGAGGGAGGGAGGGAGGGAGGGAGGGAGGGAGAGGGGAGGAGGGGAGGGAGGGAGGGAGGGAGGGAGGGAGGGAGGGGAGGGAGGGAGGGAGGGAGGAGGGAGGGAGGGAGGCGAGGGAGGGAGGGAGGGAGGGAGGGGAGGGAGGGAGGGAGGGAGGGAGGGAGGGAGGGGCAGGAGGGAGGGAGGGAGGGAGGGGAGGGAGGGAGGGAGGGAGGGAGGGAGGGAGGGAGGGAGGGAGGGAGGGAGGAAGGAAGGAAGGAAGGAAGGAGGAGGAAGGAAGGAGGAAGGAAGGAAGGAAGGAAGGAAGGAAGGAAGGAAGGAAGGAAGGAAGGAAGGAAGGAAGGAAGGAAGGAAGGAAGGAAGGAAGGAAGGAAGGAAGGAAGGAGAGAGGACGGAAGGAAGGAAGGAAGGAAGGAAGGAAGGAAGGAAGGAAGGAAGAGGAAGGAAGGAAGGAAGGAAGGAAGGAGGAAGGGAAGGAAGGAAGGAAGGAAGGAAGGATAGGTAGATGAATGTCAAAATGGATCGGTGGATGGTGGGCGGTGGGGTGGAAGGGGAGAGAACGGAGGGAAGGGTAGGATCGATGGATTAGTGGAGGGTAGCGGCGGAGAGAGAGATCGATGGATAGATAGGTGGATGAATGAATGGATCAAAAATTGAAGCAGACGGATCATTTTTTTATTATTTTTGAATTTATTATGCGCCACTATCTAATGATTACACAGCAATCGATGGCGCTGAGCAATTGTGAGTAGTTAAGAACTCTATTGCTCAGGTCTCCTACGCGGTAACCGTCTCATGGGAGACTCGAACCCGTTCTCTGCGTTATACTGCCGAACGCTCTATCCAATCGGCATCGTGCCTCACTTGTGTTGAAAGTGTTATGTATGATAAAGAAAGTGAGTGAGAGTGTGGTGGGAAAGTTAGCGAAGGGAAGACAAAAGGAGAGAGATACAGACAGGCAGACAGACAGACAGACAGTGGAGAGTGACGAGACAGGCAGCGATACCGAAACGAGAGCTTTGATGAAAAATACGATTTCGTAAACCGCCACGAAACGTCAGAAGTGCTAAGCAAACTACGCCACTGCTAACACTTCACTTACCACACGAAGAAAATAGCGAAGATAGCGTCCGTAATCTGGCAATTCCTACTCTAGGTCTTCCTTCCTTAACCAGCCTCTCCTTAGCCATCCCTGTATTAGCCATCAGATTTGTAGCCTTCCCATTATTAGCCATACATTTTCTGGCCCTGCCTTAAGGCAACATCTTTATTCAATCGTTTTTGCAATCCCTTTATTCTCAATACCTTTCGTTGTACCTTGTTGACCAGTATTAGGATTGTTGATTGCTTGCTTTCATTCCTACCTATCTGCTTACTCACATACCTAACCTTAATTAACCACCAACTCACCTACCAACCAAATTACCTGCATACCATTATATACCTAACTACCCCCCAAAAGTATATGCCAGTCTGCCTATTTGTCAGTCTGCCTGCCTGCCCATCTGCTTACTTATCTGCCAGTCTGCCTGCCTGCCTGCACGCTACACGCGTACGTCAAGGCTCCTCTGAGCGCGAGGATGCCGGTTCGCGTCCCGGTCGTGACTTATTACAGATATCTGAATCTCGGGCTAGCACGGTCCGTACATGGTACTTAAATGGCGTGGCGCCCATTCAAACGGGCATCGGTTGTGAGAGATCTCACCAGATAAATTCATTGAAAAATGAACAGGGTCGAGGCCATACGGTCGCTATAGGAAATGTGTACATTTGCCTATCTACATGCGTGCATTTGCTCAAGCATGTGTGCATTTCGTTGCCAGCTGCAGTTAGAAGCGTAGGGCCTACGTCTCAATATCGCCGATGACTGGGACCATATGCGTTTTATCTCATAGCCAGCTATACAGAATGTGCAGGACAAACGAATCAATTGACAGGCAAAGTCAAACCAAGTCAAAACCAATGCGGAAAAAAACAGAAAATTATATAAAGCTCAAGCCAATACAAGCTTCAAACCAAAGCAATTTCTTTGTCAGATCAAAAGTCAAAAGCTAAAACCAAACCTAAGCGAATTCCAAAATCTAACTCAGTGCCAAACTCAAAGCCAATTTCAAAGCCAAACCCACAGCCAAACCAAAATCCAAAGCCATTGCTCATTCAAAAACTGAACCTATAGCCAAATCCAAAAGCCGAATCCAAACCAAAATTCAAACCCAAATCCAACTCCAAAACCAAATCCAGAACTATATCGAATTCCAAATCCAAACTTAATACAACCTCACATCCAAATTCAAACTAAACCAAATCCAAATCTCAAATCCAAATCCCAAAACCAAATCCCAAACTAAACCCAAATCCAAAACTAAACCCAAATCCGAAACTGAATCCAAATCCGAAACTAAACCCAAACCCAAAACTAAACCGAAATCCAAATCCCAAATCCAAATACCAAATCCAAAACTAAACCCAAATTCAAAACTAAACCCAAACCCAAAACTAAACACAAATTCAAATCCAAAACTAAACCCAAATCCAAAATTAAACCCAAATTCAAAACTAAAGCCAAATCCGAAACAAAACCGAAATCCATCCCGAGTACGCAGTATAGTAAACATCTAATCAGCATTCATCGTAAACGTTGCCTCTGTTTACCCGGCGCCTTCAACCGGAAGCAGAACAGCCACACATCGCCATCTTCCGACGAGAACGGCAGTCGCTGGAGGACGGTGGTGGCGGTGGTATTGGGGGCGGGGTTGGTGGGTGGGGCAGGATTTGCGACTGTGTCAGAGACTGCCCTGTTTTCCCTTTTCTCTTTCCCAGACAACAGGAACGCAAGGAAAGAATGATAAATTCACATGCACTCACTTGTGATTTGGCTTCTACACCACCACGACCACCACCATCACTCACCCACTCAACCACCTACCCACCCACCCACAAACCCATCCACTTGTTTGTCATCCTGTTTGCTTTTGCTAAATGGACGTCTGTGCGTGCAAGTCTGTCGCTGTCTATGAATGCGTCTGTTTCTGCCTGCTGTATGCATGCATTCATCTATGTATGTATGTATGTATGTATGTATGTATGTAAGTATGTATGTATATATACAATGCATGTATGTATGTCTGTGTGGTTTCCATTCACCATCTGTTAGCATTTCAGTCAACACTCATAGACGTTTGAAATTAAAACGTATGGCCATCCAATACATATGTACATATGTGTATAGACTTATCTATGTATGTATGTATGCATGTATGCATTTGTGTATTTGAATATTTAAAGAACGCCTTCTGCGACTTCCCAAAAGCGTTGAACAATAAAAGAAACGCCACCAGAAGACTCGCTGTAATTCAAGCCATGACTCAGAAACGATTGGTCACTGTGTTCTTACATTGTAAATTACCCCAGAAGTAGCTGTAAACTTTAAAGTGTACATTACATCAAGCGCACATAGCTAGGAACTCTACACACCCGTACATCGGCCTACATACAACACAGGCCTTAATTGTCCACGCGACATGCTTTGCTTCGAGCGTCTTAGCTGTCATAAAATCCAGCAAGAGAGTCAACATCTTCCTCCTCCTCATCGACTCTTCCCTCTCCATCCCTGGAAAACCTCCTCCATTACCCCGCCTGGAGGCAGCAACGCATCTCGTTTTACTACCCTTGACAACAATTTGGCTGCAATATTAGCAACGATAAAAAGACCATTTTGTCGTTTTTCACAGATGCTGCTTTTGGTGATGCATTGGTGGTGGTTTTGACCTACTTGTTGTTTTCGTTGTTGTCGTTGTTGTTGTTGTAGATGATGATGCTAGTGATGATGATAATAATAACTATGCTGCTGCTGAAAAATAACTATAATTATTATTATTGTTGTTGTTGTTGTTGCTGGTTTTGTTGTTGTTGTTGTTATTATTATTATTATTATTATTATTATTATTATTATTATTATTATTATTATTAATATTATTATTATTATTATTATTATTATCATCATCATCATTATTATTATTATTTATTATTTTTATTTTATTATTATTATTATTATTATTATTATTATTATTAAGATAAGTTTTTAAATCCTGAGGCATCATTTTTACCTGGGGTAAAATTTAAATAGGCTAATAGCAGCAGCAGCAGCGGCAGCAGCAGCGGCGGCAGCAACTACAACAACGAAACCAATAACAACAGAACGATGGGTTGATGACGACGAAGCTGAAGCCGCGTGAATGGTATTTATGAATCTCGGTCACACGTCATTTGCCTAATCCAGTCATAAGGTGCTGCAGCGGCGGCGCTCGTTATGACGGATGGAAAGACATAAAGAAGGCGGGCGGGCAGGCGGGCGGCGGGCGATGGGAAGGTCCCATCATTCGTCAGTGGGTCACCCACCATCTGTGGGCTAATCCTGACAAATATCCCAGGCATCGGTAAGCGAATCCGATTGCAGACCCGCGCGTCTGCCCACTTCTCCGTCTGTCCAACGAACTACGACAACAATCTAAAAACGCAACATCAAATGGGCCGCTATTCTGGCTTCAAAAGAGTAGATTTAATTAAAATCGGAGACGAAAATCACGACACATGCATCGATTAATTCATTGATGACGCTGCGCACCGACAGCGACCAAATCGCACCGGGTGGCGTAAGACGTCGGTCAAGGAAATCGCTTTTAAATAATAGAAACGCTGCCACGTGGCCCTAGACTCTGGAACTCTCTTCCAGAAAATGTTCACTCTTCATAGTCTGTTATGGCCATCAGTTCTCGACTAAAAACTCATCTATTCCTGAATTCGTTTCATTTTCTTCTCGTATTCTCTTCTTGGCGTTTTGACCGGATTCACCATGGAATTTGGCTTACACAACGATTTTGCTTAGCAGCGACCAAAATACAGTGGCGATATAGAAGTTCTCAGTTTATTATTATTTTTTTACCCGAGGTAGGTATAATCCCTCTGGTGGTGAAAAAAATTAGTCCGGAGGCAGAAGTGAGCATCTGGAACGGCTATGTCTCATCCGGCTCTGGCAATCTATTATTATTATTATTATTATTATTATTATTATTATTATTATTATTATTATTATTATTATAGGCAGTATTTCTTGTTAAGCGTTTTCATGTTAAGCATTTTCCGTTGTATTGAATCCTTCGATGGACCGTGACCGGTGCGGATCGGACGAACATCCTGCTCCTCCGGCTCCCTCCTCTTCGTCGTCGCCGTCGTCTGCTTCGATGGCGGCTGCGTCGTGGTCTTCGCTGGTCCGAGCGTCGGCGTCTCCTCGACCTTGACTCGCCGGCTGGCCTAGGTCAGGCGTTGCGGCTCTTTGATCTTGAGAACCGGTTGGGACCCGTCGGCAGGGTCTCGTCGAACAGCTCCAGGCTCGCTCCGTTTCTTTAATCTTGGTTACAGGCGCCGCCTTCTCTCCTTCTTTAATTCCAGCTGTAGGCGCCTTCTTCTTCATTTTATTTTTGTCGATGAAGGCCTTAATTTGCGAGTGGATACTCTCGCTCGTTGCATTGAGTGCTAGTTCTCAGATCGTGAATTATTATTATTATTATTATATACTGGTGGGATCAAAGGTTTCAAGAGGGAGCTAAGGAGCATTGGTCTTCGAGAATTCCCGGTAATCTGCGGTGACTCTGACAGATCAATTTGTCGTCGAAACCATTTATACTGCATGTTAGCTTCTAATCCTAGTTATGCTACCAGGTGTTATTTCACCTTCAACGTTCTCTGCGTATCCTGCAGGTCTAATAGTGAACCGAACAGCCGACATTTTAACCGTAAAACATTCACAGATTTTGGTGTCAGTTTTAAGTTTTAACTTTTCTGCGCATTTTTTGAATTGACTACAATAACACGAGTGCGATTTTGTGAAATCGTGAAATAAATCGCATGCCGCACTCTTTGCATACTCGGCGCAGCGATACATCAACGCCTTACCGGTGATGCGGTCGTTTCTATAAATAGCGGTGGCCGTGCTGCAAAACGTGGGCGTGATCGTCAGCTGATGAGGCAGATGGCTGGTGATTTTGGGGGTCAGCAGTTGCGATATTGATACGAAATTCCTTCTGAAATCTGTTGGGTGTTCCTAGAGACAAGGTGTGTACGATAAATTGTCGTTCTGTGCCATTGTCTGTGTCTTGTTTTGTTTTTGTGTGAAATTTGATGCGCCGGCTACTCTTGTGTATGTTTTTATATGGTCTGTTGGGTAACATATGGAATTGGCTGGTGGGGTTGTAGATGGGGTTCTGCTGATGGATTGTGCCATTTGGGTGATAGGATGGCATGGGGGAGAAGCAGTGAAACAGAAATCCATTGTTTGTGATACGATTTCTTTGAAATGAAAGGTGGATTTGCAGGGTACTGTGCAGATTCACACATATGTTTATGTACTGTTTTGTTTGGCCATTGTTTTGTAAGATACTGTTTTATTCAGCTATTGTTTTATTTGGCTATTGTTTACTTCAGCGAATGTATATATGAACTTAATGCTGCTACAAATTTTCAGTCATTCGGTCGTTTTTACTGGATCTGTTTATGACCTGAACAAGGGAATTAATTTTTCGATCCACGATCTGTACTCGATCGTTGTTTCATAAATGACCTGTTTGTATGATTGTTGATCATGTTGTCTGTGGCTTTTATGTTTATTTATGGTCATTAATAATTTTGCCTTAGATCTTAAAGTTGTTTAAGATGATTTGTTATTATCTCTATTATTTACAAATGAATATTATTCCATCTGAACATGATCATAATTTTATCTTAGATAATTCCAGCTGTGGTCTTTGTATGATCATTCTTCTTTCCAGGTATGATCTTTATATAATCATTCTTCATTCCAACTATGGTCTGTGTGTGATCATTCACCATGCCAACTATGATCATTCATCATTCCAACTTTGATCTTCATATGACCATTTTCTTCTTCATTCAGCCCATCCACTTGCCATTCACACAATTGCCAAATCTATACAACTATTTTCTGTACTGTAGAAATTGCTTAAGTTGGCTACACTTCCATGCAGCTGCCAGTCACACATGTTACACCCAGGCATATTTTTTATGCATGTAGTTTTATGTGCCACATAATGACTTGTGTACATTCGTATCGCATTTATCGATTAAATTGTATACAGTGGCATGCATATTTTTAAAATAAAATAAAATGCTTTGCTTTTGCTTAAATTGATCTGCTTATGTTTCTCTATGATAAGTTAGTCTCTGTAGAACAGCGTATGTGCAGTTGTGTTCCATATCAGTTGAGGTATTGAGCCAGTATTGAGCCCAAGTCCACACTTTGAGACCAAGACTCTGTGATATTTTTAGAGAGTACCTTTAGAAGTTCTGCAAGAGTTGGATTGTTTTTCCACCTGAGTGATTAGCAAATTTTTAGTTTACTTATGCTTTTTAGCATCTGCATGTGTTTTGTAAGCTGCTGGCATTTCTCACCTGAGACTTTCTGCACTCTTTCTGATTGGCATCGGGGCTTATCCAAATGTTACTGTCAGTACAGAACTGTGCATTGTGTAAGTCCCCAAGTGTACAGATCAGAGGAAATGAACCGGAAAGTGAGATAAGGGGAAGAATCATAGGATTTGACAAAACAGAGGCATCTGTTGTTTTTGTAGTTGTAGTTATTTGAATCATAAAAACATTGAATTCATCGTATTTTGTATTCATTTTGCAAATTGTGATTTTGTATAATGATCCGGGACTACACTTGTCTCTGTTTCCATAGCAGACCCACCCCTCTGGAATAAACTCTCACCAGAATTACGACAGTTATCTTACCCATTTTACGAACTCGCCAACGCTTTATCCTTTGCAATTTCTGCGCAGGTCTTTCACTCGAAACTGAAAACTCTCTTCTTCCACAAATCATATACTGATTCTTCCCCTTATCTCACTTTCCGGTTCATTTCCAAACACCATCCACCATAGTCGTCTGGCTGTCTGTCTGCCTGACTGACTCTTGGATCCTGTCTGTCGATTTTGTTTTCACTGAGTGCCTATGAATAAGCTGATTCCTGTGACTTAGCTTTCGTTGAGCACTGTAGAAGTCTCGAGTTAATGCTTACGATGACCAGGCTGTAGATTTTGTTACCGACACAAGCTGAGAAGCAAACAGCAAGTTGTGAGATGCGCCATGTCCTGGTCATCCGAATTAATTCAAAGCCAGCTTTAGGGACAAAAATCAGGAAAGGAGCACCTACCTTGTGGTAAAGGGGAGCTTTACTTTGTGGTAAGATACAAAATTGATACCTGTAGGGCAGTGTGGTTCCATAAGCTCACAGCTAGTTCCCTGTATAAATATGTGCTATGAAATTTGACAACAACTCACTTACGTTGCACTAAATGTAAATGTACATGGTATTATTTAGCGACCATATGGCCTCGACCCTGCTCATTTTTCAATGAATTGATCGGGTGAGATGCTTCACCACTGCTGCCCATTTGAATGGGCTACACGCCATTTAAGGCCCCCTTGTACAGATCGTGCTAGCCCGAGATTCAAATCTCTAATTGTAAGTTACGCACAGAGGTGCCTTGATGTACACTTTAACCAACTATAGGACATGAAGCTGTGTTTTTACTTTATGGTAAGATGTTAAAATAACACCTGTGGAGCAATGTGTTCCCACGATCCCACGCTTTTCATGGATCAGCAAATTCAACAGACACCTGTTTTTGTTAATGCAGCTGATGTACTTATATAAAACTGACGTCATATAAAACTGAATGCAAAAACTACTGCATTTCAAATTTCCAAATGGATTAGATTCCATTTTTGTGATGATGCCATAAAAGTTTTAAGATCTGATTGACAATGGAAATGTTTGAGTGAATGAAATGAACGAACGAATGAATGAATGAATAAAAATAGATTCAGCAGACATTCAGAAGCAATGAGAATTGTTCTTTGTTGATTGATTTGATTGAATCTCAGAGTCAAGAACAATTGTTTGTTGATTAAATTGATTGACGTGCATAACCAATGAGAATTTTCAGGTGCTCATCGATTTGATTGACATGTAAAGGCAGTGAGGACTGTTGCTTGCTGATTGATTTCTTGATTGACATCTGGAGATGAGAAGCAACAGTTGGTTGAATTTCCATCATCTTGCCTGTGTAGCATTTTGATATTCTGAAGCATTGTGTGCTTAATTCAAGGATAGATTTGTCTGCCTGATATTCCGAAATATTCTTTTAATCTCTCAGATTGTGAAAAAATTTGTCTGGAAAAATTTGTCTAGATGAGCATCTAGAATGGCTATGTCTCATCCGTCTCTGGCAGATGGATGGATGGTATCGCGAAATGCGATGGTGTTGAAGCATTGAATTATGATTGAAAACCATTGTTGTTATTATTATTATTATTATTATTATTATTATTATTATTATTATTATTATTATTCCTGCCCACAAAATAGTTGGTGTACTCATTTTATTGCTGAGGGTGGTAATTGAACAGAAATCTTGATATATCTTATAGTGCTGGCATAGATTTGAATCTCTAACCTCTGGGTTTACAGTCCATCATGCCAACCACTACACCATGGCTCATCTTGAAAAGATTATAATAATTATAGGTAATCATAATCATATTTAATCGAGTCAAATTTAAGTCAGAACTATGAAAAATGAACTTTAAGGGTACTGGAGTTTCTTGTTGTGCTTGTCTTAGCTGCCTACCATCTTAGAAGTAATATCTGGAAATTGTAGATCTTAATGTGGCCAGAACACTCACAGCCACAGATGTCTAGTATTAAAGCACTGTAATCACTGTGGTTATTTATAACAGACAACATTGTCCAGCTTCAGGTGAAAAATGAATGTTCTTTAACACCAGTTTATACCTTGCTAGTTTCTGCTCTTAGCAGACCTTACTTTTAAAAGTGCGGCCATTACACTAATTAATTTCTCAGTTTTTGTCGTCGCCATGGCAACAGATTAGCACGTGACGAGGTGTTCAAATGAAAACCGACCGGTTGCAAGTGCTAAATGAACTATAAAGATTTGTAGCAGTTCTGCTTCTGGTTTCTTCCAGTTCGCTCGGGTGTTGATGTTTGCGAGTGCAGCTTTGAACAGACATGATGAGCTCCTTAGTCGTGGTTTAGGGTTATGCGTGTGTAATTATGCATGTTTGGGTGTTTTGATGTGTCTTTGTCTGTGTGTGTGTATTTCGATGTTTGTGTTGAACTAAGAACTCCTGTAGTGACAGAACTTACACAGAGCACCTATGGGTGAGTGTCTTGAAAGGGTGCTATATACTGCTCTAAATAGATGGATGGATGGATGGATGGATGATGGATGGACGGACGGACGGACGGATGGATGGACGTGTGAAGCTGTGTACAGTAGGAGTAAAATTTGCAGCACACATTGAAGTGAGATTGGCTGTAATGTAATGGAGTGTAATCAGATGAAATTTGATGCAGTGCAGTGGATATATGTATATATTTGTGAGTCTGGATATTTATATAGCGTTTACAGAGATGTGACACTAGTGTAAATGGTGTAATGTAACATAAAGTTGCTTTGTCATCATCACTCATGAACATTATTTTCATTTATTTATTTATTTGTTTGTTTGTTTGTTTGTTTGTTTGTTTATTTATTTAAAGCACTCAATATATGCCCAGAATCAGTAACCTGAGGCACCTATGAATGTTGATTTGGGGCCAAGACGCAGTAATGCAAGGGCCAAAGATAATTGTCAGCAGTATAATCATCAATCATCTTTATCAGTTATCATCATTCGTCATCAGTATAAATTATTGTTATCATCGCAGTCATAACCATCATCATCTTCATAATTTTCGTCATCGTCATCATCATCGTCGTCGTCGTTGTCATCATCATCATCGTGAAATTGTAAGTAAATATGGATGGATGGTTATTTTAGAACCTGTTTTGCTGTTTGCCAAATGTCAGTAAATTGACTCTTGTGTTCTCCAGCGAAATTTTGCACTGGAGGAGTTCCTAGAACCTACACAAGTCATCAACTGCTGTTCTCTATCCGTTTCTACTGAGGCTGCAAGCGAACAGAGTGCTGAGCAAACCCGAAGGACAGATCGACCGCCAGCATGCACGTAGAACTATCCATCGCACTGAACTTCATCATCTCCTACTTATACAACAAACTGCCACGCCGCCGCGTTGACATGTTCTGCGAGGAACTTGAGAAAGGCCTTCGCAAGAAGTTCGAGGGTCACTGGTACCCCGAGGAGCCGTTCAAGGGCTCGGGCTTTCGAAGCATCAAGCTGAGCAACGCCAAGGTCGACCCTGTCCTTGACCTTGCGGCCCAGCTGAGCGGACTGAGTATCGGCGAGATCCTTGAATATCTCCCGAAGGCACTGACACTTTGGATTGATCCAAACGAGGTTTCCTACCGGATCGGGGAGAACGGACCCGTCAAGATCCTGTACCACAACCGCCGCAGTGCGGCGGAGGAATTCCCTCTGGAAAAACCCGGGGAGAACGACGTCACAAGTCACGGGTTCAACCCCAGAGCGGAGAGCTTCCTTCCGCCCGAGCAGCATCTGCCAGCTGCCCTTAGCGGTCTCAGCCTGTCGCCGTCTTCGAATGGGAGCTGGGTCGGAGGTAGTAACGGTTCCACGTCCCCTTCATCAGGAACCAGCAGCTCCACGAGTCCTGTCGGTTCGTTCCGCCCTCGTCCATCCTCTACGACCTGCTTCACGGCGGCAGCTTTCGCCCAGACCAAGTTCGGATCGACGAAGATGAAGACTCAGGCGCAACGTCCAACGCGTCTTTCGCCAACCGAGCTCGGTGGGGCGTTCCCATCCGTCGGGTCGAAGCACTCGCCCATCTCGCCGCTTGGTCAGGCCTCCCTCTGGGCGAATCTCGGCAATCCTTGCCTGGCGTCGCCAACGTCGAACGTGAACCTGATCCAGCTGTCGCCGATGCAGTCTTTCCCACAGTTCATCGGTCTGAGGGATTCCCGGATGGAGATGCTGCAAGAGCAGCAGTGTCTCCTACTGCTTCAGCAGCAGCAGCAGCAGCAGCAGCAGCAGCAGCAGCAGCAGAAGATGCGACTCAACAGTTCCCTCCTGCCAAACCACTCAGCGTCTCTGTCGAACGACGCGCTGGCTAAATCACTGACCAGTCCAAACGGTTTCTATGACAACCACTCACAACAGCAGCAGCAGCAGCCGTCGCTGTTTCTCCAGTCGTCGCCAACGACAACAACCGGACACAAGAACCTATCGCCAGTTCCGGTTTCCATGCCAACCACGTCCGACTGCCTGTTGCTAGGCCAGGTGCCTTCGCAACAGCCAAAGCATGACGTTCTTCTGAGACCGCGCGACGATGCAACGACGATGGGCAACCGAAACTTCCTGCAGGACAACAACAACGTCAACCATCTGACAACCGTGGACGACGTTGACTGGAATGCGCTGATAAATCCATATGTCAACGTTAGCCATCTGCTTGTTGCCAACTGACAGCTTTTTGCTTCATGTTTGTATCTGCAAATTTCCATGTCGTTTTGACTAATTGTCCTTTTTCATAGACCAAGATAAATTATTCCCAGATGGCCACGTTCATTGGGCTCATTGCTGGCCCATATTATGGGGTATTATCTGTAGACACTAGTGTCTGGTGTCAAAGCACGTTCGTAGTCACCTGAAAAGCCAGACGGTTTTTCCAGCAGCTACAAATGGTCACATTAATGTAAGGTGATGGACTACAGTGACTGTGCTTTAACATTAGACATGAGTCTTTGAGCATACTGTATTAGTATCTGCAGACATTAGTTGGCAACTGGTGACAGTGATTTGCATATTACCATTGTGCTGTAGTCCTATTGTTCGCAATTAGAGGAATAACATTCATTAAAAAATGAGCAGGGTCGAGGCCATACGGTTGCTATAGAAAACCGTGTACATTTACCTTTAGCATGTTGGCCCAACTAACGTGGCTGTCAAGGCTACCAGATTTTTGATGCCAAACGAGAAGTGATGGTGTTGTTTTCAAATGCAAACGTAGTTGTCACAAAATGATAAAAGTTGAATCCCCTCTGATGCGCTAGTCCCGGAAGTGGGATTCAGGTGGTGTGTCTGGAAATTGTTCTAGTACCGTTTCAAGTAATTTGAATGGATATGAATAAGCTCTGGTGCCCTGCACTTAGCTTTTAAGTAGTGCTTTAGAAATCTGAGTTAGTGATTGTATTCACACTTAAGTACCTGAGATGGTGAATTCGACCGTTGAAGGCTTAGTGTTTGCCGTTAGGATGCATTAGCAGCCTAGCTGTTCTAAGCTAAAACCCTGGATATATGTGTCTGTGCAAAATTTTTTACAGCGCCTTTTCAGTGGTTCTGAAAAAAGTTACAACTTTAAATGAGCTGGGAATTTTTTAAATGTCAAGTTCTGTGATGCATAGATACCAGAATTTGGTATTTAACCCTATCATCTGTAAATTTGTACACCACCTTTTACAAACGCTCTCAAAGGGTATTCAACCTTTCAGCATTTAGCATTAGGATCACCAGAAATTAATAACTGTGCTAAACCCAGAGTGTGGATCTCAGTAACATTTTGATTCAGGAACATTTGTTTTAAAATGCACTCTGTTGATGATTTGCTGCAGTGATGATTGTGCTTCAGTCAAAATATCCTTCAACTTCGAGAACTATATCTCTGAGGGCTAATGTTGATAGAGGTGTGTTGTACTTTACCTTACCACACCTTATCTTATCTTACCTTCCCTTACATTACCTTACCATACCATACCTGACCTTATCTTAACTTGCCATACCTTACCTTATATGTTTTTAACTTACGCCTCTAGTGATTAACATATTACCACCCTGTTGCATACACTCACTTGCCCAGAGTGCAATCCTGATGCTTTCCATCAGATCAGAAGGTTATCTTGTTCTTTGTCTTATGAGCTCTGAAATGAGAATTTGACCGTGCGATCTTTTATAAAGCAAACTACCTGGACTACTTTTTCTAATACCATCACCTAATTTGGATGTCTCTTTTGCAACAAGCACCCTATGTATGTATCAGAACATTTTTATGGTGCATTTTGGAACCTCACAAAGGCGGTAATGCATGACTAGCTATCTAACAGTTATAAAAAGGTGCGACGTAAGGTGAGATGAAGAAGTTTTTAGTTTTTGCATTATGATGAGAATGTGAAAAGTTTGTTTAGCGAGGAAGAGATCGTATTTTCAGTCAATGTGATCTCAGTAAACTAACGAGGCTAGCAAAAGACTACTGGACTAGCTGTTTATTCTTGATTTTGGAAAGATAGTTTTCGTTATTTATATCGAATATAATATATATTTCTACAGTAATTGTTATGATTGCCATTAATGTTGTCATATGGAATTATATATATTTATAAGAAATTGTAATTGTACCTACTTCGACGTTTAATCGTAATTGTAACAATATGCTGGAATACTGTGTTAACTTAGAGTAAACTATGCTGTTGTCAAACTATGTAATTTTGTAGTTTTGTGTTGTCTTGTGTTCGTTAGGAAAAGAAAAAACACTCTTACTGCGCTTGGAAAACATTGATGGTGCGATTAGAATGTCTGTTCATAGTTTTGAGTTGACACTTTGCATGAAATATCATGTAAAAGCAACAGCAGATTTAGTGCTTATTTTCTTGGCAGGGCACCAGTTACATGAATTGCAGATACGGTCACTGTAGAAACCATGTACATTTACATTTATTTTAATTACTAATGATAACAAAACACTAAGAAATTAAAAGATTTAGCAGTTATACTCTGAGGCCAAGAAAATGAAGGTGTATTCATTTGTTCCACATGAACTTGAAGCGGAGAGCATGTAGAAATACAATTCTATGTATGGTTATATATGAACTTTATACAGCACCTTGTTTGCCTCTCAAAAATGCTGAAACATGTAACAAATTTTAAAGGATGCAACTTGAGATGAGCTGAATGTATGGATTTTGTAGCCACATGTTTAATTTTTGTATTGATTGCAACAATTTCTGAAATTTTTGTTAAATGATGAGAATGTGAAAAATTTTAGTTCTTGACAGACTGACTGACTTACAGCTGATCTACATGTTGTAACTCATTTAAGTTTTTCTCAAGATTAATGGTGAGATTTTTTATCGGTTTTTACAATGCCAGAGAATTGTGAATTTGTTAAGTAACTCATCTCGAATAATTCACCAGCTGTCATTCCACTTGTAAAAGTAATGTCTATAAATGGCAGACATCAATGTAGTCAGAACACTGAGATACATCAGCTGTCTATTAATAAAGCACATTCACTGTGGCCAACAGCCAGACCTTAATGTGGCCTCTTGAAGTAATGAGAGAAAACTGTCTGGCGGCAGGCAACATCAGTGTGCTTTGACACGAGACATTTTATATTGGAGGGCGTTCTAGCTACACTAGTCTCTGTCATTAGCAGACGTTACTTTTAAGAATGTGTAGGTTGTTGCTGACATGTACTTCAGCTTTTATTTCCTTCAGTAACTCTGAGTAGCGTATGTGCAAAGGCGTGTAATTAAGCATGCACTTACATTACGTTACTTTGCATAGGATCTTTTGTACTTTGTGTGGTGTCCAGTTGTTGGGTTACTGTAGTTGTGTTGGCGCCTCAGCTGAATGATCCTTTGACCTTAGGGCCACGCTCACTTCGGATTAGTTTTTATGCAGACATGTAATCAAGAGAATTACCTTTACCTTTTTATGCTCCTAAGGAGCTTCTATTCAGGTGTGTGAGCAAGAGTGGTACCCTTACCTTTATGCTTCTAAGGAGTTTCTATTGAGTCGTATAATTTATCATTATGCTTCTAAGGAGTTTCTACTGCATTGTATAATTTATCATTATGCTTCTAAGGAGTTTCTATTGAGTTGTATAAACAAGAATGTTATCTTTACCATATGCTTCTAAAGAGTTTATTGAGGTGTATAAGCGAGAGTGTTACCTTTACTTTTTTATATTTTTATCCTTGCATTGTGCCAACTTAAGCAGATCTTCCTTGCAACAAAAGAACTTTACTCGTATGATACCAAGATATGCGGTTAAGACCATTCCATTTGATTTTAACAAGTAGATTTCAAGTTGCTGTGGTTGCCCAGGACAGTTTTCGTTACCACAGTAACGCCTCTCCCATGATTGGGTATCAGAATTGCGTAATTGTGTACTAAATTGAGTGCATATGAATTTGTATCTGCAAGGATATGGTGTATAAAGAATTCATTAGTTTAATCAGTGCGGCACAATACAGCAGTAACTGTACAACACAGTAAGGAAACCGTTCTTGTCAATCAGTACCATGCAAAAGAACACACTAAAATACTATGCTATACAATACCAAACAATACCAGAACTAGACAGTGCGGCTCAATGCTATACAATACTGAATGTCATTTTTACCATGTGAAGAATTTCTCTTTAATTCAGAGGATCTTAAAGAAATGCTTTTTGAGCACTTCTTAATGGTTAATTGTAATTAGCATTGAATATTGGCACTTAATTGTAGTTAATATGAACTTAATAATCTTAATGAAGTCTGTTGTGGTGACAAACATTTTTGCTGTCTCAATCATTACATCACTCACATCAAGGTAATCATCATTAACTAGATTATCATCATCAGCAGCAGTAGCATCATTATGATGTTGATGTGATGAGTTTTTGTCATCATTAGCATTATCATCATCATTTTGGCAGTCCTCATAGCCAGTTCATTATCATCCTGACAATCGTCATTATTGCTATCGTTATCATATTCATTGTTGTAATCATTTTCATCCAGAAATCATCATCACCAATCATAGTCATCATCTGTATCATTGTATTTCAGAAATCATCATCATCTTCAATGTCATCATCATCATCATCAACAGTGTCTGTCTAACTTACTAGCCATCATTGACTTGTTTTCCACACTATTTTCCACTAGGATTTTTTATACTTGATATCTTTGCAGCAACGTGTCGTGTATGTATATGAATATTTATATAGCGCCTTTTTTGAAACCTCTCACTTCAAGAGTTTTTATATGTGAAATCTGGTTCCAAACGTGAGTATGGTAGTCTGTAGAAATGATTTCTTTATGCTATTTTTGTCTTGTAGCTAGGTGATGTTTTGGGTGGACTGCTTTGAAAGATGTGCTTTTATATGGATATGTGTATGTATCAATATTATAGTCTATATATTTTACTACAGGTGGTTTTGGATATATGTGTAAATATTATGCATTGTAATTAATTAATATTATTATTATTATTACTGCTACTAATGTCTGTTGATCGCAGAATATACTGCAGAAATTTGTGGGACAGACTGTTTCAGATTTTGGGAAGTTGGTTGTAGAAATATTTTTTGATTGGTTGGATGATTTAAGAATGCCCAAAACTTGATACCGTTTCGTTCAGTTTTGTATTTCAACCAGGGTGCTATTTATGGTGTGGAAAAACACTTAGAGGAAGTAGCCTGAACAAGTGGAGAAAGGCCAGTGGGCAGAAGCAAAAAGGTATCTTCAATGAGGGATAGTCTTAAAAGTGGGTGAAGTTCCCTTACCCCCTACAAATTCCACCCTAGTCTGTGGGATCTAGAGCGAACCCCACTGCATTCTTGGAAAACCAGGACAGTGAGTGGGAACAATTCATTCCACTGGTTGACAATCCTATGAGGGTTGGTGTAAAATAGTAAAGGGGAAGTTCCCCATTTCTTGCCCATAAATGGCGCCCTGAATTTGACACATAAATAATCCTATAATCTGCTTTGATAAAATTTCCCAATGTTAAGGGTTTGTTGTCACGAAAAACTAAACCAAATAAAAAATCAACTTCGACTTTGACTTGAGTGTTTGTAGTTTTTTGGTAATTTTACGTTAACTTACCTATACATCTTCAGCCCCCCCCCACAAAAATATATATGATAAAAGTGGCTGAGTTTTATTACCCATAGTTTTGGCATGGGTGGATCCAAGAGACCGTAATCCGGTTATGCCCTCATTTGATTTTGGGAGCAGCGCCATTCATTAATTGAGAGTTTACCCCAAACTTTTGGGGTACCCTACAAAATATGTGAAGTAAAAAGGTGTTGAAATTCCTGGAAATGTTAATAATAATCATGAGTCATGGAAATCTAAAAACAAGTCTTTAAAAAATAGGAAACTAAATAAAAGATATTTCTGCTTACATAAAATTGTGAGTCTAAATATGCGTTTTTATATCTACTCATTCGTTAAGAAAGAATCTCAGCAAATTAGGGCCTGGTTTATCTGTATCCTTGTTTGTTCATTTCTGGATCAGACACTGGTTCTGTGACTGGTCAGATGATGAGCTTCTATCTTGGTTCATAACCCACATGTTTCACTGCATTTTTTAAATTTTCATATACAGTTGCGTTTATCACACTGTTGACATTGCTAATATAATTAGCACATTACAGGCAGCCATGTTCATTGGGCCCAAAAGAGGCCCACGTTGTGCCATTGGTGGCAGTGACACCTGGTGGTCAGCAACAGGCTCAACATGGGTCCACAAACGTTTCTGTCAGCATTCTGATCCTAATTTTAGAAAGCATACATTTTCCTACATAATGTAATTTTTACATATCAAAATTTTTTTATTAGATTTTGGAAACTGCAAAATTGCCAAGTTTACTCTTATTCGACAAAATTATTGGAATGCAGTAATTAAAAATTGTCACTTAAATTTTGTACTTCAAATGTCTATTTTTTCAAAACTATATTATTTCAACTTCATGTTAGTTAAAATTTGGGATATTCTCTAAAGCAAATGGCTGTGGTCATCAACATTCCCTAGAATAATAATACTTATTAATTAGGATATACATATTCATTAGGGTATACATGTTCATTTGGAAATACATATTCATTAGGATATTCATAGTTATTAGAATATATATTAAATGAAACATAGATAACCTTTGGAATATTTGTATTCATTATCGTGGGCGCTCAGTGGTCTATCGGTTAGCCTGCTGGATCGTCAACCAAAAGGTATGGGGTTCAAATCCCCGCCAAGGCACAAAAATGATTTCCGCTCACTTGTGCTCTCTAGCAAACTCATCTATAAAACGAGTACACTGGCCGTACACTGTCGGGCGATCACGCAGCAAGGGAGAGGACTGGCCACCCGCCATCATAAGCCGAGGCCAAGTAATATGAAGTCACTGACACTTCAAACTCATGGGTTCGTGTCGAGGTAGCTTAAAGGAGACATCTTTTTCTTCTTCCTCTTGATCTATACGATACATACAATCTTGTTGAGTTACAATTTATTTGAATAGCTTTCTAGTAAACGTGTTACCGCTACATTTACATTTGCCGTAAGTTTAATAGTGTAGTTGATCGTGACAATTAGGCCTACTTTGAGACTTTTGGATTTTTGCGTTATTGTAGATTTTATCGTTGCTTGGAGAAGTTTTAAATAAAACAATAATATTCAGTTATTTTAAAGTATTCAAATGGAAAATTTTGTTGAGTTTTTGTTATAATAAAAGCTTATTAGCAGATTTATGTTTATTAATACGGCGTTTTGCTGCATAATTAGTCAGTTTTCAATTCTCACAGAAATGCCATATTAAAAATTCGGCCAGAATATAGGCCAATGTACGCGTGTATATCTGGTTATAAGTACATAGCACCTTTTGAAAACCCCTGTAAGGCGCTAAAGCATAGGTATCTAAAAGGAAAAGCGTCGAGACTATATAGCCCACTTTGGTTTATATTCTTATATATGCAATGCTGTATATTTTTGTAATCGTTATCGGATGATTTTGTCAGCTCCCAAGGAAACTAAGTCGTGGGAACGAACTTGTTCACAGACGCACAGTCAAAACGAAATCGTTGCTTCAGTTAGGATCGGGTTCGGTTTCAAGCCTAGACAGGTGGACGGCAGGCAGCTACCATGGATGGTTTTTAAATTGTAGCTGCTAGAGAGCAAAGCGGAAAAGGAAGAAAATCAAGGATAGGATTTCTTGAAAAGTAAGTTTTGAAAGAAAGGTCTGTGGACAGATCGCAACAACTGCAGCGTTGCTTAGTTAATGGGGTGGGGGTCTGATAGTTGCTTTCGTTCTGACTGTTCGTTTATTGCAGAGAGGCTGAGCGGCTTGTGGTTGTCTATAGAAAATGCTTAGGCCAAAGGCTAAAATTTCACAAATATTGATTTATCTACGGTTAATACAGAACAAAACAGTTTTCATTGCAGGTCTAGATTAAACGACGTAGCAACAATCGATTATAGACCTAGGGGAGACCGGGGTTGGTGGTATGCAGGGGTAGGATGAAACACATCGCCTATTCTGCTTACGATTATCCAAGACGACCCTTAATTTAGTGACGTCATTGCCAACAAGCCTTGGCTATATCACCGTAATGCAAAAGTTTGAAACGCGCAGACTATTGGAAAATTTCGAGAAGAAAACGATTTTTGCACAAAGTGAGTAACTTTTAACATTCTACGAACTTTTAATGTTTTGCATCGTATAATACAAAGAAAGTTTATGGATGTAAGCCTTTCTTCAGATAAATGTATGCTTAGTTTAATGAGAATATTGCTCGATTACACGTGAAAGCCAAATGACCAATATCTCCGTTGAAAGTTGACATAGATGTGGGGGTAAGTTGAAATACAGGCCTTTCAACTTGCCCCATCGTATTTCAATTTACCCCATTTGACAGCAGAAGTAGCATAATTACAGTTTTTAATTATGAAGTCACTTTACGCTTGCTCTGATCTCTTGTTAGTTTAGGTGAGGACGTACATGAAAAAGGCGGAGCAAAGGAAGACACCATGAGACATCATTCTACGTGCCGTGAAAGCTGCTACTGAGCAGTACGAAATAGGCCGATTGCTTTTTTTGTAAATATTTGCACAGAATAAGTTGATAATTTGGTATCTGGTATACGAAATAAATTCCTACATTTATGACTAGGCCAATTTCGCGTGCTTATGGGAGGTTAAGGGCAAATTTTAATTCCCTAATTGGCAAAACATGGCGTCTGGGGTTATTCTGCTGGCACCCGCATGGACTGTGGCCACAGATAATGATGTGTTTTCACTGAGCAAAATTATGAGGCGGTTTATAATTTCATTTGTTGTTTAATTTTGTAATTTTGGGTGCTCCTCATTTGTTGACACGATTTATTATAACGGTTTCACTTTGAAGCGACCTTCGATTAATATCTCATGCATTTGCGAATATCGGCGCTATAGTCAGTAGAATGTATTAGATAGATCAGTAAATTTTGCTTCAAAGTGACAATCAATCCCTTGTGTATTGTGGTACAGGCGCTGTAGTCAAAAGATTGGATTCTTTTTACAGCCTCACTTAAAACTACCATCGATTGATGTCTTGTGCATAACGGCGCTATAAAAAGTCATTAGTTTAGTTGACTAGCTTTTAAATTGGCCTGTAGGAATGCCTATTGAAGTAGGCCTAATACTGACGTATTTGAGAGTCATGCAGGCGTATGCATTACCCAAAACATTGATATGGAGCGTGGTCTTATACGCGTCGGAAACATGGACCATCAGAAAAGAAGACGTCAGAGGCTTTTGAGTTATGGGTATGGCACGGGATCGAGAAGGTTAGCTGGACAGAGCACAAAACAAACGAAGAGGTGCTTCACCAGGTGGAGGAGGAAAGATCTCTGGTGGCTACAATGAGAACGAGACAGAGGAAATGGATTGGACACATACTGAGAAGTGATTCCCTCCTGAGAAACATCATAGAGGAAAGAATTGAAGGAAAGAAAAGAAGAGGAAGACCTAGACAAATGCTATTAGACTGGATGATGGTGGACGGATACAGTAAACTGAGGGAGTAGGCCCAACAACGTCAGGAATGGCGCCATTGGACGTTCGAACCGGCCCGGGGCAGAGAACTTAACGAAGAAGTGTGCATTAGTATTTAAGCTTTCTTGTTTATTTCTGGCTCGCATGTCCGTCCGTCCGTCCGTCCGTCCGTCCGTCCGTCCGTCCGTCCGTCCGTCCGTCCGTCCGTCCGTCCGTCCGTCCGTCCGTCCGTCCGTCCGTCCGTCCGTCCGTCCGTCCGTCCGTCCGTCCGTCCGTCCGTCCGTCCGTCCGTCCGTCCGTCCGTCCGTCCGTCCGTATTTCTTCCTTAATGGCTGTCTTTGATTTGATTACTTTGATTTGCACCTGAAATTGCGAATCAAAGAGAACAGGTGTTCGTAGGATTAGAAGTCTTTTGTGACATGAAACGATACGCACAGCTGTGTTGTATCCGAAAGAAAATAATAAACTCTGGAGTCGAAGTATCGAAAGGTCACCGATGCGAATCTAGGTCAAAGAATACGTGCTGAACAAGTGTCTTCGCTTAGAATACGCAGTTCCTGAAAGGCGAGTGATTAAAACAGATGAAAACAATTATAGTTGCAGCGAAGATATCGTGTTTGCTTAGCTGGTGCAAGCGACGTCATAACAGGAAGTGAAAAATTGGGAGAACAGTGAAATGGGCAACCTGACCGAATCTAATCTCATCTAATCTAATCTGGTCCAATCTAATCTGGTCCAATCTAATCTGGTCCAATCTAATCTGATCTTATCTGACCCGATCTAATCTGTTAATCTGGTCTTCTGGCCTGAATTGGTCTAACTTGATATGGTGAGGTGACTGGGTTTGTTCTAAGTCGCATACCCTGAGTGAATATATTTCAGAGATTTTAATCTCGGGCGGCAAGCATGGTCCCTACACGGGGATCTTAAATGGCGTAGTGCCCGTTCAAATGGGCAACGGTGGTGAAGGATCTCACCCGATTAATTCAATGAGAAACGAACAGGGTCGAGGCCATGCGGTCGCTCTATAAAACCTGTACATTTACATTTAATCTGATCTAATTTTGAGTGATTTAATTTTAGCTGGTCTAAGCTGATCCAAACTAGGCTGATCTTCTGATCCGAACTGATTTCCCTGTCTGGCTCGCAAATTAGGTCGATGTGTGTGTGTGTGTGTGTGTGTGAGTTTGTGTGTGTGCGTCTGTGTGTGAGTGGATGTGCGTGTGTATGCGTGCGAGTGTGTGTGTGCGCGCGCATCCTCTGATGTTGGCCTACTATAAATATTTATTTATGCTATCGGAATATAATATGTGAATCACGGCGTAGAAGAATAACTGCAAATATAAGCCCAGGTCATTCGCCTACATCAATAGATGCACAGAATCTATTTATGTTCGCCACTGGTCAGATCTTTCTTCTCTTAGTATGAACTGGATTAGTAGGACAAGCCTCAGTCCGTCTTTCCATCCATCGGTCCGGTCATCGAGCTACCCTTTCTTCCTTCTACCGTCCAACCATCCGTCTGTCCGTCCGTCCATCCGTCATCCATTAGTCTAACCATCCATCTGTTCATCTTTTCACCCATCTTTCCATCCATCTATTTATCCATCCATCTTTTCATCCGTTCTTCCATCCATCAATTAGTCCCTCGATCTATTCATCCATCCGTCCATCCACCTATCCGTCCATTCAGCTATACATCCATCTAGCCATTCAACTATCCTTCCTTTCATTCATTCATCCGTCTTTTCTCTCATCCATCCCTCCAACCACCTTTCTATCCATTCAACTATCACTCCTTTCTTTCTTCCATCTATACATATATCCATCTACCTATCCATCCGTTAAATTATGCTTCCATCCATCTATCCTAACATTCATCCATACATCCATTCAGTTATCCTTCCTTCCATCCATCCTTTCTTCCATCCATCCTTCCATGCATCCATCCTTCCATCCATGTATCCTTCCATCCATCCGGCCGTGTAGAGACGACTCAACTCGAACGACTGAGACTGCGACTGATATGAAAGGCGGAAGACCTCACAAGTCACACTTCTTCCGACAGATTAATTATGAGCCGAGTCCTCTGCCTGTCTCTGCGTCTGTATCTGTTTCTGTCAGTGTGTGTATCTGTGCCTGTCTGTCTTGGTCTGTGTGTCACTGTTGTCTCGAGTTCGGCTTCGTCAGTGTGTACACGGCGTCAACGCTGTCAGAAGGAAAAGCGATCTCAGTATGGCTTCCTCAATCTCGGTTCGAAGAGGTGTGTGTGTGTGTGTGTGTGTTAGACAGAAAGAGGGATAGACAGGAGTACAGGCAAACAAACATACAAAAGGGCAGACAGAGGCAGAAGCATAGACAGAAACAAAGACAAAGAAAAAGGCTGACAGAAAAAGAGGAAAACAGACATGGAGATAAATAGTGAGATAGTGTGAGAGAAAGACAGACAGACAGACGGACAGACAGACAGGCAGAAACATAGAGAAAGGTACATGGAGAAGACGACAGACAATTGCACACAGACTTACAGAAATAAGTAGTGAGATACAGTGTGTATATGCGTGAGACTGGCAGACGGACACAGGTAGAAACAAGGGCAGAGAGATAAACAAGTTACCGACAAACATCGACAGATTGTAATACAAACAGACAGACAGAGGTAATTATGAACGGCGTTTGTTTGTGTCCGTGTGTGATTCTGCCAAATTCTCTGACAACCTTTTCTTTGGCTAAGTTCTCTGCTTAATCACGATAGTGGTTTACACTGCGCCCCAACACACCTTCTCTTAATTACAACAATAGTTAAACCCAGAATAAATTTCGGCTTCTCTAAATTCCAATCGGTGTGACCCAGCGGCTATTTGGCTCTTCGACAATTAAGCCGACTGCTTTCTGACCGGAGGAGTGTGTATGGGAAGCTCAGGGCAGTGTGGCACCGGGGCCATGGATGAAGGAAAGTCCGGGTACGTGATACAGGTTCATTTTTGCCAGTCCAACGTTTGGACGGATCCACCCAATGATATATACTCTAAGTAAGTATTGTGTAAGTAGTATAACCTCTTTGGATCCACCGTGCAGAAGTAGTAATTGCTTAGTGGTCAGTGGGTTCTCGCCAAATTCTTGGAAAGCAAACTTCATGACTCTTTTCCCTCCGTACCATCATACAAAAGAACAAAATTAAATTGTGATCATAACAAAATAAACGTATTTCACCCATGAATAATGTGTAAGACATTCTCGCAACATATTTCATATATCATATATTTGTTCAATACCATTGGAATTTTTCAAAAATTGTGAAATTACAACATTTCAAACTTTTAAAACTTTTATAACATAAAATGTCGCCATCCAAGCGAGTATCAATTGTGTATCTTTCCCTCCAGCATTTTTTTCCAGTGCTCGCAGGTGAAATGAGGTGCCCAGGGTTTGTCTTGATCCCCGACAGGCATGTCAAATATGCCTTGTAGGCTTCACGCATCTTAGCTGATGCTTCCACGGAGTTCTTTTCGCTCTTGTCTTGATAAATTGACCGCAGGCTTAGCAAAATGCCTCTGCCGGACGCTTGCAGCCTCTTGATGCCATCTTAGATAAGTATCCACTTAGGCAGCTACAACTAAACTGAACTGGTGGGCTTAAGGCCACTGTATTTGTACTGCTATTTATATTTCTGGAAAGTTCCAAACGTTCTATAATATTCTCGAAAGTTACTCCAAGTTTACTCGGCACTGAATTCATCTTGAATGTTCTTGTAAAGTAGGTAAATTTCAAATTTCCTAGAAACAAAAGCAAAGTATATGGGGAATAATAGCCATTTTCTATACTTTTGAGGCATAAACAGTTAGGAAATAACACTTACTACCCAGGAACAAAAAAAATTTGCTACACAGTGTTATTGTTCAAACTACGAGGACAAACAGCCTACGTGTGCCGTAGACAATATTTCATAAAACTAAGATACAGCTGTGTACTCATTAAGTTTATGAATAGGAAATTTGAACGACGTACTAATAATTTAATTGACCTTTGTGAACAATAACCTACCGAGTGACACCTGCGGACACCTGCGGATCACAATGGACTCGACGGAATTTTGCTGAAGCACTGACTTCTATGAAGTCTAATTATTATTTGACCTACTAGACTTGGAATATTATTATTATTATTAGACGACATATCTACCTTATTGTTGTTGTTATTACTACTACTACTACTACTACTACTACTACTACTACTACTACTACTACTACTACTACTATATCTGGAAAAAAATAATATAGCGCCTTTAAAGAAACCTATAAAAGGTGCAAAAGCAACCAGACAAACAGACAGAAGGTCACAAATGCAGATAAACACGGGCGTAATTCAGTGTTTGTCCGACGGGTAACTTGGTAGACACAGACATACAGTCAGACAACTAGACATACAGACAGACAGAAGCAGAAACAGAGACAGAGAGGCATACAGTCAGAAATATACATACAGAGAAAGAGGAACACAGACAATCAGAGATAAGTAGTGAGATAAAGTGTGTGTGTGTGTGTGTGTGTGTGTGTGTGTGTGTGACAGACAGTCGACAGAAGCAGGAACCGATACACAGAGGTATAGAGACAGAAAAGAAAGACACCGACAGAGACAGAGAAACACAGACAGAAAGACAGCTGTAAACAGTGAGATAAAATGTGCATGAGTGCGACAGGTAGGAAGAGGCAGAAACAGGTACATAGAGATAGACAGAAGAACAGAGACAAACCAAGACAGGCTGACAAACGTCGACAGACAGACAGACAGACACACAGACAGAGACTGTATTAGGCTTAGTTCTTCTGTAGACCTATTAACAAGAGCGACATCGTCTCTAGATTGGTCTTTGCCCCGATTGATATCCATTCAGTCTACTTCGACCCCGGAAACCAAACAAAAACTCCAGCTGTCGCCTTTCCATATTCATTTATTTCTACTATGACTCGAGAGCAGAGCACCCACACGACATCTACCTGCTAGGCAGGGCCGGATCGAAGGGGTTCCAACAAGGCCAGGACCCTAATTTGAATTAGGATGAGGGTAAGCCACTCGTTTGCCTCCTGAGCCTGGAAAGACTAGGGTTATGGTTGCATACCCAACTTCGAAAGTAAAGCTTATAAAAACCTGAGAAAATAAACCAAGTCATCAAAAAACAAGAATATTTTCAGCTTGCTGAACCCCAGCAGGGTAAAACAATCGGCGAAATGAAGTATGGCCTTGCTCTCCCGCCCTTTGCAATTTCCGATTCCGCAACCTGCGATTTGATCGGGGGAGAACTTTTTCCAAGTCACTAAATTTCTCACAGGTCTTTCCCTCGCCCAGCTAAAGATGAGCACGGCCCGGCCCGGCCTACGTCATAAAAATTGTGGTTTGTTCCGGCCCTGCCCGGTCCGATGCGTATCTCTAATCGGTATACGGTGCGCCGTTAACCGCAGATTGTTTGTAATCGTAATCGTAATGCTTAAAATTTAACACTGTTTAATATTCACTAATTACTTCCTCAGTGTAAGTAAATATTAGTCATTATAAAATACTAACTTAAACTTACCAAACGGACAAAATCTACCGGTCCGATGTTCATCTCTACTCCCAACCCCTAGTTACTTGTCAGACCGCCATGTTCACTGGGCCCATCGCTGGTCTCCAGTGTGATATTGGCGACAACTTGTGTGGTCGCTATAGGCCCAATGAACTTTAAGTCGTAAAGTACACGGTAATGTAATTGTATACGTTTTTGTGTAGCGAATGTATAAAGCACTAGAATTTGTTGAACAGTTCAAAACCGTTGTCATGGTTAAGGCTGAATATGTCATGTAATTTAATTACAATTATAAAATATTCAGTAGAGAATTATTCAAAAATCAGAAACGTCATCTACGAGAGAGATCTGCTTCATTCTGCGTTTGACATATAGAAGATTACTTGATTTTTATAGGTATTGATTTTCTGCATTTCATTTCTTTTCGTTTTTTTGTTGTTGCAAAAATTGATGCTATTATTTTCACATATGACTAGTTTGAAAGTGAAGTTATAAAATGGAGCTGCTTGATACTATCACTATCTATATGAGCATATAACCCCTGTGCTTAAATCTTTGCATTGGCTTTCTGTACAGCGAAGGATCTGTTTCAAATTAGGGCTTACAGTTTATAAAACATTGAATTTCGGCCAACCACATTACTTAAAATCAGTCCTTATTCCCCAGACTTACCATTATTCTGCAAGGTCATCTGATTGTCTTTCTCTGGTCATACCTTGGACTAGAACTGTTCTGGGTAAACGAGCATTTTCGGTTGCTGGATCTAAATTCTGGAACTCTCTCCATGCGTCTGTTCGTTCTGCTCAGTCGCTTCTGTCATTTCGTTCTCAACTTAAAACTTACCTGTTTCAAATTGCTTATCCACCATAGGCTGCCCCTCTGTCTTGCGGACTGACCTTCTGGTTATCGACCTGATTGTGGCTTGGTTTTGGTGTGCCATAGGTTGATACCTTGTGCATTAGACACGGGCGCATTGGAAGTTGCTAATTATTATTATTATTATTATTATTATTATTATTATTATTATTATTATTATTATTTTGAACAGAAACGTATCAAAGAAATAGTCTTCCCAGGGCGAGTTTATTTAAACGGGAGATCAAATAATTTTCCCCCAGATAGGCTACTTTGTTTCAGAATATTGTCTCCGAGGGAGAATTTGTTCTGAAAGAGAGTATCCAGAGGCAGAATCTGTTCCGAAAGAGATTCAACGGGGGATTTTTAAGGAGAAAACTGTTTAAGGACACCAGCCGAAATGTGAAACGCTGGGCCCAGCAAGAACCTGATAAAGCTGAATCGTAATCGTAAACTCAAAATTTCTACTGCGTCCAACGAAAGCTAAAGTCGCGGGAACCAGCTTATTCACAGCCACTCAGTCAAAACAAAATCGATAGGAAAGAATCCAGGTCAAGATACAGGAGTCAGAGAGGCTGGTAGTCAGACGGCTACGGTTAGTGGTTGGAATTGGATCTGCGGGATAGATAAGAGGAGGAAGAGGAATCAGGATAGGGTCCATTTGAGTGCAGTTATGACCCTGTACTGGGCTCAAAACGCGAAATTATACCCCTCGTTAGGAACGTTAAGTAAAGTAATCGATCGTATTCTGCACTTGATCTTGGACCATCCTAAGGCCACCGCTGTCATCGTAATCGCTTAGCACCACGCTGTCCCCCTGGCCTAATCCCCGGATTCTGCCGGTTGACCAGAACTGACCTAACAATCGTGCTCTTGCGGACTTCATGTGATATAGCGCCGTTGATAAGCTGGTCTCCCTGACGCAGCTTTTGTGTGAAGGTTCGGAGATTTAATTTTATACTTACGTTTGCGATCGACGCACCACTGTCAACTCGTTCCATCTGGGGAATGTAAATCACACCATGAAGCGAGTGACTTGCTCCCTCTGGCGAAGGGCTACAGCGTCACCTGGATTTCTCATTACTCTGCGCGTGAGCTCAATCGAAAAGCCGAGGGTTCAAATCCGCGCCACAGCTGAAATTTCGGCTTCACTTATGATCCTAGTCAACTCGGCTATAAAGTGTCAGCGGAAAGATCAGGCGGCGAGCGGCGAGGGAGAGGACTGGCCACCTACCGCCATATGCCGTGGTTGAGAAAATGAAGTCACCAGCACTTGATACCCACAGATGCCTCTCAGGGTAGCTCAAACTTTAAAGGACTGCTCCTCTTCTCAGTTTGTTTGTAGTTAGTGAGTGATAACTGCAAGTAGTACTTGGTTTTGGGTCTGTCTGTCTCTGTATGTATCTGCCTGTCTTCTGTCTGTCTGTTTGTCTCTCTGTTGTCTGTCTGTCTGTCTGTCTGTCTGTCTGTCTGTCTGTCTCTTTTTCTATCTCTCCTCTCGTTCTGTCTTCTCTATCTCGCATTCTTCTGTGTGTGTGTGTCTCTGTGTGTTTCTGTGTCTGTCTCTTTCTGTTTCTGTTTCTCTGTCTGTCTGTCTGTCTGTCTGTCTGTCTGTCTCTCTTTCTCTCTGGCTCTCTCCATCTTTCTTCATCCCTTTCCCGTGCTTCAGTCTCTGCCTCTGCCTCCATTTTTATACCTGTCTCTTGCTCTGCGTCTATCCCCATCTTTTCCATCCCTTTCCTTGCCTCTCCATTTCCTGTTTTTAGTTAATATTGGCGTCCGTTGCAGGAAATGAAGGACGACAATTCAGACAATGAAAAGTAATTATCATCACCTGAACAAGAGAACTAGATTCCGCGTAGACAGCAGACGACAGATACCTGTAGAGAGACAGAACTAATTTTATATTATATAGTTCACAGCGCAAAATTGTGTTCAAGCGAAAACAAAGCTTAGAGGCCTTGTAAATGTGCACGTTTTTCTATTGTGACCGTATGGCCTCGACGCAGCTTATTTTCAATAAATCATTCGGGTGAGATCCTTCACCACCGCTACCCGTTTGAATGGGCGCCACGCCATTTACAGTGAGTGAATAGCAATGGGATTAAACCGACACCATCGTCTAAATTTCTTAGCGTGTGTATAGATCAACACCTGACTTGCAAAGAGCGCATTGTACACGTATCTAAGAAGTCATCAAAAAACATCGGTATATTGTCTCGCATTCGCCACAGTTTACCTTATTCGGCCCATTCTTTGCTGGGTATATTCTCTTTCTTAATAGTTCCATATTGGTCTTGTTGTAACATGTTGTGGGGGTACAGGCCTAAGTCATGCTTCCCGTCGTATCCTTCAAAAACCTGGCCGTCGCATTCTTGACATGATATACTATGGTCTGCCTGCGCACACAACGTATGGCGATTGGAAATTTTTACCAAACCGTAAATTGCTTTATTCATGAAAGACTTTAGCCACCGACTTTGATGGATACTTTCTGCTGGGTATCAAAGTGCGTAGCCACAATATGAGGTATTAGCGGCACCATCATCGGGCTAGCACGGTCGTACACGGGGACCTTAAATGGCGTGGCGCCCATTCAAATCTCACCCGATTAATTCACTGATAATGAGCAGGGTTGAGGCTATACGGTCACTATAGAAACACATGTACATTTACATTTATCATCATAATAAGCTAATAATCGCATAAAACAATTTTCAATGAAATACTATGGCCCGGTGTTACGGAACTCTTTTCCACAGGATATTGTTTGTACCCTGTCATCGGCCTCTACAAAATACATAATTATGTACTGTGTTTGCAGGATTGAATAAACCTTGTTACACTGTTTTATTGTTCATTTTGGTCATTTGTGTGATTTGCGATTGATTTCAATGTAAAATAATTGTCAAAATATATGATCGTTTAAATTCAAAACCCCCTGTTATGTTATAATAAGACAGAGAGATAGACAGAGAGATAGACAGACAGTCAGACATACAAATACACAACCAGGTGGACCGAAACATAGGCAGAAATACAGATAAATTGACTGACAGACATTCAGACAGTGGTACAGACAGAGGGCGAGAGGCAGACAGACATACACGGGCAGCAGACAGACAGACAGACAAAATAGAGGTACAGTAAACCAGACAGATAAACAGGCAGACACACAGATTAAGAAAGCCGGACAGATAGACGGCCAGCCATACATATGGACCGACAAGTCTACCCATACATAAATACAGACAAACAGACACAGACAGACGAGTAGACAGATAGACAGACAGAGGCACAGATAAATAGCCAGACAGGCAGAGGAACAAACAGACAGATGGAATGAGCCTGTCTGCCTAAATGTCAATGGCATCGCATGTTCTGCGTAAGCGAGTGTCGTGCCTCGATCTCTAGATCATCGCATAAAATGAGTCAACGGACCCGGGAAGCAGAGAAGCCGAGAGAAGGCAACAAAGCCTGCCATCCATCAGCAGCAACTGTTGCCACCGATCACTGACGTAGAAAACACACACACACACACACACGGACGCACACATACATACGCACGCACACCGACGCACACACACATACACTCAAGCACGCACAGATCCATAGAGACAGGTGTGCATGCTGGCAGACAGACGGACGGAAAGAGAAGGGCAGACTGACCGATTAAGGCTGGTGGTTGGGTGGACATACAGAAATACAACATATACAACCATACAAAAAAACAGATATGTAGAGAGGCAGGCAGACACAGACAGACAGACAGACAGATAGGCAGGCAGGCAGATAGATAGGTAGGTAGATAGACTGACTGATTGACTCACTGACTCACTGACAGGCAGGCAGGCAGGTAGATAGATAGACAGACGGACAGATATGTAGGTAGATAGACAGACAGACAGACATAAAGACCTAGATCCTAACAATACTTCGAATTTTATGGTTGATCCTTGCACCGCCCTAGACTTCAAAGCCACTCTAATCATAGAATAAGAAAGAGGACCCTCCACCGAGGACGTCCGAAAAATTGCCTACTTTGGACCCTCCGTCCCCTTGTCCGCATTTGGACTTCTGCACTCCATGGAGTACTAGGGCCTAGATTATGTTATCCTTTTTACCCTGCAGTGCTTACTGTGCTACGGGGAGGAATACCGACAAAGGGACTGTAATTAAAACCTACGCATTCCTTACCTGACGACCCTTCAAAGTCAAGGTCGACGTCAAGCCCCTGGCTGCAACAATTCATCGTTGAACACTAGATACCACTAACAATGTTAGGTTCTGTTTCGATACCTTTCAGTCGCTTTCTTTGACGCTATAATAAACTCCTTTTTCATTCAGCAGTCTCTAGTATTGAGCACAAAAATAGGGCGACGTTCGGTGGACGTCAACGGCTCTGGCAGCCTTAATATGTCGTTAAACACGGAATGCTACTACTGCTGCGATAAACCGTATGGTCACGCAACCGTGTTGTCGCCATTGCGTTTAGCAAGCGCGTATAATTAGATACGCACAATGAATACCCATTGTAGGTCCGTCTTAAATCACCCAGCGGTCACACAAGACGCTGTCCGACGACCACCCAAGATGATGTCGGCTTTCTGATCACGCCTCGTCAGGAAGCTGAGCTGGGGACGTTAGCTCGACTGACGAAAACAGAATAGGATCATGTTGGCATACAGACAACGAAGCATACAAGTACACTGATAGAAGGACGAAAGGATGGATGGATGGACGGACGGACGGGTAAATGGATGGATTGATGGATGGATGGACGAACGGACATATGGATGTAAGAGGATGGATGGATGGATGGATGGATGGATGGATAAATGGAAAAGCTGATGGATGGATAAATGGAAGAGCGGATGGATGGATGGATAGATGGAAGAGCGGAAGGATGGAAGAGCGGATGGATGGTTAGATGAAAGAACGGATGGATGGACGATTGGACTGATGGACGGATGGATGGATGGCCGGATGGACGGATAGATGGGAGAGCGGATGGATAGATGGATGGATAGGTGGAAGAGCGGATGGATGGATAGAAGGAAGAACGGATGGATGGATAGATGGATGAATAAATGAGTGGGTGAAAGGACAGAGAGCACTCATTAACTTATCAATAAAGAATGGAGGGATGAGTGGGCGGCAGGTGGCGTGGTTTCCACTGTCGGTCACCCATTCAAGTATTATAACCCTTTCGAGTTTTCTAGACATATATACACACATGCATACATACATACACACATATATACATACATAAGTATATACATACACGCATACGTGCATACATATATGCACACATACATACAGTACATATATGCATACATACATACATATATCCATACATACATATATACATACATATATAGATATATACGTAAGTGCATATGTACATACCTACTAGCATACATACGTGCATAAATACATACATACATATATATGCGTACAGAAGGACATGCATATACATATACAATTCCCCACCACAAAGCATTCTCATTCGACAGTTTATTTCAATTCGTGAATTTTATATTTTGAGGTCAAACTAAGGTCAGGATCAGTGGCGCCCTCTTGCCTGCTGTAGATAAAGTCACCTCTGGAGTGGCAAGTTCATTTGGCCAATTTATTGCAATGTTATGCCAGTTTCATGGACATTTTACCTCAACTGTGCAAAGCGCCAGTGAATGAGTGCGTTCGATGCCGCCCTAAAACCTGACCTCAGTCTGAGTAAAATGGAATAGTAGCCTAGACATCTGAAAGGGATGCAGGAGAAAGAAAAAGAGATGGAATGTGGGAAAGATGCTAAGAGCCAGAGACAGAAAAGAGATAGACAGTTTCACACAGAAGCAGAATGAGAGATAGACAGACGCACACACAGACACAGACAGATAGATTGATAGACAGACAGATTGAGAGACAGAGGCAGAGAGATAGAGAACGCAGTTGCTGGAGACAAAGATGTCGTGGAGGATTGACATAAAAGAGAAATACGTCAGATGCCCACAAGGATCCGGATCCGGGAGAGACAGGCAAACGGAGAGAAACCTAGAGAATGAAATAACGAGACAGACAGACAGACAGACAGACAGACAGACAGAAACAGACGCGATATTTTCGCGAATACTGAGTTTTCAAGTTTCATTTCGAAATCTCCTCAACACACCAGATGTCACAATATATCATACAAACGTCAAGCATTTGATGGATCTTCAGCCAGTGTTTCATTTTGAAGACGAATACATATAGCTCCGACAGCTTATGACTGTCTATCTGTTTGTTTGTCTGTCTTTCTGTCTGTCTGTCTCTCTCTCTCTATATATATATATAACCTCTAATGAAAGATATATACATGTATCTTTCAGTAGAGGTTAACATGGATGAACACAACTAAACAACATATAAAAAATATTAAACGAATGAATGACTGGACGAACGAATGAACATACGAAATCAAACAATATTGCTCTGTCTGTCTGTCTGTCTGTCTGTCTGTCTGTCTCTATCCATCTTTAAATATGTATCTCTGTCTCTCTGAGTCGTTTCGTTTCGACAAAACAAACCAACGAAATAACGAACGAAAGAACGAATAAATGAAAGAACTAACGCACAAACGCACGAACAAACAAACGAAAAGACGAATGAAACGAAAGATGACAAGACGCAATAATTAAAATTATGCTAGTAATTCTGCTTATTTTCGAATCGAATTGTGTCAGTTGTCACCGATCTGGATTTTTAATTGAACACATTTCGGCGGATACTCTTCCTTATTCGAAACGCCACATTAATCGTAACATCGCAGCTGATGACCTGAGGCAGCCACCACGAGCGATCGATCGCTACATTTGTTTAATGAGCTGTCTGTCTGTCTGTCGGTTTCGGTGTCTACGTCGGTATCTATCTCTGGTTTCGTCTATCTCAGTCTGTATCTCTCCCTTTCTCTCATTCTCTAGCTGTCTCTCCCCATATCTGTCTGCATATCTCTCTGTATGTATTTCTGTCCTGTCTCTTAAATACAAAATGAGAGATAGGAATGTTCCGGTCTATTTTCCTCTTGTCTGTCTGTCTGTCTGTGCTTTTCTCTGGCTCGCAAAATATAAGCTCCATAAATATATATATTTATATATATAATATATGTATGATCCCTGTCCTATATATATGTTTTGTAACATAATGCAGATATACATATGCATACGTATATATGTGGATACGTATGCGTGATATGGAGCAGATGCTTTGATCTGTTTTCCTGCTGCTGCATCAACCACTAAATGCGACTCTAACCCGAAGGCTGTCAACGCCATCGAATATAATGAGGCTGCGTACATCGTGCGCCAAATAAAACAGCACTAACCCTCAAATAACGAGCGATAAATAAAAGAGCACTACCTTCATTTAACGACAGAAGGAATTAATATTTCATAAGGGTACCTATACTAAAGAAGAAAAGGAGGAGGAGGAGGAGGAGGAGGAGGAGGAAGAAGAAGATGATGATGTTCTTCTTGAAGGAAAAGAAGAAAAACAACAATGAGATCAAGAAGAGGAGGAGGAGAAAGAAGAAGAAGATGAAGGAGAAGTTCTTCTTCGAGAAAAACAAGAATAACAACTTGAACAAGAAGGAAAAGAAGAAGAACAACAACAACAAAAACCAGAATACGAACAAGAACAAGAACAAGAAGAACAAGAAGAACAAGAACCCGTTTACCCTATTCTAGACGTACTATCTTACTTACAAACTATATAGAAGTTGTCTTTATGGCAACAGAGGGGACAGGCAACTGAGATCATCCGAGAAATAATGGACAAATAAATTTAGTCAAAATTTTAAAATGTAAATGTATAGGTTTTATATGGCGACAGTATGGCCCCGAAACTGCTAATTTTGCGACGAATTTATCGGGTGAGATCGTTCACCGCCACTGCCCGTTTGAATGGTAGCCACATATTTAAGATCAGCTCTGACGAACAGTCTGAGAATATTCTTACAGGAACACACCTCCTTCAAAAATGCCAATATAGACTTGTTCTCCTCAAAAGATTATTCTGCCATCGAAAATGAGTCTGATACTTATATCTTGTTCTGAATCATCTGGCCTTCTGAAATTAGAAATCACATGTGCAGCCAAAGCTTGCTTTGGTTCTTCGCACCACTCTAGCCATACATCAGAATAGATATTGTAATTGGTAGCAGGGGCAGATTTAACAATTGCCGCCCCTAATATTTATGTTCCAAAGGTTTAACTTTTTCGTTTAATGTTACAACAATTACAACATTTTAAATAAAAATAACTTTAAACAATATATTTTTATTAATATTACATCTTTCGAATTGTATTTATTTATTGTCGTCTCGCTCGCAGTTTTAAATAAAATTTTAACGTTCAATTTTTAAGTCTTAAGTTTTGCCCCCCTCTCGAATCTGCCGCCCCTAGACTATGGTGTCGTTTATCCCCAGAGTAAACCTGTTTGTCAGAGCGAAAAAGGAGGGTCCTGGAATTCAGTTAAGTACTGGAACTGTATCCGATGTGTTCTTTATCGGCGGATTAAACAAATAATCAGCTGAGGTACAGCATTTTATATTTGAGTTTTCCAAAAACTTAAATAATGTGCTTTTAATGAAAATGTCGCACGTTGGCTTGTTGTTTCGTTTAAATAGCGAGCACAGTGTGGGGATGAAAATCCATCATTTGGGGGATGAGGGGATTGGGACGAAGGCTGCGGAGATTGTGAGGGAGGGGGACAGATGCCTGCAGGGACGGGACGGGATGGGGCTAGAATTAAAAATATGGGGTGGGGTGGAGACAAATATCTGTCCCCGCATCACTCTCTATTAGCGACTTCGCTTTCTTATCTCGGTATGTGAGGGCGGGTGACCAGTCCTCCCTCTCTTCTCAAAAAATGATTCAGCCATCGAAAATCAGTCAGAAGCTTTTAATTATATCTTGTTCTGAATCTTGATTATCTGGCCTTCTGGAATTAGAAATCAAGTGTGTGGCCAAAGCCGTTCTTCCTCTTACCTCTCTCTCCTCTCCAACCCCAAACACCACCCCTCTGTAGCTGCCACGCTGTCTCTCCGTCTGACTTTTGGATCTTGACCTGGAACCGAACCCTTTTGCCTATCGATTTTGTTTTGACAGAGCGCCTGTGAATAAGCTGGTCCCCGCGGCGCGGCTTTCGTTGGGCGCTATAGAAATCTCGGAATAACGATTACGAAGCTGATTTTGTCATCGAGCCTTTTTATCATCCCACTGTAACGCTATTTCTATATTATTTTATTGACCAAAAACAGGCCTACATAATGAACACGTTCACCTTTGGAGATGATTTCTTTTTGGAACCACGGTGTAGACTTGTTATTTCGTCACTAATACCAAACTTCGTCCGTTTTACGCGCCTCAGTTGAACACAATTCAAAAACGAAGGTTCCTCTGGGGGGACGAGGGAGACCGCTCCCCTCGACAGGTCTTGTTTACTTCAAAATCTGCACGGCTGCGTATGTGTGTATATCTGTTTGATGGCGACGGCGTTAGACAAACAGACGACGACGATAATGATGATAAGGATGAGGAGGAGGAGAAGAAAGAGGAGGAAACAGACAGACAGAGGGACAGAGAGTCAGAGAGAGACGGAGAGCCAGAGATAAATTGAGACAGAGAGAGAAAGAAAGACACAGAGGAAGAGAGACACAGAGAGACAGAGAGCCAGAGAACAACAGAGAGACAGAGAAAGACGAGCAGACAGAAAGACAAACAAGATCTCCATCTTATGCATACAAAGACGCAAACCACGACAGATAAATATACACACCGATCCAGAGGCACACAGTGAGATAGACAGATAGATAGACAGACCGAGACGCACAAATAGACAGACAGAAGGGAAAAGGCGGTCTTGGTGCTAACAACTAGTTGGCTAATTCCGTCGACGCGTTTAACTGGGGAAGTTCCGTTGAAAATATTGATCATTTCGGTCAGCACGGACTTCCTGCAGGGATTTTCCTGTCATTTATGTTCTTTCCTTTATCTGTATGTCTGTCTGTCCGTCTATCTGTCTATATGTATGTGTGTATGTCTGTCTTTATGTCTCTATGTCTTTCTGTCTTTCTGTGTCTCTCTACGACTGTCTGTCTGTCCTTCTGTCTGTCTGTCTATCTCTGTCTCTGTATCTCTCTGTATTTCTGCTTCTTTGTCTCTGTCTTTCTTTGTCGCTTTGTCTCTCTGTCTCTATCTCAGTCTTTGTCTGTCTGTCTGTCTGAATATCTATTTCTTGCTGTCTTTCTGTGTCTCTCTGTGACTGTTTGTATTTGCCTGCCTGTCTGTCTGATTCTGTCTCTGCATCTCTGTATTTCTGCTTCTTTGTCTCTGTCTTTGTCGCTTTGTCTCTCTGTCTCTATCTCAGTCTTTACGTGTGTTTTGGGTTTGTCTGTCTGGTTGTCTGTCTGTGTCTGTCTCTCTCTTCCCCTCCATCCATTCACTTGGTCCCTAAGCTATACTGCAATCGGGTCATTCGGAGAACCATTTTTAATGACGCCTCCTACGGTCGCGCTCAATATAACGACAATTTCCCCGAGCATATATAATATTGCAGCGCTACATGAATGCCCATCTACATAGTGTATATATATACACGTTTGCATATATGTATACGTGAGGACTTTTGTTTGAATGTGGGGCGAAGTTAATGCGGCGCGACTTAGTAGTCGGTCCTCCTCTTCTAATTCCTCACTCACTGCCTTCTCATCCGCCGCCTCTTCCTCCTCATTCTTCTCATCCTCCGCTTCTTCCTCCTCTCTTTTTCTTCCTACCCGTCGGTATTTCTTGTTTATTCTCTTGTATTTGTTGTTCAGCCGCTTCCTTTTCATCCTTTTCATCCGTTTCGACGTTATCATCATCGTCGTCGTCGTCACCGTTATCGTCATCATCATCATCATCGTCTTCATCATCATCATCATCATCACCCACCGGAGGGATTAATTCCAACCAGAAGGGAAGAATCATGATCATGATCATCATCATCATCACCCCCCGTTGGGATTAATTCCAGCCAGAAGGAAAGAATCATCATCATCATCATCATCATCATCATCATCACCATCATCATCATCATCATCATCACCTCTAGGAGGGATTAATTCCAGCCAGAAGGAAAGAATCATCTCATCATCATCATCATCATCATCATCATCATCATCACCATCATCATCATCATCATCATCATCACCTCTAGGAGGGATTAATTCCAGCCAGAAGGAAAGAATCATCATCATCATCATCGTCATCGTCATACTCTCCCTATCATACTCCTCTTTCTAATCCTAATCCTGCTCTTATTCTGCCATCGTAGGTGATCTGTTTATGTGCTGTTCATTCTAGTTTCTTCCTCCCCATCTTCCTCCTTCTGCTCAAGTCCTTCCTCCGCCTCCTCAGTTTTGTCTTCTTCTTCTTTAGCTTTTTTGCTTCCTCCTAATCCTCTTCCTCCTTCCCTTTTAACTCTTCATCTTCCTCATCTTCCTCCCTCGTATATAGATGGCCATTGTTTACTCCAGACTTCTCCTTCTCATCGTTTTCATCCTCTCCAAATCTTCATATTCTTCCTCCTATTCTGTGTCCTCCTGCTCACCGATCTCCCCATCCTTTTCATATTCCTCCATCGTTGAGAACAAAATGATACAAGAGACTGGGAAAGAACAAACAGATGAAGGAAGACAGTTCCAAATTTTAGGTGCAGCAACAGAAAAAGCTCGTTCACCACTCGTTCTAGTTTCTTCCTCCCCTCTACATCTCCTATTCTTCTCCGGCTCAGCTACTTCCTCCTCTTCTTCTTCCTCCTCCTCTTCTTCCTCCTCTTCCTCCTTTTCTTCTGACTTTCACTTTCTCCTTCTCGTCCTCTTCGAAATCTGCATCCTCTTCGTCTTCCTCCGTCCCTGTGGTTCTTGTTCATTCCATCCTCTTGCTTTTCCTCATTATCCTCCTTCTCCTTTCTGATCATCATCATCTTATTCCTCCTCATCAACATCATGATCTTCTTTCTATCCTCCTCATCCTCATGCTTCTATTCCTCCTCCTTTTCTGCGTCCTCCTTCTCATAGATTTCTTCATCCTCTACACCTTCCTGCGTCGTGGGTGGTTGTTGTTCATTCCAGCCTCTTCCTCTTCCTAATCCTCCTCGCCCTCCTCCTCCTGTTCTACTTGCTTTCCTCCCTGCCTTCCTTTCATCGATGGCCTTTCGTGTGACAAGACAAAAGCCAAACGGTCACTCGATCTGTCAACTCATCTGCCTCTTCTTCTCATCCCTCCCTTCTTTCGTCCCACTTCTCTTCTTCCTTCTCCTCTTCTTCCTCCTCCTCCTCTTCTTCCTCTTCCTTCTAATCTTCCTCCATTCTACCTTCTCTTCATCTTATGTCTCTTCGTCAACCTCTTCCTTCTCTTCCTTTTTTCCCTCCTGGTATCCCTCTTCCTGTTTCGTCCTCCTTCTAATAATGGTGATACTAATTCAAAGAAATAATGAACGAACCAAAGAACGAACCAAAGAACGAACCAAAGAACGAACCAAAGAACGAACCAAAGAACGAACCAAAGAACGAACCAAAGAACGAACCAAAGAACGAACGAACCACAGAGAGGGACATTAATAAAGACAGACAGAAGATTTAAAGAACGATATACAGAGAAATAGGAAAATAAATTGTTCTTAGTGTGAACGGATGCATTTATGGAGCGCCAGTCGTAACTCAATGATACTTCCTGCGGGATACAGTGGCTCACATGTTTGCATCTCTTCGCATAATTATTATTAATCTTATCTACTCTGCTCCCAGTTCACCAGCATCAACTGAGGCCAGTCACCAACTGCCAGCATCCACATACACACACAAACACACATAGATACATACATACATACATACATACATGTACACACACGAACACATACATACATACGTACATACATAGATAGATACATACATAAATACATACATACATACATAGATACATACATAACATACATACATAGATACATACATAACATACATACATACATAGATACATACATAACATACATATATACATACATACATAGATACATACATAACATACATACATACTTACATACATGTACACACACGAACACATACATACATACATACATAACATACATATATGCATACACACATGCGTACATACATACATACACACATACACACACGTATACATAGGCCTACATGCATACACGCATGTATACATATATGCACATGTACTGTATGCACATACCGAAATACGCGCATACACAGAAATACATATAAACAAAAGTATACACATACAAGCAAGCAAACACGTCCACACGCACATCTCTACATACGTACACACATACGCAGACATAAACACACATACACACAAACATATAGACACACGCACAAACACACATCCACACATGCACACAGACAAACACGCCCACACACAGCCATATCAAACACGCGCGCGCACTGCACTGCACAAAAAATCACCTGAAGCTGCCGCTATATAAATGTGCGATTCTTGCAGCGGCGAGATCTCGCCTGCAGGATATCGTCGGCGAGATCTCGTTTCCCGGCGTCGTCGCCGCGCGATCGTCTGCTCAACCGACGACGCCACGAGTGTCGATGAGAGCGCGAGAAATTGGCGCGAAGAAAAGCCGGTGCCCGTCGTCGGAGCCTTCTTTCCCGCTCGACTCTGCCGCTGTCGTCTGCTCGTGAAAAATATCTGCGCCTGCGCATTGAAGCGTTGCATAATAAATACCGCAAAGCACGAAGACAGAGACTGTACGAGAGACAAAGAAAGAGACAGCGAGGGGACAAAAAGAGAGGCAAAGACTGAGGCAGAGGGACTAAGAAAGAGAAAGAGAGAGATAAAGACAGGGACAGACAGAGGGACACGAAGATCGAAGCAGAGAGACAGAGGCAGATAGAACATCGGGCAAAACCTGGCACCAGACAGGTGTTCAACTTTGCATCAGAAAGACTGGAGCTGACTCGCTGATTAGCACCATCCGAAATCTACTCGCGGCTTCGTTCACCTTCACGAAGGAGGAACCTTTGGATTTCGCAATGCCAGGAAACAGCACAGATAAAATAAGAGATACTCTTAGGGAATCGTACAGAAATTTGTAAGGAATACCAAGAAACATTTGGGGAATTCCAAGAACTGCTAGAAAATACTGGTGAGTAGCAGAAAAATTTACGTAGGACACCAGAGAAAACTAGAAACAACACGGGAATCGCATCAAACACCTGGGAATAACAAGAGACACTAGGAATTGCAGAAAATGTTGTAGCGATAACCAGCAAATACTGAGGAATCGCTGGAAGCACTCAGAAATACGAGGTACTGCTAGAGGATGCATGGAGGAAGTACCAGGAGCTAGAATGGAATGGCTGGAACACTCTGGAATACTGTGGAAGACGTAAGTAGTGTTTTATAGCGTTTGAGTTGCCTTCTGCACCTCTGAAGCGACATCGGCCGATATCTAGCGTTGCTACGCATTCGTTTCATGCTCCTGTTAACCTGATAGTGTAAATACTTGCGCTAGATAAATTTTAACTTAGACTTACTCGACTCTTTCGGACTATTTTGTGGCCTGCAATTTGATTGGAATTTTCCCGAGTTAACATTCGCCGACTCAGAGTAACGCAACAGATATGATTAGATTAGACTAATCTTAGATTGGATTAGTGATTAGATTTGTCATTTTGTCAGAGTAACGCAACAGATATGATTAGATTAGACTAATCTTAGATTTGATTAGTGATTAGATTTGTCATTTTGGCGCCTTGCTGAAGAAGCAAGCGATTGTGAATTAGCTTATCATCGACTGAAAGTAGCGCAACAGAAGTAATTAAATTAATAATAAATTTGATTAGATAAGTTCGTATTAGATTAGCGAATATTTCGTATTAGATTGGCGAATATAATAGGTCCATTTAAGCTCTTTATTAAAGAATACAGCAGTTCTGGATGTTGCATATATAGACCCACCAAGTAAGCCTGCCTACATGTGTCGTATTCACCCGAACAGCCACGGTGCGCAAGGAGATCAGAAAGGTCAATATAACCTCATATTATTGCACCTAAGAGCGTTCGTTGTTTACCTGTCCTTAGATTGAAGTCCCTGCACGATTGATAAGCCTATATCTTTCCGTTTCAGAGGTACGCCTTCGCCGTTCAAACGCACGGCATTGAAGCCACATAATTCAAGAGAGCTTTGCTAGTGCTTCCTCTTATTCAGGAGGCAGTGTTCAGAATGTTCATGTTGACTCGTTCTCATCTACGCTACTTAAATCTTAGATTCGTATAGCCTGCAATCCGGTTTCATTAACCTTTTGGGGATTCGACTGGACTTCTCCAAGGATAAGGATTATGCTTTGACTGATAATGTTGATATTACAAAACCAAAGAACATTAGGTAAGAATACAAAATGCCAGAGAATACAAGGGAATACCAAAGAACAAGAGATAATAAAAGAGCATATTAGGGAAGAATAGGAAGAATCAAAGAATAGAGAATAAAGTAGAATTCTAGGGACTAAGACAGGATAATAAGAAACACTGGGAATAATACGGAATAACAGAGATTCAAAGGTAAGATTACAATTACTTTGTGAAGCGAACAGTTAATTGACGCCTTACTCTGTAATACAACGGCGCTATAGAAGTCATCCGATCATATAAGTGGAAAGGCATCGAAGATACTCCGGCATCTGAACAAGAAATTCCCTCAAATCCTCGAACTTCCAAGTTTTCCCGATGGATGCGAAAATCGCTCCGGTCTCTTCCTCTCAAGACTCCGACCATCCTCAGAAGCCGGCCACTCCGGATCAGAAGAAACTCCAGCAGCAGCATCAACAACAGCAATGGCAGCAGCTTCTGCAACCGGTTCTCCACTCCGCATCCCATTCGTCCCTGTCAAGCGCCGAGAGCATCGAGTTCATCCACATAGATGGGTCTCCGAAGATGCGTCGACGAAGATCCCAGCTGGAGACCCTCGGTCGGATCATGTTCCTCCTGTCCATCCTTTTCCTCATCGTTGGCATCATCACCACCGTCTTCGGCTTCGCCAACATCAACCTGTCCCAGGCTCAGCAGCTGCCAATGCAGATCGTTGGCCCGGCGTGTCTTGTTGCAACAGTCGTCATGTGGCTCATAGGGCTCGTCTTCTGCCGGCTCTGGAACGCCGAGCTGCGGAGGCAGAAGCAAGCGATGGAGCTGCGGACGCGAGTCCAGCTGCATGCCCTGGCCATGGACCTGCTCAAGAAGCCGGCTGTGCTGTCCCCGAGGGCACTACAGGATCCCAGACTCCGCAGGCAGCTGCTGATGAAGCTGAGGCAGCAGAATGCCCTCGATGCCAGGTAGTAATGTCTCCTTACTTCACCTCAACTCACCTTACTTTACCTTATCTTGCCTTACCTTACCTTAATTACTTTTCTTCACTGGCCTCATATTGATTATTGAGCCTTACCTTACCTCACCTTTCCTTTCTTCCTTACCTTACTTTTTCCTCACTTTACCATGCATTACCTTACCTTATCTCATCTTATCTTACCTCATCTTAATTTACCTTCTTACCGTAATTTACACTACCCTACTTTATACTATTTTACCTTCAAATTACCTTACCTTACCTACTTTACCAGTCAACCCCACACAACATCACAACAAATAAACTATACTCTGCATGTTTCTGATCATTCATTTAGCGCCAATTTAGAACCAAGCAATTGCTAGTCTAACTCCTGTTGCTCGTTGCTGATGCTGCTGATGGTGGTAGTAGTGGTGTTGGTTGTGTCGGTGATGATGATGGTGATGGTAGTGGAGGTAATGGTAAGGATGATGATAGTAATGACGACGAAGACGACGACGACGATGATGATGATGATGCTGGAGTTGCTCGGATCTGTTCATCGCCGCACATATTCCGGATGGCAGGCAAGCGATTAATCGTCCTACCTTCCTAAATCTCCACTTGGCAGCACTTCCTCAGCAGCAGCAGCAGCAGCAGCAGCATCCTTGCAAGTGACGCCGAGACAAATCAACAGTCACCGTCGGTTGATGAGGCACATCTGCATCAGCATCAGATGCGCTGTTCTCTTCCTTTTTGTAGCGCCTTTTCGAAAACAAGCAAAAGAGCTCAAGTGTCACATATTCAGACACATATATATATATATAATATATAAAATCTTTTGATAAATCATGTCTATCTATATATCTACTGTATATATGCACGTAAATTGCCATATATCCACTTTCGATGATATCCAATATATGTATGTATGATATATATATATATATACATATATATATACTGGATCTATTATATAATGTATGGGATCTGATATATAGGGCCTAAATACATATTATATGTGAGATGGGATGAATATATTTACAAACTGTGTCTTGTTCGCACCTTATATAAATGTTGTCTTTGTAGCTGTCTCCATCTATCTGTCTGTCTGTCTGTCTGTCTTTCTTTCTCTCTGTCTTTCTGTCTATCTATCTATCTATCTCTCTATCTATCTATCGATCCATCGATCCATCGATCCATCGATCCATCGATCCATCCATCCATCCATCCATCCAGCCAGCCAGCCAGCCATCCATCCATCCATCCATGTCTCACTCGTTTTCTTATTCCTGTCTGTCCCGTGTTTTAATCAGTATTTTCCAGCATTCTGTCATCGACCACTCAATCAGATCGTCAGAACGTTCTAAAGCGCTGTAAAATGCGCTATAAAATCTCCAAATGCTTACAATCCGTGAATAAGCTCGCCTAAGTTTCGGTTGCATGTGTAGGCGGCGCGTCTGTGAAAACACTAGTGTGTCATTGTTCGCTGCGCTGTAACATCCGGGTTTTAAGTGGAAAACGGTGTTCGTCTCTTTCTTACTTGCTTACTTGTTATTCCCAGTCTGATCGGTTCAAAATAATGTCTGGCAAGAGCAGACACCACTGCTCATGTTGTTCACAAACGTTAAATGTGTCGTAGTGAAGGAGAGTCTTTGTGGCAAACAAGCCAGATATTTATGTGACCTTCTGCCGTTGCTACCATTAAGGTAATTAACGTAAGATAAGATAACTGATATGGCAAGATAAACGCTAAGGTTAGGTCATCATTATTTTTATTTATTTATTTATTTATTTATTTTACTCGAGGTATGCATGATTCCTTAAGGAACAAGAATTTAGTGCAAGAGCAAGAAGATGTCTGGAACTAAGTGCCCCAGTTACTACTACTACTACTACTACTACTACTACTACTACTACTACTACTACTACTACTACTACTACTACCAATACTACTACTACTACTACTTCCACTACTACTTCCACTACTACTACTACTACTACTACTACTACTACTAATAATAATAATAATAATAATAATAATAATAATAATAATATAATAATAATAGTAGTCTAGGTTCTATGTTCGGATTACACTTAACTCGGGCAAAAAAAAAATTTTATGTTATTGTCATAATTATTGTTATATTTTATTATCGCTTCTTTCGGCTTTACTTTACCTGCCCTTTACTTCAGCGATACGATAACCGACTGATTTGAGCGCTGGCATTGGAAAGCGGTGAGGGTTTGATCTGATCTGACCTTTACCTTGCATGCCTGACCTTTACCTTGCCTGACCTGACCTTACTTTACAATGACCTGACCTTAGATAAACCTACCTTAGCTTACTTTACCTTACCTGACGTGACTTGACCTGACCTGACCTTGCCTTACCTTAGTATAACTTAAGCTAGCTTACTTTACCTGACTTGACCTTATCTTATCATTACCTTGACGCGACGCAGTGGCATTTAGACTGCCGATCCTGAGCTGTGAAGGTCGTGAGCTAACAAGCAACGGGTCATTCACTATTCAGTTGCATGAGTAGCTATTTACTGTTAGTAGAGAAATCTGCTGTTGGCGACGACTCCTTGTAAAACTGCTTTCGTCAGCTGAAGGCCATCGACTGACGTCGGAAATTAACTTCTGAATATTTAAACAGTTGTCTACAGGTGAAACATTCGACAGCTTGTAGCTTTAGTCAGACAGACAGACGGCGGACGGACGGACGGACGAAGTTGCTGACTGACTGACTGACTTAATTACTTACTTACTGACGGACGGACAGATAAAGTGACAAAGAGACAGACAAATGGAAAAAGAGACAGACTGCTAAGAAGAGGAAGCTGACGGGCAGACAGAGATACAGACATAGAGATACAAAGAGACAGATAGACAGACAGAGAGTGGCACGAACAAAGCGTTAGAGACGGATAGAGGAAGAGAGGAAGGAAAGGAAAGAGGGTTGTACGAATTCGATAATAATGTAAAAAAATTTTAAAGTAGAGGGGTTTGAAGACAGAGAGACAGATGGACAGAGTAACAACGAGAGAGATGGAGAGAAATAGAAAGAAAGAGATAGAGAGACAATGAGAGAGAGATGGAGAGCGAATGACGGACAGACAGAGATTACAGAGGGATAACAAAAGATACTGAAGGATTGAGAGAAATGGAAAGAAAGACAGTTTCAACGAAACTGAAAAGGACAGAGACAACAAAACAAATATAGGGGGTAGTGAGAGAGATGGATGGATGGATGAATAGATAGATAGATAGGTAAGTAGGTATGTAGGTAGGAAGGGATAGATAGATAGATAGATAGATAGATAGATAGATAGATAGATAGATAGATAGATAGATAGATAGATAGATAGATAGATAGATAGATAGATAGATAGATAGATAGATAGATAGATAGATAGATAGATAGATAGATAGATAGATAGATAGATAGATAGATAGATAGATAGATAGATAGATAGATAGATAGATAGATAGATAGATAGATAGATAGATAGATAGATAGATAGATAGATAGATAGATAGATAGATAGATAGATAGATAGATAGATAGATAGATAGATAGATAGAGAGTACATACTCCAGAGAGACAGAGAGACAGACAGAGATAATAAGACACAACAAGAGTGAGATGGAGGCATGGCGACAGGAGATGGTCTCGATTGATTTAGACACGGAATTTAGCGGTGGTCACAGATTGCGAGCGAATGGCAAAAGTGCTCATCATTTATATGGACCTGCGTTGCAACGATTCTTCAAGCACGCCCAATCCAGTCCGTCTCCATCAGGTCGCCTCGAATTACTAACAAACGACGTGATGGTTCGATAGCTGAGTGACAGAGGAATGAGAGGGACAGACAGACAGACAGACAGATAGACAGACAGGCAGAGACAAAGACATAGACAGAAAGAGACAGAGACAGAAAGAAGAGCAGAGAGAGGGAGAGAGATATGCAGAGATGTATAGAGAGAGTGAGAGAGACAGCTATAGCGGGAATCGAGGAGAAAGAGAACACGCTGATATGCGTAGTGAGAACGAGAGATACAGAGAAGCAGTGAAAGAGAGAAAGTAAACGAAAGGAGAGAACGTAGTGTTAGAGATACAGAAAGAGACAGAGAGACAGAGACAGAGAGAGGGTTACCAGGACAAAGAGATTGATACAGAGACTTAAGAAACAGTGAAAGACATCAAGAGCGAGAGAGATATAAACAGAGATAAGCAAACCAAAAGAAACTGAGGCTGATGAAAGAGGTGAGTTGAGTGAGGCGCCAGTGATTCCCGAATTACGGGTCTGATGAGCGTCAGAATCTCTCCCGACAGGATCCGCCAACGATTTTGAACATATAATGTCTAATTTTATATTGAAAATTTATTCATTTTGCAGCAAATATTAGCGCACAATTCTGATATTTTAGAGCAAGCTATATGTATAGGTAAAATCGTAAAAGATCTTATTAAATGCTTTGTTGAAAACTACGTATCTATAGAGGGTTAGGAGGCGTGTTAGAAGACTAAGACGTGTGTAGCTATGGTCCATTTAGTACAGTTAGACAGGATGGTAGCTGGGTCTGTCAGTGGTCCATTTAATACAGATGGTCGATGGGTGGTCCATTTCGTATAAAATAAGTTCTTTTCACTTGGACACGGAGAGGATATGAATAACCATGGACTCCTCTATAATAGCACTATAATAGCTGTGCTATTATAGAGGAGTCCATGGGATAACAGAGGAGAGACTTGTGGAGGGGAGATAGGGCGGCCAGCATGTGTGCGAGTGAGGGGAGGTATGGAAAGGGAGCGGGAGAAGCTGGGATCAACATGGGATTTTCTCCAGAGGAGACATATTGCCAAACAAGCTCGAGGTACCCTGAGCGGAGTACACCAGATGGCATTGATTTGCTCGTGCAACGCATGCATACTGCAGCTGCAGGATCGCTTAATACAGTGGACAATTGTGAATGTATAAATAAGCCTCATTCTCATTCAGTCTGGTTAGTTTACTTTGAGTTTGAAATTTGTCAGAGTTTTATTTCTGGCTTAATTAAGATGGCGGCGGCACAAAATGCGGGGTCCCGCACAATAGCAGGCCATCGTGCGATCAGAAGTGAGGGGGCCATTACCCCCGGAACCTGTGGTGTGGCTGCGCCCCCTATGAGGCAAACCGATAGAAAAACTGACACAAGACTGAGATACTGATTGATAGAAAAACAAAAAGAAAGAAAGAAAGAAAGAATGACTGAATGAGTGAGTGAAGCATACAAAGAAAACAAACAAAACAAAAACAGACAAAAACAAACAAAATAACAAAACAAGATAATGAATGACTAAATGAATGAATGACTGAATAAAGCATAAAAATGAAAAAACAAACAAAAGCAAAAACAAACATAAAATAAAACCCGATAGAGTAAGAGATAGCAAGAGACAGCAAGAAAGAGAGCGAGAGACGGCTAGAGATATGCTTCAGGTGGGCGCTGAGTTGGTCTAAGCTCATCCCTTCCACTCTTCTATAGCGTCAGCTATAACTAATTAAAGTTGGCTAAACCTTAGTTCGTTAAATTCGAAGCAAAGGCCTCCCCTTGAAATACCACCCTTCGCCTCCAAGGGCAAGTATCGACTCCACTCTAACTGAGTTTCCTGCAGGAACCCAATTACCTAAAGAAGCGGAGGATCAGTTGGCGAATGATTCGCGCTCTTATATCAGCCACTAACGGCCTAGATTGCTCGCAGACTGTGCGCCTAATTGTTTCAAGTGAACCATACGGATTTAAAATTGATCCCAGACACTTCTATTTTTACATTTCCTAGAGCGTGATTTCGAGCCAAGGCAAGACGAGGCTAGGCAAGAAATGGCACGTTAAGATGACTGACAAGGCAGGACGAGGCAAGGCGAGGCGAGACAGGCAAGGCAATGGGAAGTGAGGCGAGGCAAAACGAGCGGCACTTCCTGTTGACAATAATTCGTGGACTAATAATGGCGGAGATGAGACGAGCGACTGACAGACGTCGCCCACAGATGGCGCAAATTCGTCGCCATAATTATTCTTCTCTTGACCGATTAGTTTCACTGTTACTACACCTCGACTGCTGATGTCGTTGCAGCTCTACTTTCCATGCATAGCATGTGATGACTGAAATCTGAATATTCATGTCCAATGGGTGATTCCTCTAACAGCAGTTTTAGCATTTCTTATTTCTTTCCTGTCTGTCTGTCTGTCTGCCTGTCTGTCTGTCTGTCTGTATGTCAGTCTGTTTATCTGATTGTGGAAACAAGCCTGACATTTATGTGGCCTTCTGTCGTTACTACCAAAGGTAATTAACCTAAGGTAAGGTAACTGATAAGGTAAGATAAACGATAAGGTAAGCTTTCTTCTTTTGTCTTTAATTAAGTATATATGTTCATACATACGAGCCCACGCATGCACGCCCGCCCGCACACACATACCCAGATTCATTTATACACACATACATGCACACATACACAGATACACGCAGAAGCATATATGCACATATATACATATACGCATACATAAATACATACTTGCATACATACACACATACATACATATATACATACACACATACATACATACATACACACATACAAACATACAAACATACATACATACATACATACACACATAGAAACATACGTAGCGACTAGCGTTCTTGATGTCTGTTTGCAAGACGTGACAAGTGTGAGATGTGAGATGAAAGCAGAAGAAGCCAAAGACTCAACGCAACGAATTGAGACTTGATGTAATTTCCAACTCCGATCTCAGACATCAAGAAAACGACAAAAAACGATGCGCATTATTTTCCTAAATTTCACAATTTGATTTTGCATCAAACTTTTATAGTTTGCAGAGTCTGTACATGACGCGATGACTATGCATTTATATATGTTTATATGACGCAGTGTCAGGTGTATATATTTATAAATATATATGAAGTAAATGTCATATACAGGACTATATGTGATATACAGGGCATTTAAGAGATTATGAGAGGCCCGGGCCACTGTATGATTCTACATAGACTACACATGCTCGCTGCTAAAGTCACGTATAGAAAAAGTAGCCGCCAATGTGACGAGATTGTCATACACATCAACTGAGAACATTCTGTGGCCTATAGCTAGACACTGCGGTTCGTTTTCGAAGCGGTGGCAGACTGGTTAGTGCGATACCTTACGTTGCTGCGCATTCGTTTCATGCTTCTGTTGACCTGACAGTGTAAATAATTGCGCTAGATAAATTTAACTTAGACTTCAAACAATCGATGCCAAGACATTTCGCGGCCACGCAGTGTGTATGTTCCATGCAACTGCGCTCTTACATTGCAATCGTAATCTGATTTTAAAAGTGTCTAAAATCACCAGAAATTAGTTTTCAAACAGGAGGCGGAGATCGCGACATATAGTTGGCCTGTTGTCACACAATTTTCTTCCGTGAACGGGCATTTTTCATCATCCACCGCTACCGTGTAATAATAATCCGGAAATTTCTATAGCACTATCCTCGTAATGCTTGAAAGGTCATGAAAATTATTAGTCTTCCTATAAACAACCAATGCCACTAGTGATAGATCACCACGGATGTTCCAGTTATAGTTGTTGTAAGTAAGTAAGTGAATTTCATGTTTTCGTAGTAGTCTGTATGCCTCTGCCGTTGTGTTTATGTGCCAATCTGTATGTCTGCCTTTGTGGCTGTGCATCTTCCTTTATTTACTGGCTGTGTTATGTATCTGTGTGTATGTCGACGCCTACGATTCTTCGCTCAGCCGATGGACATATGACTTATTAACAAATGCATTACTTACTTACTCACTCACTCACTCATCACTCGCTTTTTGGATCCGGCGATATGTTAATACTTAGGAGTTTATTGTTAGCTCTGGCCAAGACATTTTAGACTCCGACCCTTCATTAAGTTAGTTTTCGAAATGCCCGAGTTGCAGTAGTCAAACGATGAGTCAATGGATGAACGAAGGAAAGTAAGATTGAATGAACGAATGGATGAATAAAAGAATAAATTGTAACCTGCATAGGCGTATGCGTCTCACACTCAGTCAAAACAAGTTTCTTCTGGTAAATTTCGATCGTCAGTAGGACCTACTGTTGTCGTCGTACGTGTCATCGGGTGCTTGTCGACGAGAGACGTTTGGTAAATATCTTGTAGCGTCGTGGGAGTCAGATCCAGTGAGCAGAATTCTCAAGTCCATTGCATTCGTTGGGCTGTTTATTGGCGCAGGTGGTCGGTAGTTGTTTGAACTTTCTTAACAGAAATGCGCTGGTTTAATTAGTGCAGATGAATAAACGAGAGTGCAAAAATAAATAAACAAGTTAACGAATGGAATGAAAGAACCAATGGATAGATGGTTGGATGGATGGTTGGATGGATGGATGGGTGGATGGATGCATGCATGGATGCAGGGATGCAGGGATGCATGCAAGCAAGTAAGGAAGGAAGGAAGGAAGGACGAAATCAAGGAAGGAAGGAAGGAGGCAAGGAAGGATGGATTGGTGGATAGATGAAAGGAGGGAGGGAGGGAGGAAGCTAGGGAGGAGGGAGAGAGAGAGTGGGTGAGAGGGAAAGAGGTAAATACAGAGAAAGAAATACATGGATGGATATGACTGGCTGTGTGGATGGATAGATAGATGGATGAAGAATATGTGGATGGATAGACGGATGGATGGATTGTTGGGTGGATGGATGGAAGGACGAACATATGTGAAGGGGTGAAAGATGGATGGATCGATCGAATTAGCAGTTGATCGAGCTCTCCACCCATTCACCTATCCATCATTCATTCAATCATTCATTTCAATCATCCATACACTACTAGTTGAAGCGAGGCGCCACTCACTGACTGGAAAACAGACTCTGAAACCGCTCCGGATGTGAGTCCGTGTCATCCGTACAGGGACAGCGTTAAAGTAAACATCCTCCGAAAAGAAGCCTGTTGCTGAGCCGTATACCCGCTTCTTCTACACGATCATCTCCAACAGTAGCATAGTAGCAGCAGCTGCTGCAGCAGCAGCATCTTAAGAGGCTGGAAACGTCCCACAGTGTAATCATAATGGCATTGCTCCATTTCCTTCTGCTGACAATCTCCGCCGGAGAAGATATATTTTTTAAAGCTGCTGACGCTCTAGGAAGAATCGATAAAATCAGGAGGTAAACCGGGAGGTAAAACTCGTCTTGCGAAGCTTCATCACGTGCGCTCCTTAGAGAAGCGGAACCTGTCATCCGAGAGGTTCTAAAAGACGCTATATAAATGCTCTTATGTCGATTATGGGTATAACAGATGCGACTTTGTCGAGTTAGCTATTTTTAGCAATTGAACAAACCAGTATATTCATGTGATGATGACGATGATGATGTCGATGACCATGATGATGATGATAAACTGGCCCACATTTTAGTTCTAAAACAGTAAACATACTGGACCACTGAGTGTGTGTATATATCACACACACACACACACACCACATGCACACACACATGTATATATATACACACGATAGAAGTATCATAGAACGGTTGAGAAACTCCGCCATTTTAGTTCTCCTACACGTGGGATAATTGCACCAATTATTCTTAACAATAAGTCCAGTAAAGCCCGCTGCCATCAGCAGGGATAAACCTTGGCCGTTGTTAATATGGATAGCTGTGATCATCTGAGGTAAGGCTAGACCCCCTCTCACCACCAGCTGAGTTTTCTTATGGAAATCCCGTCTCTAATTAATTATAATTATAGTTCAATTAAAATTACTTATCTACACACAATTGACTTTTCTCAGCTTTCCTTTGAATGGTTGGATGCGCTTCTTGCATTTCTTAGCTTATTTTTAGCCCTTGTTTGCAACTATTTTTGGCCAATCTTTAAGTTATATTTTAAGTCCAATAACAGCAGTTGTTCTTAATGGTGCTCCTGTTCTTATTCTCTAGTTCTGTGGACTCAATGTCTCGTCGCTCGTCTCGCGCGGCGAGCGTTGACCTGCGTCGCCGGAAGAGTAACAGCATCATCAGCTCCTTCCTCAAGAACGGCGCCGCCGACCACCGCAAGTCGACGGACACGTGCACATCCGGTAGGGTCCTGCTTCCACCGCAGTTCGACCTCCCCGGAATCCACATCAGCCGGATAGAGACCCTCGACTTCGACGACAGCTCCGTGTTTTCCGGATCCGGTCAGATCGGAACTACCCGCTTCATTGTCATCCACAGCGACGGATCGAGCGACTTCTCCCGGCTCTCCTTTCCCAATTCCGAATGTTCCCTGTCGGGCAGCCGCAGCAGCCGCAGCCGGAGTAGCAAGGACTCCAGCAACGTCAGTTCCCGCTTGTGGGACTTCTCCCCTCGCGAGTCAGACTGGGACGTCAACGTCCCGTTGGGTAGCAACCCGCAGAGGCATGACCTACCCGGCGGCGCCCGGGACTATTCCCTTCTCTCCCCGTCTATGCCACGAAAGGGATCCGTCGTGACCTTTGACATAAGTGAACCGACCGTGCGCCGGCACTCGAGTCCAGCGTCAAGCGTTCGCCGGAAGGACAGCATCAACATGGGCGGTTCAGGAGGGGAGTGTGCCTGCTGTCGTCCCGACTACCCCTCGGCGACCAAGTCCGGGGTCCCTGGATCCAAGGATGACCGTTCCGCCTCGGCTGTCTACCGCAAAAAGAGCTCTGGCGATCAGTCCCTGATGTCGATAACGATCGACGAAAACGACGGAGATGAAGACGACGACGATGACGAGGATGCAGAAGCTGAAACGTCTCCACTGAAACCGGAAGATGCTAAGACGACATCCGATCACGGCGTATCGACTGCGGAACGACCAAGCGTGACGGGTGCCACGGGCGGCTACAGTTATGGGCGGCAGCCGACCGTGACGGGCCCGGCACTCGTGCGTAACGCCCGTCCATCGTTGAAGCGTAACAACACGGACGATTCGGAAATCGAGAGGCGAATGGCGAAGATCTTTCACGAGATCAACTACAGCCTGACGGACAGTCTGGAGGAGACCAAATACCAGTCGCAGGAGGGCGTGACGCAGGCGGAAGCGGAAACGCAGACGATGAGCGAACAGGAACTCGAGTCACTTCTGAGGGATAGCGGAAGTGACGCCACGACTTCTCGAAACGTCCAATCGTCTGCGACGGACACCACGACGATAAACCAGGCCATAGACGATAGTACACGTCAAGCGGAAAAGACAGTATGTGAAGGAAACAGACCAGTAGAAAGAAAACGACTAGGAGGAGCGGGAGTCGGCCTTCTCAGCCCTGACACTGCCTGTAATCTCGACCTAGACGTCGATCACTCGAAACCGACGAACGATAAAAGATCTAAACTGTCTTCTCTGACGGCCGCTATCTTCCCAAGCAGAAACCGGAAGTCGCCGCAGAGCCCGACAAAAACTGGCTCAGATAAGAAATCGAACAAGCCTCACAGCTTCCTGCTAATGCTGGGACTAACCGATTAGATAAGAAAGCCTGCCGCTAAGCAGAAATCTTTAGCCGAAATCGGCCCAGTGTTTCAAATCAAGCGATAAAAATTTCATCACTCAAGGGATGATCCAGGGGCCCAATCCGGTAATTCCCGCCATTTGATTTGGGGAGGAGCGGCACACCACTGAGTTGGCTCCAACAGAAGTATCACTGAGAGTTACCCATAGAATTTGTAAAGTAAAAACCGGCCAAGATAGACAACATGTGGTAAGTAGACCAAGTTGAACAAAACGGGAAAGCTAGAAAAAAGGTCGCGATAAATATATAAAATTGAAAAAGGATATCAACAGAAATTAAGAAAAAAAGTGTTAGGAATGAAGCAGATAGGGCAAAAGAGCCAGCAATCCATAGCAAAAGTACAAAATCGTAATTGTAATCGTAATCTTGAGAATATCTAAAGCGCTACTTTAAAGCTAAGTGCAGGGCACTAGCTTGTTAACGAACGCTGCGTTACGTGAGAGGAGTTGTCCAAAGAGATACCATAAGAACAAAGTCCGGTTGCCAGAACACCAGAGAGAAGGGTGGGTTGCATTTATTCATGAGAGAATTCCCACCTTTTCACACCTCAACCAAGGGGAAACTGCCCTCTGTTTGACTTCGGGATCCGCCAGCATATAACTTACTACAATCCATTTGAAATAACCAATTCTAGTTATGGAGTTTGATAGAAACTGATAAAACCCTGTTGCTGTGTGATCATAATCACCATATTGACAGAAACCGCAGTTTTATTGTTCTAGACCAACTGCATGCAGAAGACTCCAAACCCCGCAAACTTGACAAACAGAAATAAACAACATTAAGTGGTTTTTCTGAGCAGAAAGGAAACGAGTAATTTAAATCTGAAGCTAGGTCTTTCGTCCGTATATAGGTCTTCTTGGGAAGTATCAGGAACTGCGCTTATACTGTGTATCAACAGAACGAAATACAGTTATGACAAACTGACTGAAATCATATTTTAGGAATCTGCTGTCTTGTGTTGACACGATGGCTATTATAGAATCTGTCTTAGATGAAAACTAGCTGTCGTATGGATTGGAAACGTTTCTAAAAATCAAAATATATATTTGTGATTTATTTAAAGGTTTTCTCTATAAATTCCTAAGGCACTATTGGTTGGCTCACCAAGAAAATCTTGACCTTTGAACTTTATCTGGTTACCTTTCTATTGTATGGAAAGGTAAATCTAAAGGTGAAGCTCTACTTATACCTTTACCTTTTTAACCTATTACTGTTAAAAGTTAAGGTAGAGGTGAAACTGTATTCTTACTCTTAGCCTTTTTACATGTACCTCTCTACTGCATATAATGGTAAAGCTGTACCTTTTTTACCTCTTTACCTTTCTACTATGTAGACAGTACAGGCAAAGGTATAAAAGTAAAGGTAAAGACCAGCTGAGTAAAAGTTGGACCAATTTTTACACAAGCACTTAAGCCTTTGCAAATACTGTGTATCTGAGAACATGTATATGTATCTGTATCTAACGCCTTTTGCGAAACTCTCAAAGGCGTTAATACAATGATCGCGTGCGCTGCATAAATGATAGAATTCGCAGCCAATGTGCGCTTCTCTCTCTCTCTCTCTCTCTCTCTCTCTCTCTCTCTCTCTCTCTCTCTCTCTCTCTCTCTGTCGTAGTCGGTCGTACTTCGTTTTTCCTTCCTTCCATTCTCTGTAATCATTACCCACTGCGTTTCATCGCGTCGATTTCCTTGAACTTTATCATCCCCCTTCCTACTCTTATTTCACCTTCCTCCTCTCTTCCTTTTATCCGCATTCCATTCCCTTCACCACCTCCCTATCTTTTAATTTCCTTCTGGCACCATTCATCAGCATTTTCCCATCCTCCTTCTTGTTCTCCCCTACTTCTTGTCTTTTTCTTTGTTCTCTTCCCACTCTTCCTCCTCATTTCGACAACACCTGCTTGCTTTCCACCTCTTCTTTTCTTCATCCTTCTCCTCTTCCTAATCATTTTCCGAAACATCCTCGTCCATCCTCTTAATAAATATATTGGTCCTACGCATCCACTTCCTCCTATTACTTCCTCTTACCTCTCCCTCTATCATATCCCTCATCGTCTTAAACAAGATTCTCATTCTTCTCCTCTTCCCTTCGAATTTCTTCCTCCTCCTCATGTTGCTCCTCCTCCTTCGCCTTGGACTCGTCCTCTTAATCATGGTTCCTGATTCTTCCCTCCTCCTCCTCTTCTTCTCCTCTTCCTCCTCCTCACCTATCGAACCTTCTTCCTCCTCCTCCTCCTCGTGTTTCTTCACCTCCACCTCTTTCTCCTTCTTCTTCTCATCTTCCTCCTCCTTTTTTCCTCCTGTTTCTCATCCTTCCTCTCTTACGATTCGTTCTCGTCCTCTTAATCGCGATTCTTATTCCCCTCCTTCTGCCTCGCCCTATTTCTTCCCTCAGGGTTATCATTAACAACCTGCTCCATCCTCTTCTGCAGCCATCCTTTTCAACCTCCTCCGTCTCATCTATAGAGTCATGCCTGGTAGAATTAGACACGCACCGTTATTATAAGAACCACTGGACATTTTACAAAGCAGTTAAGTACAAAAGAGTAGAACAGACTACATTATAATAGAACAAACTAGATTAGAACAGAATAGACTACCTTTAGAATAAAATATGAGACAAAATCTATAAATACTCTCGAAAATGAAGCCTAGTAGGAGCAGACACTCACGTGACCAGAACGTTTATTGACATCAGTTGTCTGGTGGCGACCATTGCTTCGCTACTATTCTGTTTGTCTGGTTTTAGGTCTGCCTGACCGTCTGTTTATCTGCATATCTTGTCTGCTCGTCTCGCCTGTCTGGCTATTTTACTATTTATATTGCGCCTTTTGGGAATATCACAACGGTGAGGTTCTTATGTCTACATATGTTTTCCTGTCTGTTTGTCCATCGGTCTGTGTAGGCTACGTCTCTTTGTGTCTATATCTATTTACATCTTATTGACATCGCCTCTCTATGTCACTGTCACTATCTCTGTCTGTCTCTGTCTCTGTCTCTCTGTCTGTCTATCTCTCCCTCTCTCTGGCTCAGTATTTGTCTGTAGAGGAGAATAATTGCTACACCTGTAAATGGCCTGATGCCTATTTGTGCTATAGTTTGCCTAATGAGCGTCTTCCTAGCTCACGTCGTTGCTGCTGCTGCTGCTGTTGCTGCTGATAATGATGTTGCTCTGGTTGTTGATGCTGATTCACAGTTGCGACACCTACCGTCGTTCGTTGACGACATGTCGAGGACGCTAATGCGTCATTCGTGACAAGTGTCAACCGTTTGAGATGTTTGTTTCCAACGAATTAGGAAGCTCCTTGGAGGATTCTGAATTCGCAGGATCCGAGAAAGAAGCGCCTGTGCGAAGTAGATATCTTGGCTAACAACTTAGTGACATCTACAGTAGACACATCGCGCGATAGATGGAACAACACAGTACATAAGTACATAAGAATGGATTACATGAATTTAAGTAAACTGTAACAGAACTTATTTTTACCTCTTCGGTCGCAGATCATTTTCCTCTATAGTTTCATTGTGATTAATGAACCTTTTTATACAGCGAGCAAGGACGTTAGCCTACGACTAAAGCACACAAGAGTAGAACAGATTAGAATAGAACAAACTAGAACAGAACAGAATGGACTAAAAAAGAATAGAATAGATTAAAATATCATGGACTAGAACAAAATAGAACAGATGACAGAACAGACTGAAAGAGAATGGGCTAGAACAATATAGAACAGACTACTAAAATAGAATAGACTAGAACAGAAAAAACAGACTAAAATAGAATTGACTATAACACAATAGAAAAAAATATAATTGAAAATAATTCTCGATTTTCTCATGTCGGTGGTATAAATTAAATAAAACGAAAATGTAAATCGACTGAAACCAAACTCGCGTACACGCGTCTGCTAAAAGACAAGCTCAGGTGCTCCATTTAGGTGATCAGCTCAGGTGATCTGTTCAGGTGCTTCATTTTGGTGATCTATTCAGGTGATCCGTTCAGGTGTGCTTTCCTCGACAAGACTGTAGCTGAAGGTCGTATACACCGAGAGAGAACACCGTAGCACGTGCGCTTTCCCGTGTCTTGCGGCGTCTTTTCAATTTCCCGATGTCATCCTCTAGGAAGTGGGAGAGGATTAGATTCGTCTTTACACAGATGCCTACCTACATACAATTGAGGGCGTCAGTACGAATCTGATACGTGGGATTAAGTAGATGTTTCGAAAAATGTTGAGTCATTCCTCCGCACAACTGTTATTGAAGCACCCAATTGTAATGATTTTCATGACGCCGTTTTCATAATGCATGGTTGCTTAACTTCTGAACTTCTCACTCTTAGATGGATGGCTTCCCTTTTCTCTTAATTCCCAGCAGACCACTGAGGATTTCATCCTAACCCTAAAATTAGGCAATAAATATTTGCACTTCAGGCTCAAAATTGGAGAGCAAAAAGTGCAGCCTCTTAGCCCAACCTGAAACATTATAAAGTTTCACCTTCTGAGTCAAAGTGGAGGCAAAACAGGTTCTTAGCACAACCCGAAAAAGAGGCACCAAAATATTTCCCTTAAGGGTAAAACGTGGGGCCACAAAACACCTCTGATCCCACATTTTCAAATGAAGTAATGGCTCTCGGTCTCTTCCCTTGTGCCGACGCCCTTGCCTACATAGTAGCTTCCATACCTCTTTTTTATTCCCCTCCCTATTGCCAAAAATTACTGAATGCTAGACGCGCGCGTGAACTGTTCACGCGCTAGATAATTGCTCATTGACGCTTGATAAATTGGTGTGCGCAGTTTGCGAGAAACGTACCAGTCGACCTTCATAATTAATTATACGGAGCTATATAAGCAAGACAAGACAAAGCAAGACAAGGTAAGGTAATCTAATCTAATATAGAACTGCACGGGTTAGTTAAGATAAGATAAGGCAATATAGCCTAATCTAATCTGATTCTGATCTGTTATAATCTAAAAAGATCTTATCAGGCCCGATCTAATTTAATCTAATCTAATGACTTCTACAGCGCCGTCAAACAAAATGCACTAGGTTGCTTCAAAAACCGTATTTGAGAATAGAAAAACTTCAGAGAAGTCTAGTCGAAATATAATAGGAAAGGTATGGTAATATGCAATGTACGATATGGTAAGGTGATGTAATGTAAGGTAAGGAAAGATACAGCATGGTATGGCAAGGTCAGATCAGATAGGGTATGATATGGTATGGTAAGGAAATCACTATTTATTATACACCTCTGTCAGTTACCATCTACAGAAGATTATTGTTCTGGGGTTGAATTAGAGGTCTTTCGGCTGAAGTATAACGCCTAACCAATTGACCATTGTACATGTTATTTATAATTAAAATGCACACATTACATATGCATGCATGTATATATACATATACATAACATATATTTGTGTAGGCGAGATACATACATGCACACTATATACTAGTGTTCTTGGATGAGACGTAATTGTAATTGTGATTAGAAATTTGTAGGGCGCCTCTTGTAGAGCAGGTTTTGTTTCTCGCAGGCTATACATACATCTATACAAATAAAGCCCATTACGCTTTTAATGGATTCTTTCATCGACAATTTCGAGATTAAACTTCAAAGACCGCCTCTGATAGCGGACATTAAGCAGAGTAATTTCTTCAGCAGCAGCAGTAGCAGCAGAAACAGCAGCAGCAGCAGCGACCTTTTAAGGATGCTGTCGTTTCAGAGTCGGCAGCTGATGGTATCATAGATGCTCAGCGTATGTCGCGTTTGAGTTGTAAGACTGCTTAATATTTATAGCCTATTAACGTTTAATAATTTATTTTTAATTGCACCTGGAAAACTACTGCAGCATTCACAAGCTCACAAAACAGCGCAACAACAACCACTCAAAAAGCTTCAGGCACATATAAGACTTGGCCTCAGTTTCTAGCTAATAGAAACTCATTACACGTGTACCATAATTGACTTCACAATGATGATGATGATGATGATGATGATGATGATGATGATGATGATGATGATGATGATGAAACAAAATACTACTACTACTACTTCTTCTACCACTACTATTACTACTACCACCACTACCACCACTACTACCACTTCCACTACCACTACTACTACTATTACTACTACTACTACTACTACTACTACTACTACTACTAATAATAATAATAATAATAGTAATAAGAGTGGCAGTACTAATACTACTAGTAGTAGTGGTAGTAGTGGTGGTAGTGGTAGTAGTGGTAGTAGTAGTGGTATTATTAGTAGTGGTAGTATTGGTAGTAGTAGTAGTAGTAGTAACCGCAAAAGCAATAACAGCACCATGGTATCTACTGTTTCCAGGCATTCTTTGTGAGATGGAGATATAGAAATCGATGTTATCAGCTTGCCGGAAGCTGGGTCTTTTTGGCTGCTGAGGATAATTTTAGTAAAGTAACGCACAAAATTGTTGAAATTTATAGGCCCTAAATTGTTTGTTTTAAGGCAAGTAATCGGTAAAAGTTAGAAACCTTTAATTACGTTTTATTAAGCGTGCCAGTATATAAGCAACCCGGCGTAGACAGGAAAAAGGGGCTTGAATAAAAGGTGTCGTGTGATGCGATGCCTATGTTGTGAAGGATGATAGCGTGCCTTCACATATGCGACAATACAGAAAGAGCGATGCGGGCCTTCTGAAAACAGAATGAATGATGGTTGCGAGCCTTCATGGGTACGAGTCTGAGTGTTTTTGAGCGAAGTTAGATCGTATACAGCATACGGACGAGCCTGACGTCCGGAGAAGCCGATGTTCGATACGGTCCCGGTTATGATAAAATATACGGACGGGAGAGTCCGGGGAAAAGTCTAATCTGTGCGCTTCCGGCGGGACGACCGAGACAATCACTGTCTGGTTTCGGGATAACGGCGCGGATCCGGTAGAGCGAGGGCCCATTCTGCCGTAGATCGCGAGGCGGTCTGAGCCACGACGGTGGACGTTGAGGTTGGACAGAACCCGGGGAAAGACTCCGTTCGTGAGAAAAATGTCAAATAACGGGGTGGCATCGGGAAGCCTACCCCAGTAATCCGCAAGTATCATATAAAACAGGTCTGCGTAAAAGTTACGGAAGCTAACCCATAGACCCCGTACGAGAAAATCTGGTCAGTGCGCTCCTGAGAACGTCGCAGCCGTTATGAACCAATCTGTCTGATTTCTGACTGGCTCCGTTGGTCCAGCAGGGCTCGGACCCACCCTGTTAGGAAGTCGCGAGACGGTCTGAGTAAGTCGCGATAGTTGGAAGATAACGGGTTGTGCGAAACACGGGGCAGAAACCGGATCATAACGCAGACCAAGGAAAGTCCCAGTACGTAAGGGATCGAAAACTAACGCAGACCAAGAAAATACCCGGTACATCATAGTCTGGGCCGGTTACCACGATAATACCGGAGTCGACACGGAAGGTACCGACTCCTCTAAATGCTTGTCACCACACAGTGATCATAGGACTGACTGAAGTACGGGGAAGGGCCCCTCGTGCGTAGGTCGGTACGAAGGTCCGTGTGTTTTACAGAAGGTTAGGGAGGGGACCTTCTCTTGAGTGTTCCATAGGGGTATCCTATCCCCTGAAGCAATGTTGGTCGATAATTGCCAACAGAGACCTGGTACGGAAATTTACTCCGGAAGAACCACGGAGATGAAGTGAGAGATAGGTGATAGCGGGAAGATGCGTCGCCCAATATCCATGTGCCTAGGGCGGAAAGACGCAGAGGCTCGTCGTAAGACTTCCCTGTTAAAAAAACCGAGAAAACGACTGGTGTCTCAGAATATTGGCGGTAGCGGGCGAGTTACAAGATGCAAAATGGTGGTTACGAGAAAGTCCTCACACAGAAAGGGAACGCCTGTTGCCGGTAAAGTCGTAATCGTAATCGTAATCGTAATCTCGAGATTTCTACAGCGCTCAACGAAAGCTAAGTTGCGGGAACCAGCTTATTCACAGGCGCTCAGTCAAAACAAAATCGATAGGCAAAAGGGTCAAGATCCAGGAGTCAGGCACTCACACAGTCGGACGGCTACGGTGGATGATGTTTGAAATTGAAGCGAGAAGAGAGATAAGAGGAAGAGGAAGAATCAGGATAAGATTTCTGGAAAAGAAGTGTTTTCAGTCTTGAGTGAAAGACCTGCGCAGAAACTGAAAGAGGTGAAATGTTGGTGAGTTCGTATGATTGACCAGACAACTGTCGCAATTCTGACGGGAGTTTATTCCAAAGGGGTGGGGCAGCTATGGCTATCGAGCGATTTCCAAATTTTAAGGATGAGGTGACGGGAGGGCGAAGAAGTGTTAGGACAGATGAGGAGCGGGTTGAACGGAGTGGTTGGATAGTAAATAATTGACGAAGATAGGAGGGTTGGGAGGATTGAAGTGTGTTGTAGGTGAGGGATAAGACTTTGTACTCTATTCGTTCTGGTATTTTAAGCCAGTGCAGTGATTTGAGAACAGGGGTGATGTGATGGTGTTTGGGGGTTTTGGTGACAGCACGTGCGAGAGCATTCTGGATAGCTTGTAGGCGATTTATCTGGGTTGTGTCAATATTGAGGAAAAGTGAATTGCAGTAGTCAAGTTTTGCATGGACTATGGATGTGGCAATGATAGATGCGGTTTTGAAGTCAAGCATAGGACGGATTCTGCGAAGGTCGCGGATATGCATAAAGCAAGAGCGGGAAAGATGGGTGATATGATCAGAAAAAGTAAGGTTCTGGTCGAAAATAACACCTAAATTACGGACAGAAGAGTTAGTATTAAAGGTGTGGGTGGAGGCAGAGTCCAGGCTGAGGGAGATAGAGGGGTCAGGAATTTTCTTGAGCTGGTCACGTAGGCCGATAAGTATGAATTCAGTTTTAGATGGGTTCAGGCATAAGAGATTAGATGTCATCCAAGAGGAGATTTGTTTAACCACACAAAGAATATGATCTGTAGATTCATTGAAACAATTTGGAGAGAAAGAGATGAATAGTTGGGTGTCATCAGCATAGAGGTGATGGTCAACGGAGGATGCTTTAATGAGTGAACTGAGTGGGGTAGTGTAGAGGATAAACAGAAGAGGTGCAAGAACGGAGCCTTGTGGAACTCCGCAAGTGAGAGGGCATGACTTAGAAGAGGCTTCCGAAGTTTTAACAGAGAAAGAGCGGGAGGAGAGATAAGACTGTATCCATAGGAGAGCAGTGTCAGCAAAACCAAACCAGGTTGAAAGTCGGTGGAGTAAGATATTGTGATCTATGGTGTCGAAGGCTGCAGAGATATCAAGGAGACAGAGGCAAGTAACCTGTTGATGAGAAATGGCAGAAACAAGCTTGTTGTAGAGAGATGTCAGCAGAGTTTCGGTTGAGTGGCGTTTAGTAAAACCAGACTGGTGTGGGTTAATGAGTGAGTTAGAAGCTAAATAGTTATTGATTCGAGAGAGGACAATCCGTTCAGTTAATTTGGAGATGAAAGTCAGGTTAGAAACAGGCCGGTAGTTAGAAAGGATTTCCTTGTCGAGAGATGATTTCTTGAGAAGAGGGGTAACAAGAGAGTGTTTAAAAAGAAGGGGAAAATTTCCAGTAGAGAGGGAGAGGTTAACTATTTTGGTAATAATTGGAACAAGGACAGATGCACAGTCTTTCAATAAGGAGGTAGGTATAGGGTCAAGTTCACACTGTTTGTTTGGGAGAGATTTTAGCAGATTTAGTATTTCGGTCTCTGATGTAGGTTGAAAAGCAGAAAATGAGGATCGAGGTGGGGAAGGTGGGCTGTCATAGGTGGAAGAGGGAGCATCAGCAGCTGGATTGTTGGAGGTTTTGGAAAGTAGAGATTGAAGAGAGAGACGGAGGGTACTAATTTTGTTCGAAAAGAAAGAACAGAACGAGTCGGCTATTGAAGAAGACGGAGGAGAATTTGGAAGTGGGCTAGATGAGTTCCGATGGAGGAGTTGATTAATGGTTTTCCAGAGAAGGCGAGGGCTAGAGGATCGAGCACGAACTAGTGAGGAGTAAAATCTCTGTTTAGCTGCAGTAAGAAGGCGATGGTATTTATTTGTGGCAGATTTAAGGGCAGAGAGAAGTTCAGGATCCCTGGTGCGTTTGTAGGCACGCTCAAGGCGTCGCCGGAAAGATTTGAAGGCCTGGAGATAGGAGTTGAACCAAGGATTGTTAGAGTGAGAACTGGATTTGATAATAATAGGAGCATGCTTGTCAAGGATAGTGGAAAGAGTGGTGTTATAGGAAGAGAGAAGGTCATCCAGGGAGGAGGGTGGATTTAAAACGAGGTCAGAACAGGAAATATCTTGTATGAAGGCTTCAATATTTATTGAACTGATGCGACGAAAAGAATGAAAGACAGGATCAGGACGTGGTGTCGGAAGAATGTTAAGATATGTAAAGATGGGGTAATGATCAGATGGCGTGTCAAAAGAGAAAGATATATCAGGTGATAGAGTGGAGAATGATGATGTGATAATAAGGTCAAGTGTGTGATTGTGAATGTGGGTGGGGAATTTGACATGTTGAACCAGATTAGTTGAGGACAATAGGGTGAGGAATTCAGAAGCAAATGTGTCAGAGGGGTTATCGACATGTATATTGAAGTCACCTGTAATCAGAAATTCATGAGGTGTAGTGGCGGCAGTAGAGAGGAGGGTGGTAAATTCTTTCAGGAAGACCGATGGAGGACTTGAATATGAAGAGGAGGATGGAGGGCGATATACATTAAAGATAGTCAGATTTGTGTGAGGAAGTTTAAGCGTAACTGATGCACATTCAAAAGAGTGGAAACAGTAACCAGGTGAGTCTAAAACTGTGGCAGGTTCTCGGGTGAGAAAGGCAATACCACCTCCAGTTGGATTTTTATGAGAAGGGCTAGATGGTTTGCAGGGACGAGGTGTACTGTAAAGATGGTAGCCAGGAGGAAGGAAGGAAGGAAGGAAGGAAGGAAGAAGGAAGGAAGGAAGGAAGAAGGAAGGAAGGAGGAACGAACCCTGTTCTGAGTAAAGGCCATCCTCAGGACGTTGCCCATCCGGCGACCGCGGAAGAGGCAGAGTCGGATCCCGAGACCGAGTGCTATGGTGTTGATTCACTTAAAGCGGCCCATCCTGAAACTTCCTTAGAGAGAACGACCATACAGAGACGCCATTTTACAGTGAAAATACAAGAGCAGTGAGGCGGGTGGCTCTGAGCGTAGAACTGGGCTGGAGTACCCTCACCCCGTGGACAGTTAGCCCGACCAAGAACGCCACCCATGCATACATACATACATACATACATACATACATACATACATACATACATACATACATACATACATACATACATACATACATTGCCATTAGGCTCAAGAATTCTAAAATATGGAAATTTTGCTAATATGCCTAATACAGAAACTAAAGGCCATTTAGGCTATAAGCTATATAGACCTATGCAGGTTAGACCTGTTCTTAACGTACATGTCTAGGTTTCTCTGACTGATTTTAAAAAATCATTAATTAATTAAGTTATGTCTAGGTTTCTCTGACTGGCTTAAAACAATCATTAATTAATTAAGTCGTAAGGTTTCCTAATGTGCAATATCTTCCATGTATATGCTAATGCTTGTTTGTAAATCAACCTGCATATATGTAGTAGGCTATTGAAAATCTCTTATCTGTTTATATTCACTTGTTTTTCATACTCGCTATCAGTGGTCGCCATGGTGACAGCGGTAAACAAACTCATTACCAAAGTAGCATGCCAAGGCGAATCGCTACGCCAAAGCTAAGACGCTCAAAATCCATTCTTTTTCTAAAAGATAATAAAATACAAAGATACTCGGAATAGCTATATATTTGTATTTTGAGTAAAATGGTCAAATTAATTTTTGTTGAGTTGTTTTAACAGCAGTTTCTCGCTGCAAACATTTAGAACTATTTTTCAAGCGGACGCGTATCTACCAGTGTCGCAAGTACAGCGTCTTGTGCGCTAATTTGCTCGGGGCTTAATGCCTTGAAATGACTAAAATTAAGAAATTAGCAAACTTACTTAACAGTTATACTAATAATGGCATCGCCAGACGTGTTAAAATCTGTTTCAAAGAAGCTGTTAGTAGCTTTACATGCATATGATTTATTAGTTTTATATTCTAATTTTAGTGTTTAGATGTCATGTAGCCTAATGCAAATTCTCGATATGGTAATCGTAATCCCGAGATTTCTACAGCGCCCAACGAAAGTCGGGCAGAGAGAGAGACGGAGTGTTTGGGATTGGAGCGGAAAGAGGAATGTGAGGAATTAGGATATGTCGCTGTTACTAAGCGTTGCGCGGTCGAAGCGGTTCAGTTCAGCTTAGGCATATGTTGATTTGTTGGTGAAATTTGTAACTTTTTTTTACTTAATATATCTTATGCATTAGAACACGCTATTGTAGCTTGTTGCAATAAAGCTATTTTGTTCAGTAATATTTATTTGTTTAGGCAGGGAACTGTTTACCTCCGTTATCTTCAAAAATTTATCAAATTCTAGGACAAGACTAGATTTCCTGTCAGAAGTGGTAAGCAACTGCCCTTATAAACAGTTTCAGCTGAACAAATGAAGTTTGTCTATAAATAATAAAGAGTGAAACAGTATGATAGTAAATATTTGTAACAGCGTAAGTGTAAAACGCTGGAAGAGAGTTCCAATCTAATGTCAGCAATGGAAAAAGCATGCCTGCTGAGAGCTATACTTCTGCATGGAGTAGTCAGGTTATGACAGGTGGAGGGCCTGAAGGGAAACCAGTTGTAGTGGGTAAACAGTTTGTAACAGAAGAGGCTTCAGTTGTGAGTTACAGTATGTTACATTACATTGACATTTTTTGCCTGTGACAGTAAATACTACTTGGAAATACAGCGACTGGAGGATGGTTTCGATTTATCTGGGCCAGATTGCCCGAGAATGGACCATCCACCCATCAGAGCGGTCAGTAGAGGTTAAATATTATTTTTAACCTTTCTGATGTGACTTTGTGATTGATTTATGTAAGTTTCTTAAATGATAAATTAGTGACAAATCTCGAGACTTAGAAACTTGATTTAGAAAGCCTCGTTTTGTGGATTATCATATCTTTGATATAACTCCTGGATCTAGACTTGAAACCAAACTTTAAGAGAGTACTAGTCACTCGAGGCCGTTAGCCCAGCGCTTTTTGAACTTCTTCACTTTGACTTATTCAGTTAGCAGTGGGCAAACTTTACCATACATGTCTCACCTGTTTTGTGCTTTTTAAAATACCTGTGGCTTTAATCTCAGATGTTAATTGCTGCTTTAATACCAACAGCAGTTTATCAAATTTGCATTAATGACCATAACTGGAATGCATTTGTGAAATTTTTAAAATATGCTGTATAAATAGCCAGGCACATGCTTACATACCTATGTGCTTATATTTACATGGTATATGGGGAATGGTAGCATCTTGGATAGACCACTTGGCTTGTAATGTGGAAAGTACGGGTTTGAGCCTCCACCGAGACTGCGATTGATGCTAAGACATTAGATAGTGGCACCTAATAAATGCAGAAATAATAGTAATATATATACATGTATATGTGCATACATATATTTATTTGAAACACAGATGCAGAGACATTGCACTCAAAAATACCTAACTGGTGTACATTTGTGAAGTTCTAAAAAGATGCTATATAAATAGCCAGGCACCTGCATACATATATATATGTATACATACATACATACATAAATAAATACATTTATTTGAAACCCAGATGCTGAGACATTCGACTCAAAAATATCTCTACCCTGGTAATCTAGAGCTTTGTTCAAATTCCCATTCGAAAAGTAACTGACGTCTGTCGAAAGTATCTGGTTGCACCTCGCGATCAGATCTTTGCTAAATAAAGATCTTAGCTAAACATAGGAAGGACAAAAATAGAATGGCTGCTTGTGAAGAGAGTGAATAAAAACAGGATTGTCGATGAATCCGGTCTTTCAGTTACCTTGAGAATTCTAAAAGTGGCAATTGTAGACAAAGATTTGAGGTCCAAATTGGCACTGAGCAATGATGTGGTCCAGGTTCGACTAGCTATGACCTTTAGGAAAATAACATAGAATTCCAGCGACCCGCCAGCAGAACAGTGTTAATTGTTTCCTTTAAATTCAGTCTTTAATACCTGTCTATCTGTGTAACTTTGTAAAATGTAGATGTAATATCTCCAACATTTCCCTGCGCCAAACAAAAGCTGCGTTAAGGAGGCCAGCTTATTCGCCGGTGGTATATCTAATCAAGTCCGCGACAGCCAAGTTGTTTGGTCAGTGTTGGTGCCAGGTAGTCAGGCCAGGTGGTCAGGATCGGGGGAGAGTTGGAGGGTTCAAGCTGGAAGAGATAGCATGGAAATCGATAAGTGATAATCGGTAATCTGGTCATAGGATGTGCTTTCTTGCCCACTGTAACCTGAATTCTGGTTTCTCTGACCTGTCAGAATTTGACCCGGCTTCCCCAACTGATTTTGATTGTGATTTTCACTTGAAGCGACAATCAATTGGTGCCTTGGCGTTATGATAACGGCGCTATAGAAGTCTTTAGATTAGATTAGATAAGAGAATATTGTTTCTTGAAACTGAAAAGATGCTACAACAAAGTTGTTTTGATATTTCAGCGTTCTGCTCTGCTATACAGTGGACTCCACGATCGTCCGCTGAAACATTACTTTCACCATCCATCTGTAAGGAAAGCCCTGACTAACTTCAAAACGGTAAGTACTGGATCATTTTTTTGCAGAAACCAAAACTGAGATGTTTTGCAAGGTATTGCTAGATTACGCAAATGCTATTTTCACTGCACAACTTACAGCTGGGAGCTGTTGAGGATGCAGTGATGTTAAGCAACATACTAACCGGGTTAGTACGTAGATAGGTGACTGTTTGTGGAATATCGTGCCATCTGGTGCCCACTCAACCTTCCATTCTTTCAGGCCGATAAATATGCTTTGGTTTTGTCGTTACCTGAACTGAAAGAAATTAACGACCACATTTCTGAGGAGTCTATTTAGAGGAGTGTAAAAGCATATTACCTTTACCTTCATGCTTCTGAGGAGTTTCGATGGAGATGTGTAAACAGGTGTGTTACCTTTACCTTTAGGCTTTTTCAGGAGTTTCTGTAGGGATGTGCAAACAAATGTGCTACTTTTTTACTACTTTTATTCTTTCACAAATAGTGCTAATGTTATTATTTGCCCTAAGATGCTTACATACTTTCTGGTGAATGTATTATTTGGATAAGTAACAGAAAGGTAATATCATTGAGTCTTAACAAATACCCTATGAACCTCACTGACTTTTGACCCCAGGTGGCCTGCAATCCCTGAACATGCAAGCCGTCTTTGTAGCAATGAATTATATGAATGTCCAAGTATATGTTTAAATTTATATGGCACACTTTCAAAACCTTTTTTGGTGTTCTCATGTTACACATAGGACTTGATTAGTGTCAGAGATAAAAACCAGACCAGTTATCTCTGAATTTTCTCAGTTCCTATGATATTTTCATATTCGTTTAATTCCATCTCGTCTGCTTCGTTAATTCTGAAGCTTTTATCCATCTTGATCACATGTTCTCTCCTTCTTTAGGTTTTCCTGTAAGTATTTAAGTTTTTTCTGTAATTCTGTCTGTCTAATTGCCTTTCTGTCTGTGTGTGTTGTTCTCTGTTTGTATGCGTGCATGCATATCTGTCTGTCTGTGTCTGTCTGCCCACCTGTCTTTCTGTATTCCAATCTGTCTGTCCATCTGTAATCGTGAGATTCCTGCAATTTTCCATAGCCAGCTCATTTCTGTAGGATTCTTTTTCATATTGTTTTCTCCTTGTTCAGCCTTCTGATCCGTGTAGAGAAATTGGTCATATCATCATCTCGTATATCTTGCTCTTGTTTTCTATGTTATTTCCCTGCTTCTCCATATCTTGGCCATTCTGCGAAATGCCCATCTCTTGCATCCAAGTCTCCTTTGTGCCTGATCTCGGAGATCTAATAACCGTGGGTGGTAATAGCGAAAAAAGCCACAAAGGACGATCTTTATACAATTTGGCAAATATTACATTCATTGTGTAGAAGGAGATGACAAATTGTGAACCATGATCCACTGCCGAGGGAAACTGAAGCTAATGAGGCATGGTGGGAGAATGCTGAAGAGTGATGATGGACTAGCAGCAGCAGCATCAGCAGCAATTACGCAGGAAATGATGACAGGGAAAGATGAAAAGAAGGGAGGAGAAATAGCAGAGGAGAAAAGATCAGTGATTAACACGCCAGAGCATCCTTTATAACACCCTTTATTCTAACACCGAAGTTCTGATACACACTTCTAATCTAATCTTTTATCTGTCTTGATACACATCTAATCTAATCTAATCTGAAAACTTCTGTTGTGCCATTTTATATGTATATTTTGTACCACTTAACTACGTACATATGTACGAACAAATGTATTTATGTGTCTATTTGTATGTATGTATGTGTAATTGTGTATGTATGTACGAATGTATTTATGTATGTATATATGTATGCATGTATCTGAACATTTAAATAGTGCAGTTTTAGAATTTCACAAAGGTGCTGAAACATGGCTAACAGGTCTAAAAAGGTGCAAGCTGCACCATTCAATGGGCTTAATACTTGTAATTGTAAATGTACACGTTTTTCTATAGTAGCCCTTATGGCCTCAACGCTGCTGATTTTGCAATGAATTAATCAGGTGAGATCCTTCACCACCGCTGCCCGTTTGAATGGGCGCCACGCCATTTAAGGTCCCCGTGTGCGGACCATGCTAGCCCGAGATTCAAATCTCTGAAATAAGGCACAACCGGGACTCGAACCGACATCCTCACGCACTGAGGTGCCTTGACGTACGCGTTAACCAATGTAGCTAACCAGGCCAGTGTACACAAGGCATCAATCAATGGCACTTTTTCCTAATCTTCTCATCTGGAAGCTTCTATTACACTATTGTCGTAATGCACAAGGCATCAGTCGATGTTATCAAACCCTAATCTAATGTAATCTGGGAACTTCTGTAGCGCCATTAGAGTAATGCACAAACACTGGCCGATGGCCATGGTCACATCTGAGCAAAACTGAGTTCTGAAATTACAATCCGTTGGACAGAACCAGTCCAGGTATAACATTGTTTTGAGTAATCGTTGTTGTTGTTATGGTAACCTGTTGTTAGTTTAGCGACCTAGCAGTGTGTACTTGAGCACCTTATCCTTTCTTTGCCTTTTTCCGTAAGCTCTTGAAAACCATTCCTTTCGATTTGGTTTTGTTGTCATCTGAGGAGGGTCTCTGAAGAGTTTCTCCTGAAGGGGTGATATATTTATTTACAATTATAACATGCCTGTGTACACCGTATGGCAACACCTTTTAATAAGCCGGGCTACATTAAAGGAATCACTAAAGCATTAAATGTGATTTAAGATTGTGTAAAAATTTGAACTGTGTCAGTATCGTAATCGTAATCTCGAGATATTGAGTGTATGTGTTGTGCGTGTCTTTTTTCTGAACCTTGCAAAAGTGCATGCTTCACAGATTGTAAAGCAGTGACTTAACATCGATTGATGACATTTTAATGAGTTTTAGCAAGCAACCTTTGACCCTAGAGATAAAATTCAGTCCAACTAGCAACTGTCGCTAAGATGTGCAATTAGTGTACGCTATTAATAGGAACGTCTGCTTAAAGAAGTGGGGGTCACTGTTGCCACCTCTGACGTCAGAAGTAATTTCAGATAATTTTTGACACCTTTTAAATATTGATTAAGTTAATGATAAGATCAAAAGTTTAAGTTGCTATACTTTTGAAAAACCGTACAAAATGTTTTCCAATCAAAGTCAACAGCCTATGATGCCATAAGATGTCGTTAACATTTGAAACTGCTACTGCTATACTTTACATTAATAGATGTGTGAAGTTCAGTCGATGTCAGCAGCATAAGATGCCTTTAAACACTGGATATTAGTACTACATTCTCTTGCGTTAAAAGTAATTTGTAATAATTTTGACACCTTTTAAAAGCGATTAGATTGACTATATAAGAATTTTGTTAATTCGATTTATGTAAATTTCCTTTGATGTGATATCGTTAACTGTTGGAACCAATCCATTTAAATTGGATGACTCCGCCAATGAGGTACTCGGGTGATGCCAGTCCCAAACCCTGGATAAAGGAGATGGGCAACGATATAACCATCTTCATTATGACACCCTTGTTAAACAGAATCTGCACATTCTATTTAAATTTGCTGTAATAGACCTAAAGTGTTGCGTAAAGCGGGATGAGGTCATTGTCAGTGGCCCTGGCAGCCACAGAATATTGTCAAACATTGGATGATGCTGCTAATAATGTCGGAATCTCTTTAGGCACTTTTAAATTGCTGTTGACGGCCTATATGATCGTGTTTTTCGCTCAAACGGTAGCAGCTTTCAGCCAAAGTTAGGTTGATGTTAAAGGCTCTTAGTGGACAGTTGTCAAAAGTTGTTCGATTTCCTACGAAATGCTTCATAATGAGTTGGCTTCCGGGCTCTTCCCCGGACCCAACTGGGGAGCTTACGGCGCTTCCCAGACCCCCTCGCTAGTCGTTAGGGGCGTCGCCCCTTCTATGCTTGCTGTCCCTGGTCCCTCAGGTTTCGTCCAGGTACTGGACCCCTGGCTAGACAAGACGCCTATGCCACTGACCATGCTCCCGCTGGCCAGCTGTTTGTCCCATCCTATGGTTTCCGTGCTTTTTGCCAGCTGGACCTCGTTTATTTACATGTAATTCGCTACATGGGACCCTTCTCTTTTACCAACAGTTGAGGACTCCTCCTTTTCCAGCTACCCCTGCTTTTGAGGTGAATGTTTAAATTAGTGCAATATAAAAATCTGATTAATAATGATAATTATTAATGATGTAATTGTTTAGATTTAATTATAATTTTGTGGTGTGTGACTTTTGCTGTCAGTATTAGATATAATTTATATTCTGTCAGTTTTTTCTCTTGGTATTCAATTATCTCTTTGTATTCTCTTTCAATCATTTCTATCAGATTCTAATATTCAGTAATTTTGTAAGTATATATATTCTAATAATATCCTGTTGTAAATTTGTAAGCTATCACTATTTTAGTAATATTCTGTAATAATCTTATCGTATCTTAGAATTGCTACAATGTCATTATAATAATAAAGTGAACATCACTCGCTGGCACGCCAAGATAGATTTGCAATCCTGTTAGTTCCAAGGGTCAGTCTGATGTTATAAACTCAATATTCTAATAATTTCTTGTTATTAATATTCTATGAGTGATAATATTATAATCTGTTTATGCCAACTAAACCAGAAAAGTAAAGAAGTCATTGAAATTGTGGAGGTTTCTACTTTTTTAAATCTATCACAGATATTCACAATATCACAGGTCTGGCTGATGACTTAACTAGACTATTCTCACTTTGCTTTCACGTGAAATCGATAAGGTCGTGTTTTGAACACGGTCATTTGTGCATTCTTTTATCATACTCACGACTGATAAATCCAGACACTGAGTGTTGTTTTACGAGATAACAAATGTTCAAGGTCTGCTAATCCATAGACGTCTAGATAATTTAGTTGTCTGGTGAAATTTTTGTGTCTAAGAAAACAGTTTAATACCTAATTATTTAATGGACTTGTAGCCTGGTAATTCTGCAGCACTACTGAAACCATTGGCCTAGACCCGTCCAGCCCGTTATCAGTCTGCCTATCCAGAGCCTTGATTGTCTAGACGTCTCTTGGTAATCTGACCACAGTTACTGTGGCCTCTTTCATATCATTAGTGTTGCCTGTTGTCAACAGTGTGTATGGACCCAACGCGTTTGTTATTAATTATCACTATATATATTATGTTATGTTATAATTATGTCCTATTGATATAATATAGCGTCAGACAGTCGTGTGTGCAGCGATTTTGTGAGGTACTTAAAATTATAAAGCCCTATATTAAGTGTCCTCATACATACATACATACATGCATACAGTCATATATACATACATACATACATACATACAGTCATACATACATACATACATTCATGCATACATACATACATACAGTCATACATACATATATACATACATACAAACACATATATACATACATGTCTACATACAAACATACATACATACGTACATGCCTACATGACTACATGCATACATAAATACTGGTACTTATATGCATACATACATACATACATATTATGTTATAATAAAATATTATGTTTAACGTAATTGTATTATATTATATTATGCTGTTGTATATTATGATCTATACACTAAAAGGCTTAGAAATGTGGGCAGTCGACAGTGGAGCCATAAGCTAATGAAATGATACTAATTAGGCGATTGACCAGCAAATGTAAACTTTTATTTTGAGATATGCTAAGATGTAAAGAAGCAGAAAAGGATTTGTCCAAAAAAGGATATTGGGCTGAACTATCAAGCAGATGCGCTGAGTGGATACCCTAGCATGATATTATATCTCTGCCTGTGGGTTCCTAATATTCCTCTGAGCTCTTGTAATTGTAATCGTAACCTCGAGATTTCTACAGCACCAAACGAAAGCTAAGTCACAGGAACCAGCTTATTCACAGGAATTAATTAATGAATTGATTGCTTGCTTGCTTGCTTGATTTGATTGATTGATTAATTAGTTAATCGATAGGCAAAAGGGTTCAACTCCAGGTCAAGATCCAGGAGTCAGGCAGTCAGACAGTAGCATTGTCAAATTTCAATTGTATTGTGTTGTATTTTATTGAATAATAGATGAGCCAGCAATCAGTGCGTATCTGAATAGTTCTCTGCAAAATATGCTACATAAACTCACTGCATAAAATTCATTGAACGGTTACCTTACCTTGTAATTGTCTTGTAAGTTCCCAATTGTGTAGTGCCTTTTAATAGAACTCAAGAGATGGTCTGACAGGACAGTGTAATAATACCAGGACCAAACAGAATGATCTTCGACCACGAATGAAACAGAGGCAGATACGCAGATACAGGACAAGAAGCTCAAGTTGCAGGTTGCCTGGCAGGTTACATACATACATACTTATGTATGTACATACATATGTATGTATGTATGTACATACATATGCATGTATGTATGTACATACATACTTATGTATGTACATACATACATACATATGTATGTACATACATACATGCATACATACATGTCTGCCTTGAGAATTGCGACTTGAGCTCCTTTCTCTCCCCGTCTCAGTGTTCCGCAGGCGCCTGAAGACTATACAGTTTAACAGTGATTTTACTTTTTCGGGTTGGAAGCACCTCTGTTAGTTCATCCTCTCAGAGATGCTTTATAAATCTCAAATTACAATTACAGTTACAGTTACAATTATGTATGTACATACATAAGTACATACATACAAACGCACACAAACGTACAAGTGCACTGCAGCCTGTTGCAAAATGGTGCAGAAACTTAGTACAGTCCAGGCCACATTAGTGACAGCACATGTCAGACATGACATCCATTAACTGCTGCCAAAAAAGGTCCTGACCTCTAAAGTTATTTGGAATTGCTATCTACTTAGCACTTCTTGACTAGTCACGTTTCCTGTGCAGTCAAGTGATGTACGATTAATTTGTTCACAGCTAATTAATTAATTGGGATAAACTGATTAGATACAAGTCGGTGTATCTTCTTATTAAAAATTGTGTCTGAGTTCAGATCTTAAATCTGCCCTGCGATAATAACACTTCGATCTTGACATATGTAACCAAGACAATGGGTAACCTTGACAATCTTACTTTACCTTACTTTAGTAAGTCTTACCTTACTTTACCTCACCTTGCCTTTCCTTGCATTACCTTACCTTGCCTTACATTAATATACATTCTCTTACCTTACCTTAATTTGTGTTACCTTGCTATAATTTATCTATATATAAATGTTTAGATATACATACATACATACAGATAGATACATACAGTATAGGTATACATACATACATACAGATAGATACATTTAGATATATATATATACATACATACAGACAGATACATATAGATATACGTACATACATACATACAGATAGATACATTTAGATATATATATACGTACAGATAGATACATATAGATGTACATACATAAATACAGATAGATACATTTAGTTATATATATATACATACAGATAAATATAGATATACATACATACATACATACAGATAGATACATTTAGATATATATACATACGTACATAGATGCATATGTGTATCACGGTGGTCTGTTCTGTTATTGAAGGCTTGTGGGTTCAACTCCCACTGAGCGGACCATGTGCAAGTCGTTTGTGCACATTTGTCTCTGTCCCCAAGCAGTAATAGTCCGGTGATGCGCTGGCCCTGTGTCCAGGTCCATTGGCGCCTCAAGGGCCGAAGAGCAGGATATGAGTGCCTCTCCTACATTCCACTACGGGACAGGAGAGCTTTACCTACTTTACTTTACTTGACTGTGCTTTTTCACCAGACCGTCAATGTCTAGAAGTGTTGCGGCTACGTTTAGTGTCTATTTGTCTCTAGATATTTCTGTTTAAGAGTGTACCTTTAATTAAAATACTTATATTAATTGTCAATAATATTGTTTTATATTTTCCATTTATTAATATTTTGAAAATAATCCAGTTCTCTTATGTGAAGTGATTAGGAAACTCTGAGTTTGTGATTATGGTTAGGTTTATTGTTACATACACAATTAAATTTGTCTTGATTTCTCTTTTAAACCGCAGAAAATATTTTGGAAAATTATTTGTTCTTAATCTTTTGAAAGAATGCTAATTGCATATTTGTTTGCTTTTTAAGACAGACGAGAAAAATTCTGCACAGGAAGAAGAAATCCGAAGATCGATCAAGAAGTACATGACGAAATATCGGTTTAACGTATGCAATTGCTGCATATTTTTACACCTATGTTGAAAAATAAGCGGGGTCAAGGCCATACGGTCGCTATAGAAGAAACATTTACATTTACTGTTCAGGTGGCTTATGCAAAGGTTTACAACCGGAGCATCCGCATTTAAATAGCTTTCCCAGTTTTACATTTCTGGGGCTGGCTGTACTAATTAATTAATTATTTATTTTCTTCGTGACCTATTTGCATCTTTCCCAGTTTCTTTTTAACCGTTTTTACTGATGGCAACCATAACCGAATACCCCAACTGAATCCCATTGTTTGAAGCCCTTCTTTAAATATTTGCTCTTGGAAATTTTATGTGGGTTTGTTATGTGTGTTTGTAAGATAGCACCTTTTATTTACTTTACAAAAGAGCACTGCACACATGGATATCGAACTGATGGTAAAAGTGCATTTTAAGTAGTTTGGTGACTCGTTTATGTGGCGCCTTTTTCCAACAGGCAATATATATGTATCCGAACACATTTATAGTAACCAAATATAAAATGGGTCCAGTTAAATATTTAAATGTATATACACATAATATACGTATATATGTAAATAAATATGATGGATGTGTGATAATGTTTTGTGGGACAATTTAGTTCTTGGGAACTTTACTACATGTACATATTTATGTTAGCATATATATGATATATGATGGATTGTGTATGTATGTTATATATATATATATATATATATATATATATATATATATATATATATATATATATAATGATTATATATGGCAATGTTTTGTGGAGAAATTTATTTCGTGGGAACGTTACTACATGTACTTATTTTTGTTAGCATATATATGATATATGATGGATTGTGTATGTATGTTATATATATATATATATATATGTGTATATATATATAATGATTATATATGGCAATGTTTTGTGGAGAAATCACTTGTTTCTGTGGACTCGATGGCAATTTTGTGTGATTAGGTGCAGCTGTCCTGGGCAATTTTCTACTTAGAAATGGTCTTAATGACTCCATCTGCCGTGTTGTTGCGGATTGCCACTCAGGTTGCTAGGCAATCTGTGTTGACTGATTGCCCTTGTGATTGTTTCAGAGTCCGAGTCTTGCCGACGAATATTACGACTATGACTCAAGAGCAGGAAGAAGACTTCGGCCGGAAATGAGCTGGAGAGGGACTCCATTGGTGCGAGGCAAGATGTACGTTTACTGCTTCATAACGTGATCTAGTGTTTCCCTGGCCTGTATGTTTTGACCGTGCTTCTTATATGGATTATGATCTTGACTATGATTTTGCTTGAAAACCAGCATCAGATGGTGCATTGTGCATTATGATAACGGCGCTATAGAAGTCATTAGATTAGGTTAGAGCAATGTCTGGAAATAGCAGGCACTAATACAGTCAGGGCATCAATAGGCACTAACTGTCTGGTGTTAAAGCACAGTCACTGTGGCCTACACTCATAATTGTATTTGTAATTTGAGATTTATAAAGTGCCTGTTAGAGAATACACTCAACAGAGGTGCTTCCGACCCGAAAAAGTAAAATGTATCTATCTGTATGTATGTATGTACGTAAATCTATATGTATCTATCTGTATGTATGTATGTATATCTATTTGTATCTGTATGTATATATATATCTAAATGTATCTATCTGTATTTATGTATGTACGTATATCTATATGTATCTATCTGTATGTATGTATGTATATCTAAATGTATCTATCTGTATTTATGTATGTACGTATATCTATATGTATCTATCTGTATGTATGTATGTATATCTATATGTATCATAAACCTAATATCTGGAAATAGCAGACACGGAGCCAGAACAGTGGTTAGCATGTTGGACTGTCAGCACCGAGGACAGGAGTTCAAATCCCTGCAAAGACAGAAGGCTGTGTCAAAATTTCTGCTCTGCTAGCGTCCCCTAGAGAACTCACTTATGTATCCTTTTGTAGTAATTAGGCGAAAGTGTCTGCTATTAGGTGACAATGAATGTGTTTTGAGAACTTTTGACACCAGACAGCTTACGTCTGTGAGTGGTCTAGCCACACAAGTCTCTGCTTCTAGCAGACATTACTCTTAAGGATGTATTAGTCAGAGTTCCCCGATTGGTATGGGAATAGCCTTCAAATTACCCCCAAATAGTCTTCAAATAATGTTGGAGTAGCCTTCAAAGAATGTTGAAATAGCTTTCGAATATTGTTTAAATAGCCTTTATATAATGTTGAAATATAAGTGTTGAAATAGCCTTTGAATAATCTTGAAATATGAAGAATGGCAGAATGGCCTTTGATTATTGTGTAAACAACCTTGGAATAATGTTGAAATATGAAGAATTTCGGAATAGCCTTTGAATATTGTTTAAATAGCCTTTGAATAATGTTGAAATATGAAGAATGTCGGAATAGCCTTCAGATATCGCCGGAATGGTCTTCGGCCAGCAAAGGTTGCCGACCTTTGATGGCTTTTGCAATTTATGAACCGAAGTGAAAAACGACTTCACTCGGCCGTCGATGATAATGTCATTTGTTGCGGCCAATTTTGTTCTCTGATTGATTCTTGTTTGTTCTGTTGATCCGACTCTGTCTGAGAACATTATTAACCCCTTTAATTTCAGCACCACTCTGGTCTCGTGGTGAGGCAAAGGCCAGTGAGCATGTATACTGTACATATACTTACATACGTGTAACAAACCAGAGTTTGTTCCTACGAGCGCTAAATAAGTTATTTCTTTACGTGAGGCATTAGGCTAAACTTATATATTTCCTAATGCAGGCGATCAATTTTTGGCTTGGCTGATGCAATATGGCCCACGTGACTAGAGTCATGCATGTTTGGTCTCTTGGCGCCAAAAAGTGGCGTGATGTGATCACGTGACTGGGCAGGTGGCCCGTTGCACTTGCGTCTAAATGATCAAAAGATTTATGTAACTATTTTTAGCTCAACCAATCACGTCAAACCGGAAGTTCACAATTACCACCAATCAAAGAGGAGAAACAAATAAGCTGGATCCCATGACTTTGCCCCTTTGGGCGCCATAGAAATCTCAAGTTTACGATTACTAAATTAATATTTTACGGCATGCTATATTTTCCAGTAAATTGTTCTATTTTCATTTTTTTGCAACAGCCATCTTGTCATTATTATTTTTTTTTCGTATTTCTATAACCTGCATCTTACATTGTGTTTTCCAGTTGTTAATTCAGAATTCAGAGTATACGAGCCTATTTGTTTCTCTTCTTTGATTGGTGGTAATTGTGAACTTCCGGTTTGACGTGCTTGGTTGAGCTAAAAAATAGCTACATAAATCTTTTAACCATTTAGACGCAAGTGCCCGTTGCGACGAAACAAAGCTCAGTTGGCGCTCGAATGTCGAACAGTAGGAGCTGTTGCTGGAGGTTTAGTCGATTTTCGATAAAATTTTAAGATTTCGGCTAGAAAACTAAAATTCCTCGGTCGATATCAAAATCTAAGGAAGCTGTAGTTTGCCAAAGGGGATTTATCGACAGAATTATCGAGTTTTAATTGAATGTCAACAAATTTTCGATAAAGTCGAGCGGATCGTCGTTGTTCGGTTTCGATCCGACAAGTTGCGATTTCTCAGGAATATCGCTTTTAACTAGGGGTTCTATCGAAATTTGTGACGAAATTTCTTTCCGCGTGTATCTGGCTAGAATATTGGATGTATCTTGTGTGGAAAATTATCGAAGTAGAGATGGCAGGTAAGGTGTACTCTAGGCACAACATACTGTATAGAGTACACCATACCTAGGCACAATGTACTCTACAGTAGGCGCTAACTGGTGGTAGCATGCACTCTAGAGTACGAAATGCCGAGCTCACTCTCTAGCTCTAGCTAATTCATAGAAATTACGTATTCAAAAAGGAAGACTTTAAAATGGTTGCAAAATTAACAGCAGCTATATTTTTAATAATAAATAAATTAAATACGTGATGAATATTTTATAGTTCAATTTATTGGAATTAAAGCACATTATTCATTGAAGTGAAAAATGACTTCACTCGGCCGTCGATGATAATGTCATTTGTTGCGGCCAATTTTGTTCTCCGATTGATTCTTGTTTGTTCTGTTGATTCGACTCTCAGTCTGAAAATATTTTTAACCCCTTTAATCCCAGAACCACTCTGGTCTCGTGGTGAGGCGAAGGCCAGTGAGCATGTATACTGTATATATACTTATATACATGTAACAAACCAGGGTTTGTTCTTATGAGCGCTAAATAAGTTATTTCTTTACGTGAGGCATTAGGCTAAACTTACATATTTCCTAATGCAGCGATCAATTTTTGGCTTGGCTGATGCAATATGGCCCACGTGACTAGAGTCATGCATGTTTGGTCTCTTGGCGCCAAAAAGTGGCGTGATGTGATCACGTGACTGGGCAGGTGGCCCGTTGCACTTGCGTCTAAATGATCAAAAGATTTATGTAACTATTTTTAGCTCAACCAATCACGTCAAACCGGAAAGTTCACAATTACCACCAATCAAAGAGGAGAAACAAATAAGCTGGATCCCATGACTTTGCCCCCTTTGGGCGCCATAGAAATCTCAAGTTTACGATTACTAAATTAATATTTTACGGCATGCTATATTTTCCAGTAAATTGTTCTATTTTCATTTTTTTTGCAACAGCCATCTTGTCATTATTATTTTTTTTCGTATTTCTATAACCTGCATCTTACATTGTGTTTTCCAGTTGTTAATTCAGAATTCAGAGTATACGAGCCTATTTGTTTCTCTTCTTTGATTGGTGGTAATTGTGAACTTCCGGTTTGACGTGCTTGGTTGAGCTAAAAATAGCTACATAAATCTTTTAACCATTTAGACGCAAGTGCCCGTTGCGACGAAACAAAGCTCAGTTGGCGCTCGAATGTCGAACAGTAGGAGCTGTTGCTGGAGGTTTAGTCGATTTTCGATAAAATTTTAAGATTTCGGCTAGAAAACTAAAATTCCTCGGTCGATATCAAAATCTAAGGAAGCTGTAGTTTGCCAAAGGGGATTTATCGACAGAATTATCGAGTTTTAATTGAATGTCAACAAATTTTCGATAAAGTCGAGCGGTCGTCGTTGTTCGGTTCGATCCGACAAGTTGCGATTTCTCAGGAATATCGCTTTTAACTAGGGGTTCTATCGAAATTTGTGACGAAATTTCTTTCCGCGTGTATCTGGCTAGAATATTGGATGTATCTTGTGTGGAAAATTATCGAAGTAGAGATGGCAGGTAAGGTGTACTCTAGGCACAACATACTGTATAGAGTACACCATACCCTAGGCACAATGTACTCTACAGTAGGCGCTAACTGGTGGTAGCATGCACTCTAGAGTACGAAATGCCGAGCTCACTCTCTAGCTCTAGCTAATTCATAGAAATTACGTATTCAAAAAGGAAGACTTTAAAATGGTTGCAAAATTAACAGCAGCTATATTTTTAATAATAAATAAATTAAATACGTGATGAATATTTTATAGTTCAATTTATTGGAATTAAAGCACATTATTCATTGAAGTGAAAAATGACTTCACTCGGCCGTCGATGATAATGTCATTTGTTGCGGCCAATTTTGTTCTCCGATTGATTCTTGTTTGTTCTGTTGATTCGACTCTCAGTCTGAAAATATTTTTAACCCCTTTAATCCCAGAACCACTCTGGTCTCGTGGTGAGGCGAAGGCCAGTGAGCATGTATACTGTATATATACTTATATACATGTAACAAACCAGGGTTTGTTCTTATGAGCGCTAAATAAGTTATTTCTTTACGTGAGGCATTAGGCTAAACTTACATATTTCCTAATGCAGCGATCAATTTTTGGCTTGGCTGATGCAATATGGCCCACGTGACTAGAGTCATGCATGTTTGGTCTCTTGGCGCCAAAAAGTGGCGTGATGTGATCACGTGACTGGGCAGGTGGCCCGTTGCACTTGCGTCTAAATGATCAAAAGATTTATGTAACTATTTTTAGCTCAACCAATCACGTCAAACCGGAAGTTCACAATTACCACCAATCAAAGAGGAGAAACAAATAAGCTGGATCCCATGACTTTGCCCCTTTGGGCGCCATAGAAATCTCAAGTTTACGATTACTAAATTAATATTTTTACGGCATGCTATATTTTCCAGTAAATTGTTCTATTTTCATTTTTTTGCAACAGCCATCTTGTCATTATTATTTTTTTTTCGTATTTCTATAACCTGCATCTTACATTGTGTTTTCCAGTTGTTAATTCAGAATTCAGAGTATACGAGCCTATTTGTTTCTCTTCTTTGATTGGTGGTAATTGTGAACTTCCGGTTTGACGTGCTTGGTTGAGCTAAAAATAGCTACATAAATCTTTTAGCCATTTAGACGCAAGTGCCCGTTGCGACGAAACAAAGCTCAGTTGGCGCTCGAATGTCGAACAGTAGGAGCTGTTGCTGGAGGTTTAGTCGATTTTCGATAAAATTTTAAGATTTCGGCTAGAAAACTAAAATTCCTCGGTCGATATCAAAATCTAAGGAAGCTGTAGTTTGCCAAAGGGGATTTATCGACAGAATTATCGAGTTTTAATTGAATGTCAACAAATTTTCGATAAAGTCGAGCGGTCGTCGTTGTTCGGTTCGATCCGACAAGTTGCGATTTCTCAGGAATATCGCTTTTAACTAGGGGTTCTATCGAAATTTGTGACGAAATTTCTTTCCGCGTGTATCTGGCTAGAATATTGGATGTATCTTGTGTGGAAAATTATCGAAGTAGAGATGGCAGGTAAGGTGTACTCTAGGCACAACATACTGTATAGAGTACACCATACCTAGGCACAATGTACTCTACAGTAGGCGCTAACTGGTGGTAGCATGCACTCTAGAGTACGAAATGCCGAGCTCACTCTCTAGCTCTAGCTAATTCATAGAAATTACGTATTCAAAAAGGAAGACTTTAAAATGGTTGCAAAATTAACAGCAGCTATATTTTTAATAATAAATAAATTAAATACGTGATGAATATTTTATAGTTCAATTTAATTTGTTCCTACGAGCACTAAATAAGTTATTTCTTTACGTGAGGCATTAGGCTAAACTTATATATTTCCTAATGCAGCGATCAATTTTTGGCTTGGCTGATGCAATATGGCCCACGTGACTAGAGTCATGCATGTTTGGTCTCTTGGCGCCAAAAAGTGGCGTGATGTGATCACGTGACTGGGCAGGTGGCCCGTTGCACTTGCGTCTAAATGATCAAAAGATTTATGTAACTATTTTTAGCTCAACCAATCACGTCAAACCGGAAGTTCACAATTACCACCAATCAAAGAGGAGAAACAAATAAGCTGGATCCCATGACTTTGCCCCTTTGGGCGCCATAGAAATCTCAAGTTTACGATTACTAAATTAATATTTTACGGCATGCTATATTTTCCAGTAAATTGTTCTATTTTCATTTTTTTGCAACAGCCATCTTGTCATTATTATTTTTTTTCGTATTTCTATAACCTGCATCTTACATTGTGTTTTCCAGTTGTTAATTCAGAATTCAGAGTATACGAGCCTATTTGTTTCTCTTCTTTGATTGGTGGTAATTGTGAACTTCCGGTTTGACGTGCTTGGTTGAGCTAAAAATAGCTACATAAATCTTTTAACCATTTAGACGCAAGTGCCCGTTGCGACGAAACAAAGCTCAGTTGGCGCTCGAATGTCGAACAGTAGGAGCTGTTGCTGGAGGTTTAGTCGATTTTCGATAAAATTTTAAGATTTCGGCTAGAAAACTAAAATTCCTCGGTCGATATCAAAATCTAAGGAAGCTGTAGTTTGCCAAAGGGGATTTATCGACAGAATTATCGAGTTTTAATTGAATGTCAACAAATTTTCGATAAAGTCGAGCGGTCGTCGTTGTTCGGTTCGATCCGACAAGTTGCGATTTCTCAGGAATATCGCTTTTAACTAGGGGTTCTATCGAAATTTGTGACGAAATTTCTTTCCGCGTGTATCTGGCTAGAATATTGGATGTATCTTGTGTGGAAAATTATCGAAGTGGAGATTCTCTCCCGGGTTTCGTCCGACGAAGTTTCGCATGGTTGCACAGGCCGGTGTGGCATGTAAGGTGTACTCTATGTTTACTCTAGGCACAACATACTCTATAGGGTACACCGTACCTAGGCATAATGTACTCTACAGTAGGCGCTAACTGGTGGTAGCATGCACTCTAGAGTACGAAATGCCGAGCTCACACTCTAGCTCTAGCTAATTCATAGAAATTACGTATTCAAAAAGGAAGACTTTAAAATGGTTGCAAAATTAACAGCAGCTATATTTTTAATAATAAATAAATTAAATACTTGTTGAATATTTTATAGTTCAATTTATTAGAGGTAAAGCGTATTATCCATTGAATCCCATTTCTTTAAAAATTGTATGCTCTTAGGTCCAGCTTCTTTTTCACTGAAGGCTTTTAATTTTAATTACTTCTAACTCACTGCAGGTATTATATTATGCCTAGGTATGATGTACTCTAGAGTCCACAGTGCCTACAGGTATCATGAACTCTAGAGTACAAAATGTGCCTAGAGTACACCCTGCCTCTTGCACCGGTGTTGCAGGTAAGGTGTACTCTAGGCACAACGTGCTGTAGAGTACATTATACCTAGGCAAAATGTGCTCTACAGTAGGCGCTAACTGGCGGTAGCATGCATTCAAAGTACGAATTGCCTAGCCCAAACCCAAACATAACGTACCTCAGGCATTGTATACTCTAGTTGAGTCATAGAAATTACGTATTTAAAAATGAAGACTTCGAAAAGGTAGAGAAATGAACAGCAGCTATATTTTTAATAATAAATAAATTAAATACTTGATGAATATTTTATACGTAATTTATTGGAGGTAAAGCATGTTATTCATCGATTCCCCTTTCTTTAAAAATTGTATACTCTTAGGTCCAGCTTCTTTTTCACTGAAAGCTTTTAATTTTAATTACTTTTTATTCACTGCAGGTAAGGTAAATACACTGTGCCTACGTATTATGTACTCAGTCCACATTGCCTGCAGGTATCATCAACTCTAGAGTACAGAATGTGCCTAGGGTACACCCTGCCTCCTACACCGGATTGCCGATTGATTTACTTGCCTCCGAAGACGGATAGAAATGGCTTCTTGTCGGTGATGCAGGGAGTTACAAAATTTTATTGAAAAATTGTTGCAGAAATTGTCTGATTGTGTAAATATCGATTAGAGTGTTTAGCTTTGATTTGGCAAAGGATCTATGGAGTTGCACTAAATAAATAAGTGACACAAGAATGGCGTCATTTTGATTCGATACACGATATTAATTTAGGTTCAGACGTTGCTAGCGCTTTTCGTCAGCGTTAACCAACTCCATAAAGATATTGATGAAGCGCCAGATTTCCTCTCAAGAACAAATGGAAGAGAAACATGCTAGGTTTGAGGAAACAATTATTGAGCGCCTAGATCGAAAACAAATCCATACAGAAGAAACAGTTATGGAGCGTCTGGATAAGAAACAGACTCGGTTGGTGGAAAGACTTGTAGAGCGCTTGGATCTAAAACATAATCAGTTAGAGGAAACATTTATGAGGCGCCTAGCTCTACTAGAAGACAAATCTGTTGGGGGGATCAGTGGCTCGGGAAGTGTTTGAAAGTTGTGTGAGCCAACCTAAACCAAGTATAGACCTAAGGTGGATAAATGTATACATCATATCCGAATTAATCTATAAGAATAGGTAGATATCTTCGTTGGCCAAAAAAGTTGTGTGAGCACGCTCCTGCCTCGGTGTCACAAAACGAAAACCTGTGAGCATGGCGCCTTTGGCACCATGGTTCCCGGACCCCTGGGGGGATAACATCGAACCCTGGTCAGCTTCAGGAAGCGGCCGTCCTTAGCCCAAGGACCGCGAACACGCTTGGTTTGCCTGACCATCGTAGTGTAAGGTTAAGGACTAAGGCCCTTGTTTCTTACTGAGAGAACGGATCTCGGGACCCTAACAGCCGAGCATCTGCCGTCCTTGAAGAGCTGCCCGCACAAGAGAGCGACGTATGGCCCACAAGTCATTGCTTCGGTGGCCAGTGGTCGGCCATGTTGGCGTCTGCTGTTGTGAAAGGCGGAAATATAACGTCGAAGGTGTTACGTCAATGTCCTCGTCCTCTGAACGTCGTTTCAGACTGTTTTTTATGTCGTTACAACGTGAAGCTTTGTCAGGAGTGTGTAACGCAGGTTTTGGATCGCCTTGCATCATGACCACGTTCTGTTCTGTTCGTGTTGCTGCAAGAGTCGTGAAAGGATATACGCCTGTAGCTTTGAAACCACTCAATGTTATTCATTGACATGGACTTGTTCCAAACTGGAGTAAATATCTTTCCAAATCTGCCTTTTGTTAAACTTCTATCAGGATGTTGCCTCCAAAATTTCAATACTTCATCCCAGTAGGATTCAAATGCTAAATCAGTCCGCACTCGTAACTGCGAAGAGTCATGGTCGAGGCCGGAGCCTTTGTCGTACGCACCGAACGTCGCCTACGACCCTGGGCTGGATGTACCACCGCGGAATCGAGGCCACAGTGCACCTGAAGGTGGGTGGTCTGCTTTGCCATTTGCTGTAGGAACGCCGGGGTTTCTTCAAGGTTGTCGCGTTGTCCCTATGGGGATGACGGCGCGATGAAGTACGCCGACTACTGTAAAGAGCAAGGATGTCTCTGAAATCAAGAAAGAAGCGACCGAATCCAGTGCAGTGACGTCATCAGCGGCTATCGCTTTGGGAACTGCTATGCGCGGACCGACAGGTAATACTTCTTCAACCGGTTCGTCGCGTGAAAAGCCGCGTCAGTACATGAAACTGGGATGTTACAATGAATGACAAGACAGCCGTAGAGGCGTTCTTGAAGAAATTTGAGGTTTGCGCCTGTAACAATAATGGATGGACAGACGAGGAACGTTTGAACCATTTGATGTAATTGTAATTGTAATTGTAAACGAAAATTTATAAAGCGCCACTTAGGAAACAGTGGCGCTCCCGACTTGAACAAACAAAAAGGATTTCAGGCGTTTGCGGGACTGGGTAGGAGAGAGACTAAGTAACTGAAGCCGCAGGTCAAGAGGAAGGCAGTTCCAGCTGGAAGGGCCAACAAAGGCAAAGCTCCTGGACTGGGCAGTTGTAGTGCGGACGCGAGGGACTACCAAAAGACCACGGGTAGCTGAGCGAAGGGAGATGTGTTCGTTAACTGAGCAGACGAATCAGATACTATGGAAATTTGATGCCGCTAACACAGGAACCCGATCTGATTTAGTTCATCGACTCCGCTCACGATACGGAAGTATGGATCAAGTGGCTTTGTATCAGACACAATTAAGTACGAGACGGCAGAAGGAGAACGAAGATTTTGATACACTTGTTCAAGACATTATTAAGCGGTTGATGACGTTAGCTTATCCGGGCCCAACGTCTGTACACAGTGAAACAGTTGCTATCCGTGCTTTTTTGGATGCCTTTCAGGACATGAGACATTACCCTTGAAAGTTCGAGAGAGTGAACCAACCACATTGGATAATGCTTACAAACTGGCTATACAGTTGGATGGATACAGAAGATCCGATGAGGATTCTTTTGAAAGCAATGAGCGGAGACAAGATCGAGTGAAAGCTGTAAGAGAAGTTAAACAGTCTGTTGAAAAGTCTAGTTGTGCTTCTTATCACGAGGAGGCGCTCCACTGCCGAGTCGAACAATTAGAGAGGAATATGGCTTTGTTTCAGGGACAAGGGGTAATGTCGTCTCCGTTGGGACAAAGAAAGTACTCTGGATGGTCAAACGTCAATCAACAACTAAGGATGAGTAGAACGTGGCAACCAAATAATGCCTGCTTCAACGGTGGACAACCAAACTACGTTGCTCGTCAATACCCAGACGGGACGCCACCGGAAGTGAACGTTGATCAAAGCCAGCAAGAGTCGGTAGGCTTTCCCTACAACAGAGGAAGCGCAAGTGAGACAGTTGTTCAGTCACTATTCCATCGGGACCAACGCCTGTCCGTTGAGGCTTAATAAGGTTAGTTAGACCTGGTGGAAGTCCGAATGACCGCATAGACTGGCCACTGTCACGACAGGTGAACCAACGAAAGAACCAGTGGTCATCAGTTCAACGAACAAGTTCATGGAGATACATTTGGGTCAGACCGTCGCTGTTATTGCTGCAAGCTATCCAGTGACGAGTTTGTCCGTGGAGACGTTCCGTGGGGAGGGTCCTAGCAAAGGAACCTATCCGGGAGGAAGAAACAGTCAGCAGCAGTGATTACGTCGACTTGCCAGAAGAGATCGCTACCTGAAGAGTCAAGGTCGATTCCTCAATGCCTAGGGAGAGTCAGATCATCAAAGCTGATCGTTACGTTGCCAGAACAACATTCGATTCCTCTCTGAAGTTCAGTACCAAAGATCAGTGTATGTCGCCGTTAACTATTCAGGATTTATACCGAGACTTTCGCTTGGACAGTGGTTGCTACACATGTCCCGGATGTCTGTATGTATCCTTCATTGGAGAGGCACTTCGGCAACATTTGAACTGGACAGAACTTTTCCGATGCCTCTAATGGTGGCATTCGAGTCCTTGATAGTACGTTGTCCCATTTTCTGGTCTGGATCTGTGAAGCTATTCGACCCTGCGTGTAAGTCGTGTTTTGTGCCTATGATGCTTTAATGTGCGATTGTTGTAGTGAGCCACGATGGTCACTGTGTTCTGTTGAGCTAAACAGCTTAGTATTGGGAGGTTGTGTAGAGCTTTCGCAGTTAACGTAACCGAAAGTAGTTGTTCCATGGGGTTTTCCATATTGTTTGGTACAACCGTGGTTATGTAGGGTGAAATAGTTAAATGTGGTTTAAGGGAAGACCGAGAAAATGTGTGGCTATTGTGACTCTGATCAGAGTTCTTGAGTTCGGTCCCTTGGGAGTCCTCAAGTTCCCAGTGATGCTAAGAGGTTATTGGCGCAAGTGTCGAGTTGGCCTGTACTAGTGATCTTTATTCGCGTAATGGCGACTGTTTTTAGACAGTTTCTTTCCGATTTGGAATTGTTAAGTTGTTTTTGATGAGTTTTGATTTTGGATGGCTATCCGCATAATGGGGGCCGTTTGGTGAAACTGAGAAAAGGTCGGATAATTGGATAGATAGATATGTTTTAATGGAAGTTGGATTTAGTTCAAAATGAGGATTCTTTTATGCAGAGTGGCATTCGCCCTAATAACTTGATATATATTAAGTCTTTCGTAAAGTACTGTCGATATGTATCAGCAACACTGCCTTAAGTCTGTGCATGGAAGATTGGTTGGACAGGATGTAACGGGAGAGAAGTAAGAGAAGGAGGTTAGGAGATTTATTACGAGAGTAATACTTACATATTTACAAAGGTATGTGTGCTTTGGCTTGTGGTTGCCGACTCGTTAGCTAGTGTGGTTTTCATCAGTTTCCATCAGTTTTCGGGTGTTCTGAGCTCTCTCTTTCTTTGGATTATGAGCGCCTGTGTTGAGTTTATTATCTAAGAGCACTTTATAAATCTTAAATTACGATTACAGTTACAACCTGTCAGTTGCACTGAAATCCAGTGGCAGATGTAGAAGCTTACAAATGGGTAAGTAAGTAAGTAAGGCTGTACTGTTGCCGAATTAACCTTCATTATAGTTTAGTAAATGACAGTTGTTGCCGTTTATGCTGGTATTTTTCATAGATTTTTGGTTACATTTTTTGATTCCATAGACTTTTGTGACTATTTGAAGTTTCCAGGATTTTTTTACTTTTTTTTTACTTTTTAATGCTTATTTTTGGTGGGAAACTTGCTGAAACCAATTTGGCGGCACCTCAATAGCATGGCCCCAAATCGAATTGGTGGGGAATGGCCAGATTCGCCTTGGGTCCGCCCTTGTGTCTTTATTGTGATTTTTCAATTGCAATTACCTGTCATGTTCTTTTAGGCCCCATCTGGATGGTAACTGCGTCCTTCATTCCGTTCCACCACGCACCGTCTCCAGGACAGAAAAGAAACGCCTTCTGGATTCCACTTGCCACTTGGTCCTTGCTGCAGTAAGTTGATGTAATCTAGTCAAATCTAATCTTATCTTCCTCACAGCAGTGAGTTAATCTTGTAAATTCTTTTGAAATCTTGTTGTGTTGTATCATATGCTATCATCCTTGCAATGCAAGCTAATCTGATCTAATACAATCTAATCTAGCAGTATACTAAACCGGTCTAATTGTAATTGTAATGACGACAATTTGTATAGCATCGTAAGTAGCAGGCTACTTCTAGGGTGCTTCACAAGGTCAGCCCAAGTACTAAGAGTTATGAAGTAAATAGAATTTCAACTGTTTTTTTAAAGAGGTTGACACTTTTGGACTCATGAATGGATGCCGGAAGGCTATTCCAGGCACCCTGACCAGTGTATAATATCTTGTCTAATCATCCTTGTAGCAGTAACTGAATCTAATCTAATCTACTCTTATAAGTTCTTCTTGATGCTGCTGAATGGGTAAATTTTAAAGTTAATAAAATTTGGATAGTTTAAAGTTAATCAAATCTGGATAGTTTATAATGGCTATCCTGCTGGACTGTCAACCCATGGGCCAGCAGTTACAATCCGTGTGAAGAGAGAAAGTTACTCCAAGGGTTTTGTTTCACTAGCACCCCTGCTTATAAAATGAGTACATTTACTGTACACTCTCAGCAGGTGGGAAGATCAGACGGCAGGTGATTATTTCTGTGTTTATTAAGCACCACTCTAACGACATGGCAGCAATTGATGGCACTAAGCAGTTATGTGTGAAAGATGCACAAGGCATAGACCCCTATAGAGAGGTTTTGTTTTGACTGAGTGCCTGTGAATAAGCTGATCCCCGTGACGTGGCTTTTGTTGAACTATGTAGAAATCTTGGAATTACGATTATGATCACGAGAAATTCTAGTTATTTTGATCTCCATGCACAAGGTCCCTATACTGTAACCGTCTCTGGGAGGCTTGACCCCTCATACTTTGCCTTGCGGGGCAAGTGCTCTAAGAAGTCGGAGAGGAATGGCCACCCACTTTTATAACTAGAACTTACTTTCAAGACTGTCGTGTTCTGAATTTCAAGGAGTCTGGTCTGAATGGTGAACCAGAAAGTTCGGAAGACAAGAATCGGGAAGAAAAGACCACAGAGAAATGCAGAAACAGCAAGCAACATAAAGTAAGCATTTTAGCACATTTTACAGTTTTTACTTTTTGTTTTAATTTTTTTGGGTTTTCCTCTTTTTGTTTTTAATTTTTTAATTTTTACATGTTTTTGCTTATTTATTTTCTGTCATATTTTTTATTTTGTATCTTCTTAGTGTATTTTAAGTTTTTTATTTATATTTCTTAATGAATCTTGATTGACATCAAAGTGGAAGATGTAATCCAGAATTTGATTCATGATGTTTAAAAATAGTTACTGAATGATGTTAAAAATATGGCCAGGCTTTGTGGTAGGAGACGATTGTGGAAAGGAAAGGAATTAGCAGGGCAAATGTTTCCTCTGCATTTATTAGACGAGGAAATGATAATCTGCAGATGACTAGGGTCTTGTACAGGTTGATGGATGGAGAGAGATACAAGTGACACAGACAACGGTATGAGTGTCAACAGGCAGGTGGACAGACAGACAGGCATATATCCAGACAGATGGATTAGAACAGGCAGACATAGACACAGATACACATATAGACAGACAAATGGACAGACGGAGAGACTGACTGACTCAGACAGAAACAGACAGACTTAGACTGGCAGACTTAGAAAGACAAACAGATATAAAAGACAGACAGACAAAACAGAGACAGACTTAGACAGGCAGGTGTAGACAGGCAGATGTAGACAGACTGACAGACAGACAAAAACAGAGATAGACTTAGACAGGCAGACACAGAATGACACACAGACAGCAGAGATGACAGTTTTTGCTGGCATGTTGTTAATCAAAGGCTATAAAAATATTTTAGGTGAACCACAAGGAAAGGAAAGACATGGCACTTGATGACCGTTCTTTGAACAAACCAAGTCACAGAAGAGAATCAACGTTGGACAAAAGCACGAAGCAGAACCACGGAAAACATCATAGGTATGGCAACGATTGAAAAAAGTGCCAATGGTTTAAACAATGCCAATATAATATAGTGGCAATCACTAGAGCATTTTAATTCTTAGAACTGGTTGCCTGCCCTCATACCCCGGGGCTAAGTCACTGAAGTCGCTAACACTTCATACTCCCTCCCTAGTTGCCTTAAGGTACTGCTCTTCTTCAAAATTCAATTACTTTATTGAGGGTCACATTAATTCCTTTTTCTTTCTCTCTCTCTTTATCTCTCTTTGCATCTCTATTTGTAATTGTCTTTCCTTCTCTCTTTTTCTGTCTCTCTCTGTGTGTCTGTCTCTATCTTTATGTCTGTCCTTCACTGTGTCTCTTCCTCTTCTCTCTCTCCTCTGTCTCTGTGTCTGTCTATCTTTCTGTCTGTCCTTGCGAGATTTTAGAAATAAGAAATCATTGTACAAAATTTTCAGTAGTGATTCCGAGGAACGAGATCACAGACAGCAAAAATCTTCATCTGAGTCAGGCAGCAAGCAACGCAAAACGGTACCAGACAACACTTCTGCAGAGCAACATCATAAGACAACAGATTTACACTCAAAGCAACCACAAAAGACAACAATGAAAAAACAACCAAAGGAACCAAAGGAACAACGGAAGACAACTTCTTTAGGTTTCACTGTTTATTAAATTGTTTTCTGTTATCGATTCAAATTGCATCTTTTTATTAAAATAATTTTAAGCATTACTTTTGTCTTTAAATCTATTTAATTATATTCATAGTGATATCATTTGATTGTTAGACCTGCCTGCCATGAAACAATGGGACTTATCCTCCTAATATTTGAAGTGGTGGGTATTCATGGTTATGCCACCTAATATCTCTGAGTTTGTTCCTAAAAATTTTCTTTATATGCTGTAAAACTAAATCAGCTATAGGAATATTGGCACAGTGTTTCTATGAGGTAGGATATACTTTCAAGATGTCTTGGTGAAAACTTTAGAGACCAAAAATAGTATTAAAAATTTGATGCCTAATAGACACTTTGTGAAAAGGAGAACTGACTGAAGCTGCAAGTGGAAAAGTTTTGGGGACGATTTTAACCCATAAATTCCCCTCTAATGACGGCCTCCCAATCATCTTTCATCCATATCTGCCTCACTGATTTTTGTTCTCGGATTACCCATGAATAAGTTTGCCCCACATCTTAGCTTTTTGAGTGCTGAAGAAATCACGGGATTACAATAACGATTGCTAACTTTAAAAAGTTTATCTATATAAGCAGTTGTGGTCTCATTTTCTACCTCCTAACAAGTGAGAGGAGAAAGCAACGTGTTTCGCAATGTCCTCCCTGTATTGAAACGGACTAGCGCCACTGTTCAATGCCTTAATTTGTTCTGTACTGCAGACAGCAAATTGCCCCCTGGACGAATTTCCAGCCCGCCGAATCGTGCCAAGTCTGTCAAGTACAGAAGCCCAACTTGTGGTGATTGTGACAACAGATCTTCGCTGAGGAATCCACAGAACAAGCGCCTTACGCGTTCCTATGATCAGTTCTCCACAATGATCGAGATTGGAACACAGACCAGTGGAGAACTTCTTAAGCATTACGACCCGGTTCGTTTTAATATTATTATTATTATTATTATTATTGCTAATATTACTATTATTTGTATTGTTATTATATTTTTTATTTATTATTATTGTTGTTGTTTTTGCCCTGAGGTATTTATGATCCCTCAAGAAGTAAAAAAATATCCAGATGAAAATTTTTATTCTGACATAGCTAATTTATTGTTATTATTATTATTATTATTATTATTATTATTATTATTATTATTAGTATTAATGTTTTTGCCCCGAGGTATTTATGTTCCCTCAGGAAATAAAAAAAATTATCCAGATGAAATATTGTATTCTGAGATAGCTAATTTATTTTTATTATTATTATTATTATTATTGGTTTTGCCGCAAGGTATTTATGATCCCTCAGGAAGTAAAAAAATTATCCGATGAAAAATTGTATTCAGAGATAGCTAATTTATTTTTAATAATATTATTATTATTATTATTTTAAAATTATTATTATTATTATAAATTGTATTTATTAAGTGGCACTGTCTGAATATTCATACACAAACATACACATATTCATACACAAACATACATATATTCATACACAAACATACATACACATACAGACATAAATAGGCTTACATACACAAACGTGCATAAATACACTAACAGGTTATATAATTCAGTGTCGTTGAGAGATGTCTGCTTTTATCATTTAGTCTGAACAGGTACTGAATGAAGGGCCAGAAATCAAGTATCACATTGATGTACAGACCGGAAAGTGCACTGGGGCTGGGACGAAAGCAGAAATCCAGATCGTGCTCATTGGTGACCTAGGACGCACTGAATATCTTCCTCTTTCGAAGGCACTTACTCCTCACAAGATCAAGTTCAAGCGAAACCAGGTTCATTAATCATATAATCAAATCAAATTAGGTTAATTAAAAGCAAATCTGATCTTATGACTTCTATTTTGCCATTATCATAATGCACAAGGCATCAGTCGATGGTCACTTCAAATGAAACTTTAGGCAGAAATCACAATCGGTGGGAGAAGCCAAAAGCTAGCCATCAAAGTCAAAATCTGATGTGTTGCAGAAACCAAACATCGGGCTACACTGGGTAAGTAAGTTGAAACAGATGAGTCTTCAGATTACAATGACATTATAGAACTGATGGAATGCATGGAACTGGACAGTGAATTCGGTTGCTTGGGAAATTATTTAGTCAACTAGACTATATCTGAACAGAAGAGCCGACCCTTTAGCTAATCTCGAGAGGCAGTCATGGCTATGATGTGTTAACGCCTTCTTTTGTTTAGCCTTGGCACATGAGGATGGGTGGCTGGTTCTCTCCATGCTGTCTGAATTTCCTAGTGAAGCAGAAATCTCTAAACATTTTTCTGCCCTGGTTGGGATTTGATCCACTGACTCTGGGTTCACAGTCCAGATAGACTTGCACATCCCCCAGCAGTTATATCAATTAAACAACTAAAATAAGTTTAAATAAATTGTGAAAGCTTCTTTTGCAGAACTGTGTGATTTCTTCAATTTTAGCACGATCTGTTTGAAGTTTTCTGCCCATCTGTCGGTAACTTGCAGCAAATAAAAATTGGACACAACAAGAAGCAAGCAGGTATGTTTCTTAGTTGTCCCAAGACAGCATTAGACAGAGCTTTAACCAATAACTGACCTGGTTAGCTACATTGGTTGATGTGTACTTCAAGGCGTGTCTGGTCGTGAGGATCCCGGTTCACATCCTGGTTGTGACTATATTTTAGAGATTTTAATCTTGGACAAGCACGGTCCGTACATGGGGACCTTAAATGGTGTGGTGCCCATTCAGATGGGCAGTGGTGGTAATGGATCTCACCCAATAAATTATTGAAAAATGGGCAGGGTTGAGGTCATACAAGTGCTTTAGAAAAACGTGTACATTTACAATCAGTGTAGCAACTCTGTTATCCTTGCCTGAAGAGTCTTTTGAGTTCATTTTCAAGTCAGCGTGGACCTCTAGTCCTCCAAACATTCCCCAGTGTAATTGTCATGACTGCTACAATTGATGTACTAATCTAATCTAATCCAATGACATATAGCACCGTTATTGTAATGTACAAGGCATCAGTCAATAGTCGCTTCAAGTGGAACTATAGTCAAAAATCGTAGTCCGTTGGAAAAACCCAATTTGAATCCAATAGGTCAGAAAGGTCGGGCAACAGTGAGTAAGTAAGTTGATGAATATTAAGTCTAATCCTGAATGACATTAAATTACTGATGGAATGCACAAATCTCGGCAGTATTACGTTATTGCCTTAAAAAATTATTGATATCTATTCTATCTGTCTAGAATACAAATGGTATGTGGAGAGCGTCACAGTTCGAGACTTTGCAAGATGTGTAGAGTACAGAATTCCATGTCAGAAGTGGTTGTCAGGGGCGTTTGGGGACAGAGAGACCTTCGGAGAGTTCAGAGTGAAATCAAGTTCAGCATTTTCTCCAGGTTAGTCACCAACACAGCTTTATCTTAATGGATCGTTAGGAGTTTAATCTCAGATTTTGAACAGAATTGTTTGAAAGCACTTTTATGATCAAGTATTCTTACTGTTTTTCTAATGCAATTTCTGCACTGGCCTTTCACTAAAAACTGAAACAGTACTTTGAAAAATCCTATCCTGATTCTTCATCATCTCCAAACTCCACCACTGCCTTTAGTAGGGTGGTGCCAGTCGCAAGCCTGGGTAAAGGAGGAGGGCAACGTCAATGACCTTTTGATGCCGTAAGATGTCATTAAACATTGAAACTGCTATGACTCCTCCTTACCTTTCTCATTGCTTCAGTTCCAGATACAATCCACTGTTGACCCTTGGATCTGGACTTGTAATTGAGTTGGATCCAGCTGGTTCCCATGACAGGTTTTTTTAAATCTAAACTAAATTAGTAGTTGTTAACATTGTTATGACTTATCTTAGGTAATTCATTTATTTAGAATAGCTTAGATATTTGTTTACATTTTTTGGTTTGAGAAAAATTGCATGCATTTCAGCCTTCTTTAAGCAGATGATGTTTTGTTTTTATTATTATTATTTTGCATTTATTACGTGCACAAGGTCAGTGAATCTGAATCTGAGGCACAAAGCAACTGAGTGAAGGACTTGCTAAAGGTCCCTACACACTGTACACAGTATTTGTCTAAGGGAAGACTCGAACCCGTACTCTCCTTTGTACAAACCGAGCACTCTTTCCAGTCAGCTACCATGCCCCGTGTATGTATACACGTGTTTATGTGTATTCTCAATCTCTCTTGGAAACAAAGAATTTGTCACTGTGTCTTGCATCTATTTTTATTTCCAGATGATGTTAGCAGTATGGACTATGACCCTGAGGAAACCTATGTCGCAATGGTAAGAACTGAAAGCAGAATTTCTTTGGAGGTGGAAAACACTGACGCAGTCAACGAGTACCCGAGAAAAAATTCTAGAAGTTTATCTGTTGAGGTTAGGCAGTTTTTAACATTTCACCAGTACAGTATGTAATGTTTTTAATGTTCATTACAATTTGGAATGTTTTAATTACAATTTGTGATTGTTTACTAGTGCAAAATAGCAGAACAGGAAAATTCATCAGTGGTGCTTAGGAACTTGCCATCTTACATAAGTACCCCTCTGCTAATAGCTTCCCCAACTGCAATAATATTCCCATATGGGTCTCATATGTTCTACTTGTGGGACCCTGTGTTGGACATATAAAGCCCATATGGAAAATTGTCATATGTGGCAGATCAGCCACAGGGCAGGTCTGCTTGAAAAGAGGCAGGAGTAGCCATGACGCACTTTAGGTAGCCGCTGAGTGCTGCACTTGTGTGCACGGTTCGACCGCTTTAGGTGCATAGGATTTTTAGAAATTAATTTTAATTGAATTTGAGCTGAATCTAATAATAGTTTAATAATTAGGTCGAGCACACTTTTTAGTTTATTTCTAGCAAAATAATGAACATAAGACTTCCATTGTTTATAGGTCCTTAAATGTTCTTTTTATGGGACGTGATCACATTATGACACCTTTATTATTAAGCTGGCCACTATATAAGCAAGACACAGGGCAAATGAGCTGAATAAAGGTTGTCATGTGGTGTGCAGCCATTGTCGTGAAAGATGGTTGCAAGCCTTCACATGTACAAGTCAAAGCGTTTTTGATATCATTTGGTTAGTGATAGTCAGTGCGTGCTCTACTGAGCAAACACTTAGCATATACAAATATACGGACGAGGGCATTGTCCAGAAAGCCCATGTTTGATACGGTCCCGGTTATGATACAAATATAGGGCGACCGAGGTGTCCGGAAAAAGACTAATCAGTGCGCTCCCGAGTCCCAGCCGAAACTAAATGGTCTGGCTACTGGTTGACTCCGCGGATCCGACAGGGCTCAGGCCCACCCTGTTGTTAGATCGCAAGATGGTCGCAGTCACTATAGTTAGAAGGCAGAGGTTGTGCGAAACTCGTATAAGTTCCTTTAGTGTTGGATAGAACAGGTCTGTGTAAAACGAGTGGGAAAGTTGCAGAAGCTACCCCATAGACTCTCAGGAGAAAACTGGTCTGTGCACTCCTGAAGAAGTTGCAACCAAAACAAACCGTCTGATTTCTAGCTGACTTGATCCTTCAGGGCTCAGGCCCACTCTATTGCGAAGTCGCAGGATGGTCTAAGTCACGTTAGTTGGAAGATGAGAGGTTGTGCGAAACTTGGGGAAAGATGTGGCTGCAATACTCCTTGTCGAAATATAGATGACTGGAAGAGATGAGGGGAAGACTCTACAGGTCTTAATACAGACCAAGAGAAGCACCGATGCTTATAACTATAAATTTTACAATTACATTTAGGTGACATATCTAAATATAAATTTAAAGCAGCATTATGACAAGTATTTTACACTCATATTATATTTTAAATTAATTAGCAAGGCAGTCGAACTACAGAAATAAAAAACGAAGATGACGACGCAAGCGACGACGGTCAGACTGATCCTTCATCCTCCTTCAGTGAAGGTGAACTGAAGATTCCAGTGTTACCAATGACGCCTCAAAGTCCCGAAAAGTCAGGAAAACCGAGAGCAGATAGGAACGACGACTTCTTTGACCAGAAAGTTAAAGAAAATGACTACAGCTCCATAATCAGGAACGTCATCAACAACCCTTCTGACTATGAAAATAACAACAGTGTTGCACCCGAGCATGCATCAAGTGGAAACCGTGTGGCTAAGATTGACAACACAGGTGACGAAAGCAGTGATGAATCCGATTCTGAACATTCAACGGCTGACTTGGAATCCCACTCAGCTCCTGCACACCAGAAAGGATCTCCTGCTAAGGTTGTTTTCTTATGTAACTTGTATTTTTTATCAAATTTTGTAATTTAGTCTGCAATTTTCATTGTATATTGTAATTTTCTAATGTAATTTGTAATCTTCAGTTTAATTTGATGTAGTTTGTAATTTATTGTAATTGTAATTCATAATTCGTATTTTTAGGTAATCTGTAACTGGTCTCTGTTTGTAATTGCTAGCTGTATTTTGTAATTTTTATATAATTTGTAATTTAATTGCTTATGTAATTTTTATACTTTAATTTGTAATTTGACGTCTTCCTGTCTGCTATCTGACATCAGAAACCTAAATCAAGGCAACATTTCATTAACAATATCAAATCATCAATTAGGGCACGTTTTTACGTACTTTGAGAACAGGTTTATGCACCTAAAGACGGACAGAAGCACCAGTCTTCATCTCGCTTCCAAAGTATGCTGGATGCTGTCAGATTCGGCAGGTACGGCGATGTCCTGCGACTTGCAGAAACTCATCCAGAACTTCTTGAGTAAGCTTGATAATATCAAAATTCTTAGTCTGGTTTTTAGATAGTTGCTTTATCAGCTTAGTCGTTAGCTTGCTGGACTGTCGACCACGAGGTTGGAGGTTCAAATCCCCACCAGATGTTTTGAGATTTCTGTTACACCCTGTGCCCCCAGCATATTCATTTTATGAGTACATTGACCATGCACTGTCGGCGTGAAGATCGGGTGATGAGGAAGAGCACTGGCCCCTTCCCTTTTATGGAGAGGCTAAGAAAAATAGTTATTAACTATTCACACCCGAAGCTGCCTTTTGGGGTTGGCTTCTCCTGATATTCTTATTGTGTAAATTGAAGTAAGTTATGTTATGGTAGGGTAAGGTAATGAAAGGTATGTTTCCCTTAAACATGGTGGTCGAATTTGAAAAGTTGTTTGAATAAACTTTAAGTTCATTGAATGGCCAATTTTACAGTATAAGTAACCTTAAAGGTATGTATTAGATTGTCTGGACACTTCTTTTCATAAGACATTTAGAGTTGTCCTGTTGACACCTTGACAGTAGCTTATAACAGTATCTGTAATCACAAATTTATATAGCGCCACTTCTAGAGAAACTTGTCAGAGACGCTCCCAACATGAAAACACGACAAAAACAGTTGGAACAGAATGATTTTCAATTGCTTACAAAAATGAGGCAGAGAAAAGCCAAGAAGTTACATTTGTTAAAATGTGGATGTCTTTAATTTCCTGTTGTTGGGGATTCAACAAATGCCTCGTCAAACGGTGAGATATGTTGTTCCTTTATCTAATGTAATGTAATATAGCAGCGCCATTATCATAATGCACAAGGCGTCAGTTGATAGTTGCTTTAAGCAAAACCATAGTCAGGATTGCATGCCTATGTCAACAACAGTACTAATGGTCCTGATGTTAAAGGATCTATATGCTGTGTGCAAGTCATTAGATGAGATTTGATTAGATTTAATTAGAATCCAGTGTACTTATTTGTTTAAATTTGTCGTTATCTTAAAAGGCAGGTGGACGGTGGTGAATATGCGCCTATCCACTTAGCGGCTTTCTACAATCATTGTGAAATTCTGACTTGGCTGACATCACATGTGGCTGACGTTGATCGCGAATCAAAGGGCGGATATACTGCCTTACAGCTGGCAGCTTTAAATGGACACACAGACTGCCTTAAGGTAAGCATTTCTAAAACGCTTTTGTGCAACATGTCTATCCTATTCTGGAAGCAGCCGTAGTGCTATTTACATTAATTTTAGGCTTCCCAGCTTTCGACCAGGGTTTTCCAACAGATTACAATTTTTACTATGATGTGGTTTGAAGAGGCCAGCTCTTCTTTCTCCTGTCTTCCTATTGGATTGATCAGTTCTCATGTGGACAGTTTAATCCCATATGTTCTTTGCCTGTTTATGAGTGAATTAACTACGTTTTAACATTTATAATGCAAAAAAATGCTGTCACTGTCAAGATTAGGTGGCAGTGGAGAGAAATGGCTAACCATCCTTGTGTGCCGAGGCTAAGAAAATGAAGTCATCAGCTCTTTGTGCACGCTTTGCAGTTTGATTTGATATAGCACCTCTGAAGAAGTTGGTCTCCGTGATGCAGCTTTTGTATGGCGCTGAGAAATTTTGAAGATTTGTGTTACGTTACATTGCATTTACATTCTCAAGTGTGGGATAAGAGACTGATTGTCTTCTTCTTGCTCTTTCAGGTGCTTTTTGAGATGGGAGCCAAAATCAACTACCGTTCTTCATCAGGACATACTGCACTTCACCTGGCTGCTCGAGTGTAAGACTCTATCTCTGTAATGAGGCATTTGTAATTGTAACTGTAATTTGAAATTTATAAAGTGCCACTTTAAGAATAAACACATCAGAGGTGGTTTTTTAAACAGTCTGATTTTTTTACGTCAGATTTTTTCAGATTTTCTAGCTGTCCTGTTTGGGGGAAAGGCACGTCTGAGTGGATGTCTTGATATCTACATAAGTGCATAATTTCGTAAATAGTGAGATATTTGTTGTGTAACATTTGATTTTTAAAATGCTATCCTTAGGGCCCATCCATATATTACGTATGCAAAAAAATTATATTTTCATACCTCTCCCCGTTGCAACTCATACATTTTGTGGACCCCCTCCTCCATGCGTACGTACAACCAAGCTTCTCTACCCCCCACTTTACAAAAGTTAATTAGCTAAAGTCATCTGTAAGACATTTATTTAATACCATACTACAGGATACTATTTATTTTTGTTAAATATGATATTTGCTAGCTAAAATTTGTTAGTTGTTATGAAGAAAAGCTACTAACAACACTAAAATTGCATTTTAAAAAGTTTTAATACTACATAAAATTGATAAAGCAGGAATATAGGCAGTGATTTGGTTTTTAGTTCCGATTTTGATATTCCATAACTTTAGGTCTGAACAATCTGAATAGAATTTAAATAGGCTAATGTGGATGTCATAATCAGAAATTTATTTTGCGTACGTACACATTTTGTCGAGACCCACCCCTCGCCATACGCACCCGTATGCAAAATCGCCTCCCCCTCATTGCATACGTAATATATGGATGGGCCCTTAACTGATTCATTTGATTGTACCTTATATTGTATTTGCATTCTGCCTAATGTCATTTGGATGCGTTGTTGCTTTTAAATTGTTGGTGCATGACTCACACCAATAAAGGTTACTTTCTTACCTATTTACCTGATAGTAAGTACATATTTTAAAGAGGTGCTGATGACAAAATGTGTTTTTCGTTGTCAGTGGTAAGGGAAACAGTGTGAAATGGCTGCTTGAAAACGGGGCTGATACAACAATGAGAGACAGCAGAGGCGCGACTCCTCTCGATCTTGCAAAGGAGTTCAACCACAGTGAAATCATCCTAATTATCATCAGCCTTGCAACGATTGAGGAAAACCGGACACCAAAGAAGAAGGCACAAAAAGCAGATGAAAAATTAATGGTGATTTCACTGATTTGATGAAGCAACCCTGGAATAGAATAACCCCTATAAGAAAGCAATCCTGAAATTAATAACCCCTATAAGAAAGCGATCTTGAAATAGATTAACCCTTATTAGACAGAGATTTTCTGTTAATCTAGTCACTGTACGAAATGGCACCTCAGTCACAGTCTAATTGAGCTAGTTTAAAATAGTTCCGTACAGGTTGTCGGACATCTATCTATCTTTCTATCAATCTACCTAACCATCCGTCTACTTCTGTCACCTGCTCGTTACAATTTTTATTCTAATTTGCTATTTTGACTATCCTGCAATCTGTATTTTTATCTATCTGCCCGTCTATCCATCTGATTTATCTACCTGCTTGTTGTTGCCATTTCTGATGGTAAATTTCTGATTTACTGATTTGCCATTTCATCTATCTTGTAATTTATCTACCTATCTGTCTGATTTATGATCTGCTTGTTGCAATTTCATTCATTTCAACTATCTGTCTATCTATTTACCTATCTATCCATTTGATTTATGACCTGCTTATTGTTACAATTTTTATTTCAATTTGCCGTTTCAGTTAATGCCAGATTCGTTATTAAGTTCACTTGGGAATGAGTTACTTAACCCTTAACTGACGAGAGAATTATTTCCTTATAGGCCCTGACAACGAGCGATTTTACCGTAAAACGCCCTATGAGTTAAATAGTTTTCAACTGGTGATATCTCAGTAAGTTCTTGACCTACAGACATGAGGTTAATATCTTTCTCTAGCACTGTATCTAATCTTCCCATCCATCTGTCTAGTTTTTGGTACAACAGTTTTTGGGATGCTCAAAATTGCCCCAAAACTGAAACCCACCACATTTTTTATGAATGCTTGAGTTACTGGATCGAAAGTTGATGTTCAATCACTTTGAAGACGGCTGAAGCTTCCTGGATCGGCTCCTCTTTCTCAACAGACTGGACTGAACAGTTCTGGGAGGACAATTTAGAATGAAAATTTGAACAGTTGTTTTGATGTGCTATACTGCTTACCTTTCTTACACCCTACAAGCACTTAGTTATTTACTCAGCATTGGTTTGTGGAACCACACTGATTTTGTTCGTTGTAAATATGGACACATCCAACTTTGCACAAAGCAACTTTGCATGCTTCACACTTATACTTGTTGTAATGTTTCTGTTGTGTTGCGCACGTTGCAGTGTTTCTGGTGTTGTTCTATTGCAGTGCATATGTGTGGGGGGTTGGTAGGGCATGTAGGCAACTTTGAGTATCCCAAAATTCTTGTTAGTGGGCATCCATTTTCTGAGTCGACAATGGTCCAAATTTTGAATTGCCATTTGACTGGCTTTTTGGGACAATACTGTTTGAATTGACCGCTTCTCTTGAGCCCAACTATTGAGTCGTCAACGCTCAGATTCTTCCCTGGCTTGCAAAACTGAAAATCTAGAATTTAGGTGATCTAACAGAGGACAAACTTCACACATTTGGTCATAATTGGGAGCATCCCTGGGTACTGTCTGCCAAATGAAGGCTTCTGCTCAAGGCCATGAACCGATCCCTTATCATGGTCCCTGAAATCCAGGGACCACCAAGCAAGGTATCAGTTGACCAGTAGTCATACAACCGTGGTTGCATCTTGAAGCCCATAATGTTGTAAGTAAGTAAGTATATTCCTTATTAACCAATAGCTAATCGCACATCGGTTTACAAGTATTTAAAAACACAAGGAAACTTACTATGCATACAACATCCTAATAATAAAACAATTACGCGTTAAATTGTCAGCAGGAGGTGTGGGCCTTAGGGAATAACTGAGGGTTTTAACTGATGGGAGTAGCTGATGTAAGACATGATTTGGGAGATATCGAACGTTGGGGAGTCCCCAAGAAGATAGCAGAGACGCAGTCGCGGCATCAGACCCGAACAATACTGGAATTTATGCCAACTAAGGTAGAGTCAATAAATTTGGTACAATGCTGTCGGTTAATAGCAAGATCAGCAAGTTTATCAGCGTATGTTTTAGTCATTAGGCCTTTACGAACATATTAGTTAGAAGCGAGCAGTTCAGACAGATGGTGAACAATAACAGGAAGAAGCACAGATTCCGTTGAATGAAAACGGACATCGTCATAGCGCATTTTGATCTCAATATTTATATAGCGCATTTTTATTTTTTAATATTTATGTAGCGCATTTTTATTTTTAATATTTATATAGCGCATTTTTATTTTTAAATTTATATAGCGCATTTTTATTTTTAAATTTATATAGCGCATTTTTATTTTTAACATTTATATAGCGCATTTTTATTTTTAAATTTATATAGCGCATTTTTATTTTTAAATTTATATAGCGCATTTTTATTTTTAATATTTATATAGCGCATTTTTATTTTTAATATTTATATAGCGCATTTTTATTTTTAAATTTATATAGCGCATTTTTATTTTTAAAATTTATATAGCGCATTTTTATTTTTAAAATTTATATAGCGCATTTTTATTTTTAAAATTTATATAGCGCATTTTTATTTTTAAAATTTATATAGCGCATTTTTATTTTTAAAATTTATATAGCGCATTTTTATTTTTAAATTTATATAGCGCATTTTTATTTTTAATATTTATATAGCGCATTTTTATTTTTAAAATTTATATAGCGCATTTTTATTTTTAAATTTATATAGCGCATTTTTATTTTTAACATTTATATAGCGCATTTTTATTTTTAAATTTATATAGCGCATTTTTATTTTTAAATTTATATAGCGCATTTTTATTTTTAAAATTTATATAGCGCATTTTTATTTTTAAAATTTATATAGCGCATTTTTATTTTTAAAATTTATATAGCGCATTTTTATTTTTAATATTTATATAGCGCATTTTTATTTTTAAATTTATATAGCGCATTTTTATTTTTAAATTTATATAGCGCATTTTTATTTTTAAAATTTATATAGCGCATTTTTATTTTTAAAATTTATATAGCGCATTTTTATTTTTAAATTTATATAGCGCATTTTTATTTTTAATATTTATATAGCGCATTTTTATTTTTAAAATTTATATAGCGCATTTTTATTTTTAAATTTATATAGCGCATTTTTATTTTTAACATTTATATAGCGCATTTTTATTTTTAAATTTATATAGCGCATTTTTATTTTTAAATTTATATAGCGCATTTTTATTTTTAAAATTTATATAGCGCATTTTTATTTTTAAAATTTATATAGCGCATTTTTATTTTTAAAATTTATATAGCGCATTTTTATTTTTAATATTTATATAGCGCATTTTTATTTTTAAATTTATATAGCGCATTTTTATTTTTAAATTTATATAGCGCATTTTTATTTTTAATATTTATATAGCGCATTTTTATTTTTAATATTTATATAGCGCATTTTTATTTTTAAATTTATATAGCGCATTTTTATTTTTAAAATTTATATAGCGCATTTTTATTTTTAAAATTTATATAGCGCATTTTTATTTTTAAAATTTATATAGCGCATTTTTATTTTTAAAATTTATATAGCGCATTTTTATTTTTAAAATTTATATAGCGCATTTTTATTTTTAAAATTTATATAGCGCATTTTTATTTTTAAATTTATATAGCGCATTTTTATTTTTAATATTTATATAGCGCATTTTTATTTTTAAATTTATATAGCGCATTTTTATTTTTAAATTTATATAGCGCATTTTTATTTTTAAATTTATATAGCGCATTTTTATTTTTAAATTTATATAGCGCATTTTTATTTTTAAATTTATATAGCGCATTTTTATTTTTAAATTTATATGGCGCATTTTTATTTTTAGTATTTATGTAGCGCATTTTTATTTTTAAATTTATTTAGCGCATTTTTATTTTAATATTTATATAGCGCATTTTAATTTTTAATGTTTATATAGCGCATTTTCAACCTGGCATTTATACAGCACACTTTAATATTAATATTGATTTAGCGCCTTTTATTCCTTATATTTGTATAGCGTATTTTAAACTTGATATTTATGTAGGACATTTTCATCTAGACATTTATATAGCGCATTTTATCTCAATATTTCTGTGCCTAATTTATGTCGGGTTTCAAAAATTTAGCCTCTGCGATAGGCCAAGAACTGTCTAGCTAATAGTGAACGCCCAGTGCACTTTACTGCACATTCGTGGTGGCCCTTGTGGTACACTCCAGTGCACACTCGTTGGTATTGGGTTAATACCAGAAACTTCGAATTGGTAGATTCCCACTGAAATCTTAAGAAAAATTGAAATTTACATATGTTTCTGTAACTGAATTGAGTGATAACCTGGCGAGTATCGACCACTTTAGGCATCAATGGCTCTGGTGGTCAGTTTCTTTTTTCTAGTAAACTATATCCAGTAAAATATCAATATGCTTGGTGTTGATGGATGGTAATATAAGTCAAGACTGAAGTATTTAGCCATATCTTTCAGCATTGCTTTCTTTTCTCCTGCCAAATGGAAGCCAACTTAAGCCACTGGTACAGTTCATAATCTAAGCACGAAGGAAATCCACTCGCTTGGTCACATCCCTTCCTGACAGTTGTGTAACTATTTATAGGTTTTCTGTAACACTGTTAAGCGGATTGGTTGAGGACTTGCTTCGTTACCGGTTGCACGGAGCAACAAAGAAATTGTCAATATCACATAAGCAAATTAAGCATGCAGAAGTTAGTTGCTTACCCACCACAGTTACTTACTTGCTGTTTCTCTGACCTGTTGAACTTTTCCAAAAATTTTCCAAATATATGACTGTGTTTACTCCAGTTTCACTAGAAGCTCCTGTGCATTATGTTAATGGCTTTACAGAAGTAATTTGGATTAAATTAGTTAACGACTGAATTTTTCACGTCACTACGCTGCAAACACAATTGAATTTCTCCTCTTCACATCTTAATCCATCTAATTGTGTCGTATTGCATTGGTAAATTTATATAGCACCTTTTCAGAGATAAACTACTGGAGAACTGGAAAAGTTAAATGTATCAAACTGCAAAATTGATTGATTGAACTAGGTTGGATGAAATACTGAATGAAAGTACAAATCTGTTTACTAATATGTTTCATGTTTTTTTTTCAGCGATGAGCTTTCCTGATGAAGTTCAGTGTAGGAGCGTTCATTACCTTCTTTCATTCTCTTTATCATTTCTTTACACAGACCTTGGAGTTTCCTATTTCTCACTCATTTAATTGGGTGTTTTAGAATGTAGCTTGTGCATATCTGGATTGATGAAAACATATCAGGGGAAATTTAAGTGTGGACTAATTTATGTTGACTAGGGAAGATTAGAATTTTTGGTAGAGACTTGTAGATTTTTGTTGATCGCTTTTTCACAGCTTGGCCTTGTATTAATAATATTGACAAAATTTTCCTGTTAACTGCAGAGCATAATATTAAAGAATCTAATTTAAATTAAGGACGTCCAAAGCGCCATGTTCTAAAGCATAAGTGGTTAGCATAAGTTTTGTAAGTCAGCCTATAGATTTTTAAAACCAAGGATCAGGTTTCTTGTGACTACTTTTGAAAGAAGTGCATAATCAAATTAAATATTTATTCTGTCATGATGCATAATGATTGGATCACTCATGCTGTAATTGCTGTGACTTGATTGCAATCCAAACAAAGCCAATCAATCCATGCTTAACTGCAATTAAAATAGACAATCCTATGACTTGTGATCCAAACGACTTAACTGCAATCAAACTATGGCAATTAACAGAGATTATTAATCCTGCTTTCTTCAAGAGTTGTACTTGATTTTGATTAACTTGTTCTACAAATCTGCAGTTCATTAATCCATGAATTTCCAGTTGGCAGGTTCACTGTTTGATTTACACAATGCATGGATAACATATACCAGGCCAATTCTATGCATGTATTATGACATGTATTGTATGTATGCATGACATTGTATCTGGGCATTTATACAGCAGTGATTTGAGAAACTGTCATAGGTATTGCACAATGAATGTTTTGTGCCAACATGGATACAGATGTATAACATTGCATTGCTATGCCTATGTGCCACTGCCTATACTGACCAACAGCACTTTATCATGATTTCAGAAACACTGGGTTACGCATTGTCAAATCATATGAGAGTTGCTTTATACTTAAACGGCTATTCAGTATTTTTCATTGTTTTCATTGTCTTGTTTTTTTTGGTTGTAAAATCACTATTAAGTTAGCAAAAAATATGACATCATATTTCATATTAAATAATGGATTGTGTTATACAAAATGTTAAATATGTCGCTTTTAATGCTGTTTATTGGTAACTTTCGTATGATTTTAAACTGTTTTCATTACCTTGTTTCTTCGTTATATTCGTCATTACGTCAATCACAGGTGAATATCTAAATGTTTTATATTAAATTAGGAGATTATTGTATTTTATGGATGAGGTGACGGAAGGGCGGAGAAGTATTAGGGCGGAAGAGGAGCAGGTTGAGTAGGGTGGTTGGATTGTAAGTAACTGACGAAGGTAGGAGGATTGGAGTGCGTTCGCAGCAGGTGATCAGACTTCGTCCTGTTTTTTCCGGGTATTTTAAGCCTGTGATGTGATTTGAGAAGTGATTTGATTGTGTTTGTGGTTTTAGTGAAGCCACAGCTGCATTGCAATAACAACTTCAAAAGCAGAGTAGGCTAATTGGCTCTGCATGCTGCGTGCCATATTTTTGTAGATCCAGTTCGCTGCCCTAGTAGACCTAAACGTCCTTGCTTTTATGGGCCTGTTTATCAGACTATACGCTTTTAGTGAGCCCTTAGGGCTTATATAAGGGCTATAAGTGAAAAGCTGATTGCGTGAAAGCATGAATGTGCGGTTGGGGTGGTTCCCACAGTTTAACCACACCTTGTGGCATCAAAGGGCGTAGACATCGGTAGAAAAAGTTTGCAACAGTTCGTACTGTTAGTCATACTAAAGCCGTTTATAGACATGCATGTATGGCGGTCGAAGTCTGAACATAACTTCGCGGGTGGGGTTGACTCCAGCCCAGTTCTATTTTCTGAGCCACCCGCATCACTGCCCTTCTACTCTCAACGCAGTGACCGCTCCGTACCATCTCTGATTCTCCGTTCTGTATAAGGATGGTTCAGGGTTGGCCGCTTCCTTAGAGGAGGCAACACTCTAAAACTCTGTCCCGGGATCCCACTCTGCCTTCTGCCCGGTCGCTGGGGATGGGCAGCGTTCAGAGGTTGGCCTCTCAGGTTCGTTTCTTTACCGGCAATAGTCGATCCCTTTCCGTTTACCTTCTGAACGTCCTTTCTTAACTATGGGCTTCCTCGTTACCACCGATCTATGTTTCGAAGCTCTAGAACTAACGCCACTGATATAAGACACCAGTCGTTCTCTTGGTTCATGTGACTGAGGACTCTTAAGGCACGTCTCTATGTCTGTCCGGCTTAGGCACATGGATATGGGGCAACGCATGTTTTCACTATCACCTCTCTCTCTCTCTTTCTCTCTCTCTCTGTCTGTCTGTCTGTCTCTGTCTCTCTGTCTCTGTCTCTCTCTCTGTATCTATGTCTGTCTCTGTCTGTCTGTCTGTCTGTCTGTCTGTCTGTCTGTCTGTCTGTCTGTCTGTCTGTCTGTCTGTCTCTGTCTGTCTCTCTCTCTCTCTCTCTCTCTCTCTCTCCATTTCCATGTATTGGACTTCCAGCCTCACACGTAGGTATGTCATGAGCCTCAGCTTTACGGAGTAAGTTCTCGTACCGAGACTCCGTGTCGACAGTTCTCGACCAACACAGTCAATAAATTCTGCTTCGGAAGATAGGATATCTCTATGGTATGCTGAGAGTGTTCTCTCTACAACCTTCGCTGTTACCACACAGATCTTCATCCCAAACTAAGCACTAGGGGCCTGACCTCGCACTTCGGTCAGTTCTCTGAATTATGTGTCGTGAGAAGCATATAATTGTGGAGTCGGAATCAACAGTGTCGACTCCTGTGCTACCTGGGTTAATTACCCGATCTGGACTATGACGTATCGGTTATTCCATCGGTCTGATTTACTCAATGGCCGCGGTTAGGTGTGGACTTTTAGTCTTTAATACTGGTCCGCTGTATTCTTTTGTTTTCTCTTTCTCTGAAATAGGTAGACTGATTTTTAACCGCTGCAGATATGTAATCAGGAGAGGAGAAGACTTTTTTGTCTAAGATAATTTCTACGCAACCGTTTGTGTGATGCAAGTGAAGTCAACGAGCTGACTTACTTACTTACTGCACGCAATAATATAACACCAACTACTTACTTATTCACAATTCATCGCTCTGTTAATGCGTTATTACTTGTAATATCGCTCACTTTTTATTTAAATAATTGTTCCGATGAGAACTTAATCGGTTCATTCAACGCCAACGCGTTCATTTGAGACATTTGACCTATATCTGTGTTTTTTCACTTGGTAACAGACATGATTCGTTATTTATTATCGAGACGTGTTAACGTAGCGCTAAAGCTCGTGGTCGAAACTAAATACCAGTTTGTTCCCGCCAGGACAGCGTCTGGTCGGTTGACAACGGTGGAGGGAGAGGATACAGCGTTGAAAATATGTGCAAAACTTGAGAAATCGAACGAATATGATGAAGAAAGAAGAATTGCACTATCACCCAGTATGCGGATTTTAAAATCAAAACTCATTATTCCTCAGCGCCCCAAAACAAAAGGGACTACAGGATATTGAATTACAGTTACATTAGAGAACATTTAGAATGGTTGAAAGGCTATGAAACAGATTAGAATAGTGCACATCTTAACCGGCTCTGGCTTCAATTCCAAACACCATCTGTCTGCCTCCGGACGCTTGGATCTTGACCTGGAACCGAATCTGACCCTTTCTGCCTATCGATTTTGTTTTGACTGAGCGCCTGTGAATAAGTTGGTTCCCATGATTTAGCTTTCTTTGAGCACTGTAGAAATCTTGAGATTACGATTATGGCTGAGGTGTACATGATCTTGCATAGGGCTTTTAACAATTTTTAAAATCTTGGCCATCCACCAACCAACCCACTCACCCACCCATGCATCTGTCCAGCTACCCATCCAATTCCCACCCATGCAACTATCCATCCATCCAACAATTCTGCTTTAAAGATATCTAGTCAGAAATTCTGCCATCCCAGCCTCGACGAAAGAGGACATCTTATAAATTGCTCCCTATATGTAATCGACATGTGTCTTGCCTCATCTAAGATTGAATTAAAAATTTTAACGAATTTGAGCATTTTCTGATTTTTTCTGTACAGAGGAGCAGAGACGATTGGCTAAGAAAAAGCCAGCATCATCTTTGGATTCTCGGCTTCTGAAAGTGGCGATCATTGGCACTCCAAATGCTGGAAAGTCCACTCTTGCCAACCAGTTAATCGGATGGAAGGTAGTATTTCACTAGAAGGTTGAAACTGTTTGTAGGTGCTTAAGTCTGAGGTGGCAATAGTGCTTTTGTGAGGTATCAAGAGGTGCAATATGCCTTATATTAATTCCCTAAATTATTTGCAAGCGATACAGACTTGCATAATGAAAGGACATTGACCTCAGGCGGCAACAAAACGTAGTGATAGACACAGATGGAGAGAACAACAACGTCCACTAACAAACAGTGATAAAAATCGGCTCAAAAAGAACCAAACAAGTCATCCAGGCTGGAAGCACATAACACGAGTAGTCTAAGAAATGATTAACAACAAAGCGGTCATGCAAGATCAAAGCCAAAATCAAACACAGTCCGTTTATGTATGGTCGGCTTTCCCGCCCAACGTACATAAGGCATACAACAACTTAATACATTTAGTTCCTTCCTGTACGCCATATGTAACAATGCCTACATGCATACAAAACCCAACACAAAAGTAAAATTGATTGATGTAGTAAATTTTTAATCCTTGTAAGAAAAAATATAATATTTGCAATCTGTTTTAGTTTGCTCCAGTGTCTCAGAAGGTTCACACTACTCGTCACAAAACGTTAGGAGTGTTAACAGAAGACAACAAACAAGTGGTAGGCACACTTTCTCATCTCTTTTTAGAGTAAGTGGTAGAGGTAAAGGTACACATCATTTTATACACGTTATTTAGTAGCTTTATGCTTCTGAGAGTATTAAGCTAAAGGTAACAAATTTCTTACTTGTTTACATGCTGGTGTAGAAGCTACTCATGTGTGCTTTTGAGAGATGTTGGTGCTTTTGAGAGATGTTTGAAAGGCGCTATATAAATGCTTGTTACATTACGTTACAGTACATTACTCAGAAGCATCAAGGTAAAGGTAATACGCTTTGTCTCCTCCTTATCATATTGACCAGTGTCCTTTCTTCCTTTACCAAGTGCATAATCTCCTCGTTTATTTTATAATCCTTTTAGTTTTTTTGGCCAGTCTTTTCTGTTTCCACATTTCAAACAACTAGTTTTTCAATTTCATCCTAGTACTAACTCTGTATACAAATATCCAGACTCATCTGTACACAGATAAATTTCCATTTGCATCCCACATTCAAAGCATCGCTAGACACGCTGTGTATACCTAACTGGACATTTATGTAGTGCTTTTTAGAAACCCTCTTGTGCAGCTATATTAATTACTTGTCTTGGTGAGGATTTATTTCCACTTTTCTTGATAGTGGTCTTTGTTTTGAGATTTGCAGATTTTTCTTGATACACCCGGTCTTATAGTCCCTGGCAAAATGAAACGGTATGCCTATGTTTTTCTTCATTTTAATTACAATGTCTTACCTTAAAATTAAATTTTTGCCTACTGCTGAAGTCATTCTTTTATTCCTTTGAATTCCAGAGCAACAAATAACTCAGACTCAAAAATCAAGTGAATTTTATTGAGTGTAAGTGCCGATCAGTAAGTTGTTCAAGTTTGTTTCAGTTTTGTTCAAGATTTTACAGTCAAGGTGTCAAAGGGTGGAACACAGAAGGGAGAAGTTGGCTAATAGGGCCCCAGTTAATAAATTTCCATTCTCATAACAGGCAACAAATTTACTGTCCCACAATGAGTATATGAGTGCTTAACCCTTTGGACCCAAGATCCCACAAAAGTGGGACAATCAAACTTTCCCACAATGTTGCTATAGTGGGATGAGTAATGGTGGCCTATCTCCGAGATCCCGCAGTAGCGGTACGGCATTTTATACTATTTTTTGGGATATTACTCAATAAATAGTTTTTGATCAGTGATGCAGTTTATGTTGTTATTTTTATGTTTAGCAAATTATTCTGCATTGCAAAATGTTGAAGAAACAGTGTAAAGATAAAGTTGTTACAGTGGTAAAAAAACGCTACAATTTACAAGAAGCAGTAAATTTGTTGCTAGATAGTGACAGCAGTGTAAGTTTAGTTAGTGCTGATGAAATGTGTTAGAAAGTTGAATTGGAAACTTCCAAAATTGAACCTGTGACACTGGAGCAAACTAAAACAGAGCGTCTTAACACAGAGAGAATCGGACAATACATGTACATTTTGCATGTCATTGAGTGATTGAATACTGATTTTGTGATCAAGTATTGAATTTGTGATTGAGTTTTGCAATTCATTGATTGAGTACTGAGTTTGTGATTGAGTAATGAGTTTGTGATTAGTGTTTGCAAGTCATTGATTGATGAATACTTAGTTATTGATTGAATTATTATGAGTTGTTGATTGGTTTGTTGATTGCAGTCACAATCTTGAGAAAACATTGCTTGTTGATCCGCATTCAGCCGTCTTTGACGCTGACCTTCGTAAGTTCTTGATATTAAATTGTCAACCATGCTAGATTTTTCACTTTTTAAATTGTGACATTTTTTCTAAGATTTGTACTATCAGATATTCCTTCACAGAGTTAATCTTATTTCTGTGTTTATTTCACCGTTCAAGAAATTCCTTATCAATGGATGTATGCTGCCATTTTCTCTGGTCTTGATCCTGTTTTGACATTTTATAAATAGTTGAATAATGGCGCTATATAAATAATTGTATAAATGTGATGTGTTGTTTAGATTGGATTAAATTAGATTTTTAGTGACTGCTTTTAGTGGCCGTTGTCGTCGATATTTCGCATATTTGGAATCGAACGAAACTCGACACAGAAATTCTGAAGATTCTTCACGTCCATACGGACAAGAAATCAATTCTTATCATGAACAAGGCAAGTCTGAATCGATTCTTATCATGAACAAGGCTAGCGTCAATTCTGATCTTGAACAATGCCAATCTTGATCATTCTTATCATGGAAGGCAAGTCTCTATTGATTCTTATCAAACAAGGCATATCTCGACCATTCTCATCATGGAAGGCAAGTCTTGATCAATTTTTATCATGAAAATAGCAAATTGCGATCGATTCTTATCTTAAATATGGCAAGTCTTGATAAATTTTTATGAACAAAGAAAGTTTCGATTGCTTCTTATCACATACATGGCAAGTATCAATTCTTATCATGAATGAGGCACATCTTGATCGATTTTTATCATGAACAAGGCAAGTCTTCATCTGTTGTTTTCATTGGGTCCGAATAGATAGTGGCGCTATATAAATGCTGTATAAATACCAGAACATAAATCATCGATGGCTGTGCAACTTTAAACTTTAGAGAATGATTTTACAATCCAGTAAACTGGGTCGTGATATACTCGGAACCTATCTATAACACTACTGTTGTGAACTATGTCGAGTTCTAATGATTTAATGTGATAGTTTGGGAAGCTGCATTAAATTTGTGATCTTTGACACAGATTGTGACAGCTATCAGAACTTCTGGATGCATTGAGGTGTGTTGTATGTATGCTTGTCTCTTCATGTTTATCCAGCCCCTTTCAGATCAGCTTAAAAGCACTGAAACATGGTTACTAACAGGTACAAAAAGCACGTCTTAAGAACTGTATAACATAACATTTCTTCAGCTGTTTCTTGCCACAAATTTCTAATAGTTTTAATTGTGAAATTTCCAGGTTGATCTTGTGAGGGATAAACGTGAGTTGCTCGGCATAGCGAGAACTTTGTCTGAAGGTGTGGTGGCAGGTACACAGAGTTGGACCACTGCTAAACGTCAGCGCCAGCCAGATCTATCAGAGCTTTTTGCAAAAATGAAACTTCTGAATAAAGACATGCCAGCGTCTGATGAAACAGTCACAGATGATGAAAAACTGGCCAGAAATAGACAGCTCTGCGATGGCAACGAGCAACTTTGTAAGACAGACGGTACTACAATCACGGTGGGTGAAAATCTGGAGTTGCTGAGCAATTCAGATGTCTCTGAGGATGAGCATGGTGAACAAAAGAACTTGAAACAAGACCCGCAGCCTGGAACGAAATTTGACCGAGATCCAAATGTTTGGGAATCGTATTACAGAATGATCGAGCGCATAGGTCGTGATCTGGTTGATAAACGTGGTTGGGCACATTTCGATCGAGTTTTTATGATATCGGCTTTGAGTGGAGATGGAATTTTTGACCTGAAGGTAACTGGGGCAAATACTACAGAATTTTTATCTGGTAGTCTATGGGTTAATGTAATTGAGGTTAATCTATTTCATGATTGATTTCTAATAGGGTTAATCTGTTTCAAGATTGCTTTCTAATGGTGTTAGTCTATTTCAAGATTGCTTTCTAATGGGGTTAATCTATTTCAAGATTGCTTTCTAACGGGGTTAATCTATTTCATGATTGCTTTCTAATGGGGTTAGTCTATTTCAAGATTGCTTTCTAATGGGGTTAACCTGTTTCATGATTGATTTCTAATGGGGTTAATCTGTTACAAAATTGCTTTCTAATGGGGTTAGTCTATTTCAAGATTGCTTTCTAATGGGGTTAATCTATTTCATGATTGCCTTCTAATGGGGTTAGTCTATTTCAAGATTGCTTTCTAATGGGGTTAATCTATTTCATGATTGCTTCCTAATGGGGTTAATCTGTTTCATGATTGCTTTCTAATGGGTTAATCTATTTCAAGATTGCTTTCTAATGAGGTTTATCTATTTCAAGATTGCTTTCAGATAGGTTGCTTGTGTGAAGTACTTAAAGTACACTTTTAAGTCTCTCACACACACACAAACACACACACACATACACACAGAGCTAAAGCGTGCTGCTGATAGCTTAAGAAGTTAAACCTAATCGAATCCAGTGTCTTATATGGCGCCATTATAATACACGAGGTATCGATCAGTGTTTGCTTCAAGTGAAACCGTGGTCTAAAGACCATAGTATTCACTGCCACTGGCGTTGCAGGACCCTTCCCTTTCGCAAACAGCTGAACACCCCTCTCTTTCCAGATACCTGTGCTTTTGAGTTGAAGCCATAAATTAGTGTGATATAAATAGCAGATTCATAAAGATAAAGTTTAATTTTAGGAATATTTACTAAACGAAACATACAGTTCACCACTGCACTACCATCCGTCGCTCGTAACAGACCAGAATCCGATGGCTCTGGCTCGGCTCTGCGTCTTTGAAAGGCTGTTGGACCACTTACCAGATGAAATACCATATCAAATCAAAGTGGTAAGGACAGTCTCTTACAACTAAAGTAACAAAGTCATGCCTCTTCCAGAACGCTGACAAGGAACTTGTCGATTTCATATTCAGTTGATGTGTGGAATATGTCTTTTTAATTACTCAGTTCTTCATATTCAGTTAATGTACAGAATGTATCTTCTTAATTACTCAGTTCTTTTTTTAATTATAATCTAGAGCCACAATCTGTTGAATATTTATTACTTTTGTTTATGTTTTCTGCAATAAGGACTTGCCTAAGGACTCGGCCAACTTATCTCTTCCTTGCTCACCCCTCATGCAAGCAAATACTGCCCTTGATCAATGGATCCTTTGGGCTCTTGGGTGTTCTTGGTGGCTGGTCCGAAGCTTTGGAATTCACTGCCCATTTCTGTGTGTTCTGTCAGTTCTTCAATGTTGTTCAGGTCTAAATTTAAGACTTGTCTCTTTCGGCTTACTTATCAGCATAACCTGACTGGTTTCCCTGACCTATGGGATTGGGTAAACTTCTCTTTTAGCTTGTTTACCTAAAGTTGCCTAACTTGTGGTACCCCTCACTCACTGTATTTTGGCTTGGCTTCATTGGATTAGAATTTTTTTCTATGGTTTTACTCAAAGCGACCATCGATTGATGTCTTGTGCATTATGGTAATTGCACAATAAAAGTGATCAGATTAGATCAGATTAGGCGAAGTTCTGTACAAATCAAAAACTTGGTAATGTAATTAATAAAGATGTAACAGCCTTCCAAGGACCTACAACGGTGCAGATGCAAATTTTAAACTGGAAGAATTGTTTTGAAACGAGTGAATTTGCTTTGAACGTGGTTTGTCTAGAAACTCTCGCTGTGGGAAGTGACAGAGGACAATCTGCTGAGGATTTCATTTGACTTGATCTGCTTGAAAAAGCGCCATCTGGTGAGTGAAGACTTGAGTTATGTATTCATGTTCATTCACTTGAAATGTGCATTGTATATCTTCTTCACTGCATTGTATATCTTCTCTTCTGCATTGTACATCTTCTCCACTGCAATTATATATCTTCTTCACTGCATCGTATATCTTCTCCACTGCACTGTCCTTTATATATCTTTTCATGGTTTTGTATATCTTTTCCACACATTGTATATCTTCTCTTCTTCACTGCATTGTGTCTTCTGCACTGTGTTGTACATCACTACACGATATCCAATGCAGCATATGTCTTTTTTGAAGGTCCCCTAGACTATACACAATGCCTGTCTTGATATAGTTATCTTCTGCATTATATAGGATTCACAGACTTGCACAGTTTTGTAGAGTCATTACTTTATATATTGGGTATATTTTCAGAATTAATATTCACAAATTAAGAATAGGACTGATGAATGTACTTGTAATCTAGTTATTAAGCTTTGGCCAATTTCAGCATAAATTCGCATAAGTTAAGGACAGAAGTCACAGAGTAGTTGTGATCTTGTTCCTGAGGTTGGCTGATTGTGTCAAATATTGATAAATCAAGGTTGTGACTGATCTAGTTATCAAGCTTTGGCCGATTTCTGAATATATTTGCATAAATTTGCAGCAATGCTTGTTTGGAAAAGAGGGTAAGACAATCCGAGCAATTGCCGCTGAAGCAAAACAACAACTGATGAATGCATTTCGTCGGGAACTCTCTCTGCAGCTCAGCGTCCATGGCACCGGCGATTTCTACAAAAAGCACAAGTAACGGCAATTCAACGAAGAACAGAAACCTTTGCTCTGCTACCCTTCTGTACACACTTCAACAATTCAATGTCTTGCCTTTTCAGAGGTTGAGCCAGCTACCTGGAATAGTCTCCCTCTATCTTGCCTTTTCAGAGGTTGAGCCACCTACCTGGAATAGTCCCCCTCTAGATCTGTGTATAGGGATGGTACTACACACATCTCTTTCAACGATACTTGAAAACTGTTCTCTTCCACCAGGGCTGGGCTGGAAATGCCCCATAGTAGACAGAGTAGTATCTTGAAGGGCGCTATATAATTGCTCTGAACGAATGATTATGATTCACTGCAACTCTTGGAAAAGGTGGGACGTTCTGTATGAACAGTTAGCTGCCCAGCCATACTAGAATTCCTGAAGGCAGTTTTTGGTGATATAATTAGCATGGATGGAAGCAATATGGGAAAGACCTATATGCAGGAGTGAATTTATGGGGGATATGCATCCCAATTTGGTCTGGTGAGGGAATATTTCCCCTTGAGATGTAGGTTACGAATCGTCATGTTGATCACCATAGGTTTAGTGGCACGTGAGATGTTTTGCTTGTTCCACTTTAAATCTGACCATCAGAAGCCACTTGCCTTTAGGAGATGTGAATAAATAGAAATTCCCTGGCTGAGTTTTTGGTAATTCGTGTTTTCTTCTTGGTCATTCGTTTATGTTGTAAGGCCACATAAGGTAAGGTAAGGCACGAAATGCTCAGTAACATAAGTCAAAGCAAATGGGTAACAGTTGTATTTTCTGTCACCAGTTGCTTAGTTGATTCCAGTGTAAGTCGAAGTGAGTCAATGTAATGTAAGGATTTCTGGAAGTTGGTAGTTACTTAATCGTTATACAAGTTGCACATAAAAAAATGCAGCTGTTACCAAAATGGAACAACAGAATACAAATGTCAGAAATTTCATTCCATATTTATTCTGCATACAATTACATAAAGATTGAACATTAGTGCTGTTTGAAAACTGGTTTTAGGTGGAAGCACAAGTACATTCATTCGCAGTTTGTGTTACAAGTGATCAGTCGAACATTTTGGAAATCGCTCCAAATCCCTAGCTGCTCCACCCTCTGGGCTAAACTTCAGCTAGAATTACAATTATCTGACCCATCCTACGAACTCATCAACTCCTTACCCGTGCAAACTCTGCACAGGTCTCACTCAAAACTGAAAACATTCCTCTTCCACTAATCCTTACCAGATTCCTCCTCTTCCCCTTATCTATCTTACCGCGCCACATCTAAACACCATCCACCCTAGCTGACTGCCTGACTCTTGGATATGGACTTGGAACTGGTGGTTGCTCCATGATTGCTTGCGTGGGGGTCAAGAGCAATTCCAAAGGGGGTTGCCACATTCTTGTAGTCCACAGTGGCAGTCCACAATGCATGGGTCTGGTCTGAGGGGCGCCGGCGTATAACCAAGAGGGGTGCGAAGGGCGAACCGCGCCCACGTCTATAGCTAAATCCGCCAATGCTTGGAACTTAACTTGTCTAACGAATTTGTTGTGTCGAAACGCCTATGAATAAGCTGGTTCCCGCGACTTACCTTTCGTTGAGCGCTGTAGGAGTCTCGAGATTACGATTATGAATCAGCTGTAATCGTAAACGTAAGCTTGAGATTTCTACAGCGACCAACGAAAGCTACGTCGCGGGATCCAGCTTATTCACAATGTGGTTGATATTTATCATAGTTTGTGCGGCCTGTTTTAATTCGTGGATCCCAGCCCAAATGTAGTTCGAGCCTAACCTGACCTAACCCAGTTTTTCGCTCGACGGTGATCCTTTGCTCGAAAGCCCGTGAATAAAACTAACCTAGTGGACTTGAGATTCAGGCCAATCTATGCGTTTATTTAGTGCGCCACGGGAATTAGCTCGGTCAAGCGATCAAGGATCTGACAAAGCAGCGAGTCCATAAACTTTGTCCATTCAACCGAAATTGGGGCAAACATATTATGCTTCCCCTCGCGTGTTTGCAACCAATAAATTCTATCGTTCTATTTCCCTGCCTGACGCTTGGATAACCCAACACCTTTGCCTATCGATTTTGTTTTGACTGAGCGTCTGTGAACAGGCTTGTTCCCACGACTTAGCTTTCTTTAGGCACTGTAGAAATCTCGAGTTTACGATTATGAGTACAGTATGATCTGTCAACTAAGCTTAAAATAATTGGCTGGAAAGCACCAGCCTATCACGCAGTTGAGCACTTTGCAAATACCTCCATTTGAGATCGCCAAGTTTTCTACACGTTCATGCCTATTTGTCTTGGGGCGTTTTCTAGCGCATAAAAACATGCAGTCATTTTTAAAGAATGAATTTTTGTTATTTTTTGCCCCCAAAATGACGAACGCTCGTAATTTTAAGTGATGAGTTATCGCCCATCTGTCTTTGTTATTCGCGCTCTCGTACTCTCGTTCATAAAGAAATTGGGTCAGAAAGCGCTTAATTCATCAAAAAGCAAGCAGAAAAATGCCGCCTATTACGGTATATTGAATTACACTACACTTACAAATTAAACTACATTTACAAATTAGGCTGCAGTTACTAGCACATCTAATCGCGGGTACTGCTGCTGTTTAATATGCGAGGCGGCAGGAGTGAAATGGAAGAGCGGCGTAATGTTATTGTTGTTGACAGGTGGTGGTGCGGTTGTAAATCGGCGTGTATTCGTGCGCTCCGTTTTGTTGACTTCGTAGTAAAACATGAGAGATGAAGGTAACTGTATAGCTGTTAAACGATGATCATTAATGTTTCTAAGTCGTAGGAACGTTTAAAGCGACCCAGGATGGCGTCGAAAGTCTTCGTTGGCGTCTCTGGAATACTGTTAATTGTGGCCGTTCTGCGGATGTGTTTCGGTAAGACGTTTCTTTGCGTGTTTTTGTCGAGGCTTGGACGCGATTAAAGCTATTGTGCTTGGCTGCCTGTTGCTCGATGTAGTAGTGTGCGCCATTGGCCGAGGTTGCACTGACTGATGCTGCATGCCTTTGGGTTTGTGAAGTCACGACTTCGACCATTATTGTTTGAAATAGGCTGATGGGGCGTTTTAGAATTTCGTTAAAATAGTGACGATCGTGCATTTGGTGTAGGGTCTACACGTCTTTTTTGCAGCAGTTTTTATATTTCAGATTTTTAATCGATTTTTTTGTTCTAGTGGATAAGCATACAACGCTGATTCGATAATGGATTTTGTTAAATGTGGCTGTCACCCCATTTCACGTCGTATTTCTCTAAAGGTTACAGTTGGATACAATTTCCACACAGAAATCATACATGACAAAGGCGATGCTAACACTGACCTTTAACCTTACTCCACGGCTTAATTTTCCCTTGCCCAGCCCACACAGGGACGATCGCCCTGTGTGGAGTAATTTTCTGGCGAAAGACAGACTGAACTTTGGCGTTAGTGTCGGCGCTACAATTTTTTTGCTTTTTTTCCATACCGTTAAATCGTACCGCTCCAAATTCTTGCCTCACTTGATGCAGTTTACCAATGGGTGCACGTCACGTGTCGATGGAACGATGGAGGGATAGCTTCCCTGGACGGACGCACTTGTTCTTTCCGCACTGACCAGTGTCCAGTCCAGCGCACTGACCAGATGACCTCCAGCGGTCACTGCCGTAATCACATACCAGTATTAGTTGACCACTGAATCAAGCTGGCCAGTGTCCACTCGGTCTATCGATCGGCCATCAGGGCTCCTGGGAACCCCTCAGTCGGGGTGGGGGCATAAGCCGAGCACGCTGATGAAGCATTGTTGGGTTTTATTGTGTTTTTACACCCAAATATTTGCAGTAATTACGATCGGACGATTTTTTACAATGACAGCTGATGCGTATCCATGCAAACTGTGGCTGTATTGACGTGATAGCATTTCTACTCGAGTGCTGTTTGCATGCATCAGATGTATGCTGCCGTACATATTTTTAGAACCATTTAGGAACCTCTCCTGCTTTAACTGCTTTTTGAACCACTTAAGACCAATCGTGGCTTATTTAAAAGATTTTAATCTTGGACTAGCGCGGTCCGTGCACCAGGATCTTAGGTGGCGGTCCGTGCACCAGGATCTTAGATGGCGGTCCGTGCACCAGGATCTTAGATGGCGGTCCATGCACCAGGATCTTAGATGGCGGTCCGTGCACCAGGATCTTAGATGGCGTGCCACCCATTCAAACAGGCAGTGGTGGTGAAGGATCTCATCCAATTAATTCATTGAAAAATGAGCAGGGTTGAGGCCGTGTGGTCGCTATATAAAACCCGTGTACATTTACATGTTGTATTATGATATGAAATATAATCTAAATTATCATTTAGCACCTTTTAAGCATCCAAAAATGTTGCTGTTATGTGACTGTCTTATCTTCCTTACTTTGATTACCATGTCTTACTTTAGATTACCTTACCACACCCTTACTTTACCTTACTTATCTTATCTTAAAGCAATCAAACAAGAGGCAAAGTATTCCATATAAATTCTTAGTAAGTAAATTGCTTGTTTGGCATGATAAAGCAAAATTGAACTTGGGACCCAGTTCTGTTGTTTTGTTACTTGATACTATAAAGATAATAAATATGTAATTAGGTCAGATCAGGGTTCGTCAGATCTGTGGGAATTTGAGGTTGTTTTGTTTAATGTTTATTTTGTGCCATAAGTAGACATTCTCTTTTAAGCTGTTTCTGGATGAAAATCCCCAAATGCGTTCGTTTCAAAGTTCTTGCTCTAACCTATAACTCTCTGCAACACTTGACAACCTGCTTATCTTTGCAAACTCTTTTCCATCCAACCACCCAACTTTTGCCCATTCATCCTCTCGCCACACTCTTGCCTGTCCCTCTGTAACTACTCATCTTAAGTTTTCTAACTTTTCCATATACCACACTGCATCTCCACTCTAGAACAATCTTCATTCTGAATTTCGCAAATTAAACATTCCTCAGTCCCTTCTGTCGTCCAACCACCATCATTCTTCTCAAGCCCTCATATCTGTTACTCTTCAGGCATTCCATTCAAAACTGAAATCCCACGTTTTCACGAAATCTTACCCTGATCAATCCAATCCACTACCTTCCCATTTCTCCCAACCTAAGCACAACCCACCATAACAGCTGCTCACTTCCCTTCTCTCTCTCTGATCTTCTAGCAACCGACTTTGTTCTTCACATTATCTTTGGGCAACCCCTCTGACTTGATGCAGCACTTGTGAATAAGCTGATACCCTGCGTTTAGCTATAAAGTAGCTCTTTAGAAATTTTAAGGTTATGATTACGATTGTCTTCCACTGTTGGGGTTCAAATCTTGCCAAGGCAGAAATAGGTTTTGAGATTCTGCTCCACTGGTGTCCCATATTGAACTCGGCTGTGAATGAGTACATTGACCTCACACTCTCAGTGGGAAGATAGAAGGGGGAGGGAGAACACTGGCCAGTCGCCATCTTATGCTGAGACAAATTAAATGCAATAGCTTACTCTGCACACATGGCTTCCTGTGGGAGGTTAGCTAGGGACTGGTCTTGACGGCTTGACTCCTGTCTGATGAGACCTCGGAATAGCTTAGCATGTCATACAGTGGTCTGTGTTACTGGGAGTTTATGGACACCTGAGTAACGTAACAAGCCATGCATAGGTACACAGTATGTTTTCTTACTGGGAATGGCGGCCAACTCCCCCCCCCCATGGTATGTTCTCATACTGTGAATACTTGAATGATGCCTTTTACTTGTAGGCCTGGAGTTAGGCTTGCCTTTGCTGTAGGCCTGCAAATGACCGCGAACTTCCCTGAATTTCCCTGAATTACGTGTGTTTGTCGTTGTGTGTGTGTGTGTCTGTGTGCGCGTGCGCATGTGTGTGTGACTTATTTATTTGAGTGCACTGAGACCTTAATTTCTAATTGCTTTTGCTAAGAACTGCTAGGTAGTAATACTGGAGGAGGAGAAGGAGAAGGAGGAGGAGGAGGAGGACTAAATTTGTTTTGAAATCTGCTACTTATAAAAATATAGTATTTGTTTATATATGTACGTGTACATGAACTTAAGAATGTATGTGTATGTATTTATGTATGTATATATATAAGTATATATGTGTGTTTGTTGAATGCTTAGCTGTATTAGCTGGATATAATATATGTATGTATACATGCATTTATGTATGTTCTTGGATATATATATGTTTATATGTGTGTTTATTTGTATTTGTATATGCATTTTAATGCAGTTGTATGCATTCATAATTTCCTATAGTGCCTTTTGAGAGCCTTCCTAAACACTATTAAATTTCTGATTTATAACATTTCATAAATCAATGTCATTCTGTTTACTAGCCAACGCCTCTGTTGAATGACGGTCTTTTACACCCTGTGAATGCTACAGTTACAAATACCATACTTTAGAAGAAAAGAACTGTCCTTTCAGCTAACCATGAGAGGCAGGCAGTCAAGGGTATGAAGTGTTAGCGACTTCATTTTCTTAGCCTCGGCATATGAGGGTCAGTTGTTAGTCCTCCACCACACTCCCTGATCATCCCTTCTCGTTTTGTAGCTGGACCTGAATTATGGAATTCTTTTCTTGCGTCTGTGTGTTATGCTCAGTCTCTTGTATCATTTCAATCTCAGCTTCATGCTTACCTTTATCGGTCTGTTTATCGGCCGCCCATAAGCTGCTGTCTCTCTGTTTCAGTGGACTGACCTTCTGGATATTGACCTGACTGGTGTGAATTCGGTGTGCCGTTGGTTGATGCAATTACACACTGGCGCAACAGAAATTTCTAATTAGTAATGATAATAATGGTTGAGTTTGCTAGTAGCACAAGTGGAATCGAAAGCTTGGAATGTGTTTCTGTCCTGGTGAGGATTTGAAATTTTGAACCCCAAACATCATGGTTGACAGTCCAGCGTGCTTACCGCTAGACTTAGTGCGACCTCTAACATGTTTGCATCATAAATTGAAAACTTCCAGTTTGGTGCTTATGTGTAAATAAGTTACTATTGCAGTGTATAAAATCAGATATAAATGAGTTAATACTCTGATCTGTATGATTACGATGTAAATAAGTTACACTTACGATACATACGAGTACAAAAATAAGTTACAGTTACAATGTTCTTTAATTCAACGGAGATATCGGTCGAATGTGATGCAGGAAGTTCACTTGTAATACTGTTTTGAGCATTCTAACAATTACTGCCTTTAATTAAATTTAAACTTAATTTAATATAAATAACAATTACTCTCTGTGAAGGCAGATCTATAGCCAATTCGGTCCTTATTAAAGTAATTTTAGCGTAGGTGTTAAGTGCCCAATTGCTGTATCCAAATCATTAATTTAAAATAAGATTAGTTTGTTAAGGCTACTAGGGTACGTTTTTGACGCCTCTTTCTTCCAAGTAACTTCTGATAACCTTTGACACCTTTACAACCGATCAGATTACTGTAAGAGGGCACAGCATCGGTAGATGGCCACTAGGTGGCGTTTGTCACAGCCTCGTCGTTAGTGTTTTTGTATGATCTTTGGACTCCGTATTTAAAACGAATTAGGTTTACTATAAGAGAGCAGAGCGTTTTGTAGAATTTATTATTTTGATTTCCTGTAATATAAGGTAAGGTCGACGTCAGTGGCCATGGCAGTGACAAGATGTTGTTAAACACTGAATACTGTGAAGTAACTGTGAGGCATGGGAGCTGATTGGTTAGAGCACTTGGCTTGTAATGTGGAGAGTACGGGTTTGAACCTCCTTTGAGACGGTTACTGTGTAGGGATCTTGAACAAGTCCTTCACTCACAATTGCTCAGCGCCGTCAATTGATGCTTAGTCATTACAGAGTGGCGCTTAATAAATGCAAAAATGATGATGATGATCATCATCATCGCACATCATTGCATCATCATCGTCGTCATCATCATCATCATTATATGAAATAGTAAGTAGTAGTAGTACTAATAGGTAATAATGATAGGTAATAATAATAATGATAATAATAATAGACTGTCTTCGTCGTTCAGTCACTAGTTGTCCTTGGTACAACACAGAGGTAATATCGACATCAACAGCCTTGGCAGCCACAAAATGTCGGTAAACACTGGATACTAATAATGTCAGGGTGTTGAGACATCTTTAATCGCTTTATTTGACGCCACGTGGGCGTCATTTGCCATAAGATGTCGTTAAACACGTGATACTACTAATAATGTTAGGCTGTTTAGACACCTTTAAATCGCGGTATTTGATGCCATGTACTCCTCATTTTCCTTCACTGAGTGGTAATGATAGCCTGTAAACAGAGGTCGATGTCAACGGCCCTGGCAACCACGAGATGTCGTAAAACGCTTGATACTATTAATAGTGTTAGTATTTGTTTATACACCTTTATAATCGTTTTATTTGGTGCTATATAGACGTCATTTTCGTTCAGTAACTGCACGTCAGCGGCCTATGATGCTATGAGATGTCGTTAAACTGAGGATTAAAAAAGTCATTGCACCCGGCTTCTGCCATCTAATCCGAAGGTACACTGCAGGATCGACGTCAGCAGCTATGGCGGCCATAAAATGTCACTGCGCAATGAACAGTGAATACTACTGTTACCATTTGATAGGTTTTGGAATTATGCTTGGGTTTGTCGTCAAATGAGTACACTGACTGTACACTCTTGTTGGAAGGATCAGGCGGTTAGGGAGAGGACTGGTCAGTGATCACCCGCCTTCATGTGCCGAGGCCAAGAAAGTGAATTTGCTTACACTTCATACCATGGTTGCCTTTTGGGGCTAGATTAAGGGAAACCTCATATACCGAGACTAAGAAAAATGAAGGCGCGAACACGTAATGCTCATGCCTGCCTCTCGGTGTTGGCTGTACAGAGTAGCAGAGAGAGAGAGAGAGAGAGAGAGAGAGAGAGAGAGAGAGAGAGAGAGAGAGAGAGAGAGAGAGAGAGAGAGAGAGAGAGAGAGAGAGAGAGAGAGAGAGAGAGAGAGAGAGAATATGCGTGCGTGCGTGCGTGCGTTTACTTAAGCGAGGACATAATTTCATCATATTCAGGCGCAATCTGTCAGCCTGTGCACAGGACACGTATCTTTCGGTGTTTACGAACCTTGTTGGGTCAAGATCGAGCCGAAGAACGGTGGGTGGGTCGGTGGGTGGCTGAGTGGATGAGCAGTCTAACAATATTTGCACTGAATTATATTCCTTCCGGGGGGAGCTGCCGTGAGTAAGTTGCAGCTGGCGGGTGGACCTGCTGAGACAGCGGGTGGAACTGCGGCCGTGAGCACGGAGGTTGCTTGCGACCGAGGGCTATTAAGTTAGCGGAAAGATAATCTAGTCTAATCTAATCTAATGTGATCTGATCGAGCCTGATGACTTCTATAGCGCCGTTGTATTAATGCACAGAACATCATCAGTTGATGGTTACTTCAAGGAACACCATGAAAAATCTTATCTCGGATCTAAGCTATAATGATCTAATTGTGTTCTGTAGTGCTGTATATATGTATCTTTGTATGTATGTATGTATGTGTGTATCTTTGTTGTATGTTTGTATGTGTGTATCTTTGTATGTATAGATGCATGAATGCATATATATTTATATATATTTGTATATGCATATGTATTTGTGTATGTGGGTGTGTGTATGTGTGTGTGTGTGTATGTGTGTTAGTAATTAGTAAGTTAGGTAGCTACCTATAACTTTGATATTGTGCTTTCAAGTATACCTCAAAAAAAAACTAGCCGAAATAATGTTATTTTAGAACATGAAGTTCAGCAATGTATGTATATTTTATATGTGTATCTATGTATTTATGTACGTATGTATGTATTTATGCATATATATATATATATGTGCATTTACTGACTTAGCACACATAATACCCCTCGGGTAAAAAACAATAATAATAATGTGTATCAGTGTTTTCTCTAACCTGTGTGAGTGTACGCACCCTACTTTCTCTTCTCTGGTCCTTCTCTCTCTGCTGTTCTGGCAACCGGACTTGGATCTTGACATGACATCCTTGGACAACCCCACTGACGTGATGCAGTGCTAGTGAATAAGGTGGTGCCATGCTCTTAGCTTTAAGTAGCGCTTTAGAAATTTAGAGATTACAATTACGATTACTTTTGTGTGATAAGCACGTAGAACCATTTTCTGTTAGGGCACAGATTTCTTCTGTGTTGATATAATTTTCAAAGCTAAGTTTGGCTGATTGTTACAGCTAGTGGATTATTTAGCCTATTATGTTCAGAAGGCCAAAACGAGGTTTCCTTGCCTGGGTTGTCAAGTGTCACCAGAAGTACAGTCATATTCACCTGGCCCACATAAGTACACTGGACTTCTCAGCTGGACACCAGTTTCCACCAGAGCCGTAGATAGGATCTGGTTCCCACCGGTTCGGGCATTGTGAGCCTTTTGAATGCGGCTTTTTGAACTCTGACATCTAGCCTCTGTGCTTGGGCCCCCCACTGAGGGACGAGATGGGGCGCCTGCCCTTCCGGGCATTCAAATCTTAACACTTTTGGCCCATATCAGGCTGGGATGACGTGTCCTGGTTTTCTGGTTTTGTCCCCTCTTGGACAAATTGTGTTGGCGTCCATGCCTCTGTATGATGGATACTCTGTGATGCAGGGGCTAAGCCTGCCTGCTCTCTCCATGAACAACATGCTACTCGAGTATTGCGAAGAAGAGTTGACCGAAAACAACAATCCCGTGTTCAAGTGTTGTGTGAAGTGTTTAACAAATCCTCATTATCGTGTTGCACAAACTGTTCTAAACAGTGTTCTTGAGGAGTTAGTTGACCTCAGTTAAATTATCCAGAAAAGCTTGTTGACAACGGTCAAAGTACATCAGTTAGTAAAGCAAAATTTGTGAAGTTCCAGAGGCTCGCAGTACCTCAGAGAATGCGTATACTGGAGTGATTACGTTGAAGAGCTGTTAAGCAAATATGAAGACTGACACAGCCTCCATAGCCCTGTTTGTTGAGCAAATCTACAGCTATTGGGCAGCTGATTTTCAGAAGACGAGTTACTAAAACGGAAAGTATTTGCAGTACACACCTTGGCAGATGCAAAACTCTGTGATGCTGGACAAACTGAGATTGCTAGATTAGCAGTTAAGTAGGCTATTGTAAGCTGCTTAATAAAACTGACAACGAAAATAAGTAGCGGCTTATAAACAGTGTCGTATGTATTGTGATCGAGAAATTTAAGGCAGGAATGATCAAGACATTTGACAGGGTAATATCCTACATCCTGGAGATTGAAGAACTGAAGATGTATGTGCCACTTTCCACGCAGGCTTCGTGTGTCAAGTATTAGAACGGCTTCAGCCTTTTGAATACAACAACGGCATAAATACGTACTTGCCTGCAGGTTGACCACCTGGGCTATGTTGCTAGAAACAAGACTTTGGAATTCCGGTCAAACTATCAGCACAGATCATGTGTACACTTGTTACCATCGATATAAAAATAAACATGAGATGCTCTACGAAAGGTTTAACTTGTCCTTTTAGTCATCTTCTTTTGTACAGTGCAATTTTGTTTAGTTTAAGTCTAAAAGATATGCAGTCATTTTACATTTTACAGTGTAACTGCCCACGTGGTAGGCCAGTGCACCCACGGTGAAAAAAATTAGAAGGAATATTTTGTAGAGATAATATTGTGTATGTATGTTTCTGGACATGTACACAGAGCTTTTCAAAGAACCTCTTGCACGTCCCTGTTTACAGGAATAATTGACCATTCGGTTTAATTCGCTTTGTTCCTGGAATTGCTTGATGCTTCACACTGGGGTTGAAGAGAATTAATTAGCTAATTGATTAAGCTAATGGACACCAAGGAAAGTCAAGTGCAAGAAGGGAGTTTATGGGCCACAGTTTATCGGATATACAGGGCCAAATTGATGGAAATATGTGGGGTCAAAGTGATTAAAGTAGTGGGTCGAAATGATGAAAATATTTTGATCAAAATGATGTGTGTCTAACTGATGAAAGCACTGGGGTTGAAGTGATGAAAATATTGGCTTTTAGGGTTAGTTGATGCAAATATTGAGGTCATAGTGATGAAAATGTTGGGGAAAAATTGCTTTGTCACCATAATGGGGACAACTTCAGTGGCAGTTACCTGTAAAGTAAAATAAACTTTACTTTGTTATTATGTTATGCTATATTATGTTATTTTAAGTTATGATCTGTCATGTTGTGATATTGTACATGGTAGCTTCACCCTGGTTGGCCCCCATTCTGGAGCTCTCTCTCTGCTTCTGGTTGGAATTAATCCCACCAAGGGTAGGGATCAGCCACCCGGATCCTTTGTTTCCAATTACCTTCTTCTTCAGTCTGACGAGCTTCAGTTCTTGTGTGATGCAACCTGAGACATACATGAGCTTTCTCTGCCTCTGCTTCACCAGAAGTTGAAGACCTTTCTATTTCATCTTAGTCTCGTGGACCATTCTACTTCATCTTGGTCTTGTGGACCATTCTGTTTGATCTTGGTCTTGTGGACCATTCTATTTGATCTTGGTCTTGTGGACCATTCTATTTCTTCTTGGTCTTGTGGACCATTCTATTTCTTCTTGGTCTTGTGGACCATTCTATTTCTTCTTGGTCTTGTGGACCATTCTATTATTTCTTGGTCTTGTGGACCATTCTATTTGATCTTGGTCTTGTGGACCATTCTATTTCTTCTTGGTCTTGTGGACCATTCTATTTCTTCTTGGTCTTGTGGACCATTCTATTTCTTCTTGGTCTTGTGGACCATTCTATTATTTCTTGGTCTTGTGGACCATTCTATTTCTTCTTGGTCTTGTGGACCATTCTATTTCTTCTTGGTCTTGTGGACCATTCTATTTCTTCTTGGTCTTGTGGACCATTCTATTATTTCTTGGTCTTGTGGACCATTCTATTTGATCTTGGTCTTGTGGACCATTCTATTTCTTCTTGGTCTTGGGACCATTCTATTTCTTCTTGGTCTTGTGGACCATTCTATTTCTTCTTGGTCTTGTGGACCATTCTATTATTTCTTGGTCTTGTGGACCATTCTATTTCTTCTTGGTCTTGTGGACCATTCTATTTCTTCTTGGTCTTGTGGACCATTCTATTTCTTCTTGGTCTTGTGGACCATTCTATTATTTCTTGGTCTTGTGGACCATTCTATTTCTTCTTGGTCTTGTGGACCATTCTATTTCTTCTTGGTCTTGTGGACCATTCTATTTCTTCTTGGTCTTGTGGACCATTCTATTTCTTCTTGGTCTTGTGGACCATTCTATTATTTCTTGGTCTTGTGGACCATTCTATTTGATATTGGTCTTGTGGACCATTCTATTTTTTCTTGGTCTTGTGGACCATTCTATTTCTTCTTGGTCTTGTGGACCATTCTATTTCTTCTTGGTCTTGTGGACCATTCTATTTCTTCTTGGTCTTGTGGACCATTCTATTATTTCTTGGTCTTGTGGACCATTCTATTTGATCTTGGTCTTGTGGACCATTCTATTTCTTCTTGGTCTTGTGGACCATTCTATTTTTTCTTGGTCTTGTGGACCATTCTATTTCTTCTTGGTCTTGTGGACCATTCTATTATTTCTTGGTCTTGTGGACCATTCTATTTGATCTTGGTCTTGTGGACCATTCTATTTTTTCTTGGTCTTGTGGACCATTCTATTTCTTCTTGGTCTTGTGTTGTCAGGTGTGGAGCATCTCAGTGGAGTTTTCTTGAAAAGGTGCTATATGAATGTGCACTCACAATTTCAGTTACAATCACAATCACCTTATACAGTAAAGAATAAACCGTCATGTTCGTGGGTGGATTAGCATTGCGTTGGGTTGGCAGTTTGCCCAACGTGGCGCAGTATAAATTCCCGATTCTGTCACGTGATATTACTCTGCAGTGCAGCACTGGGCTCTTGCCCTGTTTATTCTTCGGGCATACTCTGTGTGCCCCGCTTTGTTGGCTGCTAAAGTGGGCCAAGATGTGGGTGGGTATTTTTGGAACCGCCCGCGCTCCGGTTCACTAGGCTTCAGAAACAGGGGATATGTGTCAAAGTAGTACGTGCTCATTTTTTATGACTTTCTTCCGTCCTTTCCTTCTTCTCTTCCACCCTTCCGCACATACCCCCCCCAAACCCATACTCGCTGGGGTTGTATCTGTGGGATATGTAAATTGTCATTATGAAAAATATATATATGTATTTATGTGTGTGTTTTGTGTGTGTGTGTCTGTCATCTAGGCATACACACACACAGACACACAGTCTCTGTGTGTATGTATGTGTGTATGTATGTATATGTGTGTGTATGTATGTGTGTATGTATGTGTGTATGTATATGTATGTGTGTATGTATGTGTGTGTATGTATGTGTGTATGTATGTATGTATATGTGTGTGTATGTATGTAGGTATGTATGTATGTATGCAGGTATGTATGTGCTATTCATGGATCACGTCACCAACGTGGAGGTGTATCGACGCACGATGCAAATACCTGTGTCAGAGATGATCCAAACAAAGAGGCCGCGGGTGGTACGGACGCATCAGGTGTTTCGACAGCAAACAGGACCACGCCAGAGCTCTAAAGTCTGGACGCCCATGAGGTGGGAAGAGACCAGCTGGGCATGAACAAGGGTGGTGCAGTCCGACCTGCGCCTGCTGATTTTGGGATAGTAAACGGCCCGGAGACGTGCCTGGGGGGGTCACGAATCCGGTATGGGAGACCCGAATTAGGGCTAAAATACAAGGCGAAAACCTTAAAATAATGCAAGGAAAATATCGCAGTTGACGAAATTTTGCGGTTCTATTGATTTTACAAAGGACTTACTGTTACAGACAATGCCTCCGTCTCAATATTTGCGATTGTGTTGGCGGGGTGGGGGGTGGTAGAGAGAGGGAGGAAGGGCAACAGTGTGTCATCTGTGTTAGTGGAAGTCAGCAGCAGATCCAGAATTCAACTCTGTAAAAGCTGGCTAGATGGGCCAAAACATCTCTGCCACAGATTTTCCACCCTGCCCTTGGATCATTTGCTTGCGTATGTGACACGGTAGCCGAGTAGTTACAGCGATCGGCATGAAACGCTGAGAGTCAGGTTTAGGTCTCTGCCGAGGCGGTTATTGTGTTGGGACCTTGAGCAAATCCTTTATGCATAATTGCTTCTGGAAGGAGCGTCGTATCAAAAACCGTTTAAAATAGTGTATGTGGGTCGTGCCCAGCCAGTTGCAAGCGTCATTAGCAGAGAGGGGAAGAGCCAGTAAGTGCTTCTCCATTGATATGTGTTTGCAGACAGACATGAACAGTGTGTGCCATTGTCTGCACTGCACCACAGCTGCATGAACGACTGGAGGCTTCTCTAGGGTCAGTTCGAAATTGGGAAATTGGTTCACCGCAGACTGGAGTCGTCTAGGGAAGTTGAAGCCTAGAGGACAGACAGATACTCAGAGATATGACAGTTGTTAATCACATTTGCTGCTACCCATTCGCTCCTCCATGCCGAAATAGCTGTAATATCCCCAGACATGTTCAACCAAATTGGTCATCTCGAGGACAGGCGTGCTGAGTAGTGCGAAGTGATGTCGTCGTGAAATGGCAAATTCTTGTTCGCATCAGTCTTTTTCAGCAGGCTTGCAACAGCCTCTTTTCTGCAGAGTTGAGGCGGTGCTTATTGCTTATTACAGGCATTCAGGGTGGCTGGGTTGAACGCAGTGTTCCTGAGATAATGCTCATAGATACCTGGAGAGGGACATCAACTTGCCGTACGTGGGCCGAGCAGCAACATACAGGGACGCAGTATACGGTTGCCGAATGGCAAAGAGCAAAGGCAGAAGTTCTTTATATGTGGGTACTGATGCTCCAAGTCCAAGCCGAGCCAGTGGGTATGCTCAGCAGGTTATTGTGAGCGATGATCATGGCTGCAGTCTTCTTCAAATGGTGCTGGTTTGTTAGTGACCTGCCGAGAGTCATGTTCAGGTATGTAAGGGTCTTCTCATGGTCAGTGCATTGACTGTTCAGTTTGACGTTTTATTGATGCTTGGCCTTTGCATTTGTGGAGGTGAAGGACGCTGGAAACAGTTTTGGACATAATTGGCTGATGTCTCCACTCCTTACAATATTCAGCTATGATCTCCATGTCTCTGTTCAGTGTTTCCTCAGGTTCTGTAAAGAAGCGGCTATGAGGCCCGAGACACAAGTCATTGGCATAGATGAACTTGTGTGACTGTGTTTGGGGCTAGGCATTGACGTATATCCAGAAAAGACCTAGAGAGAGAGCACAGAACTCTGAGATAGACCTTTCTTCTGTACTCTACTAGCACTGCATTGATCCCCACATGTATTCGGAAATGCTTGTTCGGAAGGAAGAATTCAGTGATCTCCACCCCGAATCAAGGCAGAATCCTGGAGAGCTTCAAAAAGAGAGGTTCAAAAAGAGAGCTTCAGAAAGGCCCGCATGCCAGACAGTGTTGTGTGCTGATATTAGGGCAAGAAAAATGGCTGCCATTTTTAGATGTAGCCGAAAGCCATTTTCATGAATGTTGTTAAAGCAAAGACTTAAGTGCAAGTGCTCTGGCGTGGCCAAAAGCCTGCCTGTTCAGCTGTAAGAGAGCCATGTAAGATCCGTCGTAGTATTAGTCGTTTGAGAAGCCTGAAACTCACGGAAAGCAAGGATACTGGGCAATACCTGGCCGCCTTATGAAGGTCCTTGCCAGGTTTGGAGACGGCATAGTATGACCTTTGACTCCATGTTTTATGAAGCATCCCCTTTCCCGGATGATCCTTGTCTAGAACGTTCCAAGCCATTTCATAGCCCCGGGACCAGGGTGTTTTAGAAACTCGGGCAAGATGTTGTCTAGTCTGCAGCGGTTCCTAATTTCACATTTTCAAGCGCTGTCTGAAGTTAAGACACTGGTATCTGTACGGTGTCTGAACTACGCTCTTGGATAGGGGAAGGGGAAAGGTGGAAAGGTGGGGGCCACGGCCGTAAATTTAATGAAGTACATAAAGGCCTGGTTCCGATGAACCTGTCGGGTCTTGTGAAGCTTTTTTGGGAAGATGTGCCTACGTGTTTGTGTGTGTGTATATGTGTGGAAGTGTGTGTATTTGTCTAAATGTCCATGTGTGTTTGTGTATTTGTTTGTGGTTGTATGTGCGTGCGTTTGCATGTGTTTACTTGTGTGTAGTTCTAAGTGTTTGTTTGTGTGTATATGTGTTATGTGTGCACATATGTGTATTTGTGTGAATGCATATGTGTTTGTGTAAGTATGTGCATTTATTGGTGTGTATATGTTTGTACTTGTATGTAGTGTAGTGTAATGCATGTGTTTATGTGTATGTGTGTGGTGGTGAGGGAAAGTGAGCTGGGGCAAAAGTCAAGTCTGTCTCTGAGATTGGTGGGTCGGGTTCTGAGGACAGGATACCGGGATTTGCCTGTGGACTTTCACCCCTTGTGTTGTCCAGTCCATCTGAGAAGAAACACAGGCCTCTGCTGCTGTCACGATTTATTAACGAATTTAGAGTCAGATTAAGCATGAGGAATTTTGAATTTAATAAGGAATTTAAGAGCAGATGAAGTATAAGAAAGTTCGAATATGGCGCTTTTTTACAGAATTTAAGAGAGCGAAGCAAAAGAAATTTTAGAAGAAGGGAATTGATAAGGAATTTTAAAGAAGACAAATTAGGAATTTAGAATTGGGAAATTTATAAGGAGTTTAATTGTGAAATTTATTAGCAGTTTAAACATTTTATGAGGATTCAGTAGTAGATGCCAGGTGAATTGAGAAGAATTTAATACAAAATATAAAAGAAGACGAGTTATTAGGAATGCACAGGCAACTTGTTTCAACGCACTTCAAAGTTATGACACTAATTCTGGTATAACACAGTCAAGAATATGGATCCCAAAATTAGTTCAGCTGTGGAAAATAAACTTATTATAACCTGACATCTTGATATGGCTCCCAGAGATTGCATTATAAAGTGCTTTCTGTGTACTTAATTAGGGAATTTACCAGAAACTTTTGTATAACATACTAACCCTATTGAAGTAGAGCATTACTATATGGCGCCTCCCGTGTTTTATACATGCACTTGTACATGTATGTGTGTGTATGTGTATATATGTGTGTATTGGTGTGCTTGTATGTACAGTTTTTTGTGAGGTACTTTAGTGGTTTCGTGAGGTGCTTAAAAGGCCCCATGTTAAATGTCTCGATACTTATTTACGTACTCACAAACTCGGCATCCTTAGTTGTTCCTTACGTATAGCCTAGTTGTATCTTTGTGAGAAGCTTTATTACCTATGTATGTGTTCCTGCATGATGTTGGTATGTATGTACCGGGTATACATGTATGTACATATATGTGTGTACTATATATACGTATCAATACACTTGACGCTAGTATATTGCCTTTAGATACTTACAGAGGGCTTAACACCTGTGTTTGGCATCATCATTGTCAGCAGCAGCAGCAGCAGCAGCGGGGTAGCATTCTTGTGTGTCCTAGTGCTTTATTAGGTATTGGGAAGTTAATTATCCTGCCAGTACCTGTCCATTTTTAGTAGGTGTGCTATCAGGTTTTAACCTGAATCTGAGAAATGTCTGATTCCTTGGGGAAGTACCAGGTACAAGAGAGTATCTGCTACGATGTTGCTTTTTTGAGGCTCCTGTCTCTTCTCTGCCTCCATTTTGGCTGCGGTTGAAGACCATTCTGTTTGGTTGTGGTCTTGTTTTGTCAGGTCGGGAGGACCGCTGAGGGGTTTCTTGAAGAGGCACTATATAAATGTGACGTTAGTGCAATACCAAGTTTTTGCATATGTGGTGTGGGTTTGGGTTTGGGCGTAAAGTGTGGTGTGGTTTTGATTTTGAGTTTTGTCAGAGATGGTAGGGTAACCACGTGCATTTTGGTGCTCCAAGCAAAAATATAAATTTTGTATTCTGAATGAATTCATGAACAAAACTTCGTATTATGCCTTTTTTGAAAAAACGAACAATTATTTTTTTCCACTTACACATTTTGGGTCATTTCAGCTCAACTCAACCAATTCTGTGAAAAGTCCCCACTGAATTTTTTTTACTTGCAATGTATGAGAGCAGTACATAACCTTTGAACTTCAGGAATTGTCATCCACACAGGAATGCACTTGTCAGGATCATGAACTCAACTCCTTTGAACTGAATTGGGTTTAAGTGGTTGTTTGTTAGGGCATTGTCCCAGTAAGTGAACTAACTGCTTGACGCATAGCTGTTTTGACTTGCTGGTGAAGGGCATTTCATGTAGGAAGCAAAGAGTCAGATGCTTGAGATTTCTTAGTAAAAAATTGTTTATAAGCAGAATTAACGTTTATGGCTGATGAGAACAAGACTGAAGTTTTCCAGTTCTTAGCTTGATCTCAAGTTCTGAAACTGCATCACGGATCCTGTTGTAAAAAAACAGTGAATCATTCTAAGATAGCAAATATTTGCCATCATAATCTAAGCTGCACAGTTTCAGAAATGCCTCTGTCACAATGGGTAAGAAGTCCAAACATCCCAAGCAGTTTTTACCTGTGAACTTTGTTTTACGGACGAAACCGCGTCGCAATCGATGAGTGCTTGAAACACCGGCAGTGGTTTTGATTTGTTGATTCCAAGCATTGCAGTGATTTCATGAACTGGAATTACTTGTACATTTTTTCCAGTGTCGGATATTACCCATAGTTTATTATTAGCTATATTAAGATTAGCAAAGACGGTGCAAAACAACATCTGTGTCAATTGTCCAAAGTGCAGTCCCTTTAGCACCACGTTCAGCAGCATGATAGTAGTGAAGATACAAGGTTTGATAAAAGTTGCATGAATGAAAGACGAGTTTGACTTACGTATTATGTGTAGCTAGTAAAGATTTGTTAGGAAATTCTGTTAATGTTACTGAATCTGCTAAGAACTGGAAAACTTCAGTCTTGTTCTCATCAGCCATGAGAAGTTCTAACAAGATCTTAGGCAGTTTAACCTTTTCATGAAACACACATTCTCATGCCATGCCTACATTTCGCAGACTTGAAACTGGGAGATAAGTGTGAAGTGCGAAAAACCATATCGGTTTGATCTGCAGTTTTAAAGAAGACTTTTAGATATAGATAAACAACCATGTCAGCATTATCTTGAAAAGTCTTACGAACTTGAGATCTCAGCATCTGGATTATAGCAGCCCCATTAGACACTACAACTCAAACTTCAGGAACAGATTTAACTGCCACAGTGGTTACATTTTTCACAAACATTCCAGCATGACTTATTTTGTTCCTAAACCCAGGGAACCTTTCTGAGAGAGGGAAGGAGGTCACTGGTGATTTTCATGTTAAAAAAATTCATTCAGGTCACTATTTCATGATTGGCTTTGCAGTGAGCAGACATGCAAACAGTTCTCAATATGTCTTTAATTTATCTAGTTTTAAAATAGTGTTACTGTATTTAGTACCTGGTTTGAAAGAAAACAGTGGAAATTTATTGCATGGAAGAGGGGAAAGTATAGATGTATTTTACCGGTTTTTCATCAACAAATTGTGGTAACTGCAGAATAACAGTTGCTCAGCATTTTTTCAGACTGTTTCAGCAACAGAAGAATTTGCTAAGATGTGAAAATCTAATGTGTCCTATTTGTTCCAAGAATGGTTTCCCTGTTTCTTTAAAACCAAGTTAAATATTTCTCACATCTTCCTGAAAAGATTTCTGAACTGATTCGGATTGTCTTGATGACGGGTATCACAATTTGCAGCTAACCTGGTCTCTACAAATCCACTGATCACACAGAACATTTCAGCCCAAGAGCACCCCCATCACTTTTACGACAACAGTTAGCTGTTCATCAGCTTGATTAACTGCAATAGCAGAAAATTTATGTTTGGTTTTGAATTGTAAATCTGCCATTTTCAAACTCAGCTGCTATTTCTGGGTGATTGGTGGACTAAGTTAACATGTCACAGATGAATATAATTAACTAACTTAATAATTAACACAATTCATGCAGATGAACTGTTACCCATCTGACATAATTAGTATGGTTCAAAGCAAAAAACCAAGGTGCAGTATCTTGGATGGCTGCACATACAGTGAGAAACTACCCTGCCTAACTGTAGTTATGCAAATTTCAAAGCATTGTTCCAGTATTTAAACTGGATCGATACTGAATCTTTCTTCATGCACCAATTGGCAAAGCTCTGAATCTCTTACTGCGATAGATCATTATATGAAAGTAAATAGGCTTGCTTCTGTAAGATATAAGGAGTGCATTCTGTAACTGAATGTGCATGTCTAGTGCACTTCACTTGAGATGCTTATATGAATGATTCAGCTGTGCCTGACGTCGCACTGCCATGTTGAAATAAGGCCCTGAACCCAGAGAGAACTGTCTAACCGTGACATAGTGCTTTCTTTACAACCATCTCCATATGGAGACGACCACCCAGCGAAATCACAAACGGATTTTCTTTATATTTTGCTGGCCATTACCACTGAATTTGTTTTGCCAGTGCATAGGGAGGTTGATCAAAAGGGAAAACCTAGGTCTGAGCTGGGTTTAAATGCCAAACGGCTTCCCGGACAACTACCGCGCAATGACGAGTCACTGCTGCAGTATTGGAACTGTGATGAAGCAAAGATAGAATTGCTGCAATTGGCAAAGCTTATGTGGTCAGCATGATAGGCAGCCAATGACACAGTCTGAGAATTAATCTCATTCTTAATTCCGCTGCAAACACTCTTAGCCAATTATAATCTCCAGCATCTAAGCATCTGCTCTTTTTATAACACAGTCTACTTTAGGAACAGAGCTTGTGAAGCTGGAAAACTGCGTGTCGCGACAAAATACTGGATGATTCACAGACTGAGGGGAAGTAATCCTTCTTTAAGCCTAGTGCATGTGGTCCCAGTCTGATCGAGTCAGGTAAAATACAGTTCAGAAATTACTTCACTAAGTTTAAATACTGGAATACTTGCGTTGCTAGCTCTGGCAGCTTCAAGATAAGAAATTATGCTACAGATGCATTGGATTCAGCTTATATGCTACAAGCAGTTTTCCTTTCAACAACCGCGTGAGATGTTGCTACACATGATGCTTTATGTCTAGCAGACAAATGGGGTGATATTTTGCATCAAGTGCAGCAATGTCACCATGACTAAAATTGGCCAGCAGCACGTGATCATGAATTAATTCAGCACATGACCATACTCTTGTAGTAATTCCAAAAGTCCTGTAGCTGGTCACAATTGTCTGATCATTGTTTGACCATGTCACAGAAAAAACAGGATCAGAAAATTGAGATTCAAAAACCATAGAACTGTCTGAGGTTACAGCAGAAGGACACATTCAGCTCTGCAGTTTGGTGACGCCTGAATCAGAAATCTCAAATGCAGTATTGCAATTTGCCACAGTTTCCTTATGAAAATGCTTTTCCTTGTGAAAATGCTTTTCCTTGTGAAAATGCTTTTCCTTGTGAAAATGCTTTTCCTTGTGAAAATGCTTTTCTTTGTGAAAATGCTTTTCCCTGTGAAAATGCTTTTCCCTGTGAAAACGCTTTTCCCTGTGAAAATGCTTTTCCTTGTGAAAATGCTTTTCTTTGTGAAAATGCTTTTCCTTGTGAAAATGATTTTCCTTGTGAAAATGCTTTTCCCTGTGAAAATGCTTTTCCCTGTGAAAACGCTTTTCCCTGTGAAAATGCTTTTCCTTGTGAAAATGCTTTTCTTTGTGAAAATGCTTTTCCTTGTGAAAATGATTTTCCTTGTGAAAATGCTTTTCCTTGTGAAAATGCTTTTCCTTGTGAAAATGCTTTTCCTTGTGAAAATGCTTTTCCTTGTGAAAATGCTTTTCTTTGTGAAAATGCTTTTCCCTGTGAAAATGCTTTTCCTTGTGAAAATGCTTTTCTCTGTGAAAATGCTTTTCCTTGTGAAAATGATTTTCCTTGTGAAAATGCTTTTCCTTGTGAAAATCCTTTGCTTTCTGGCTCTTCCAATTTAGTGGCATTGAATCTGTCTCTGCAGGTTTGACTTCTGATGAAAGTCAAAGCCTCGCCATCCCTTCATCTAACGCAGACATTTTCAAATTACTAAGCAGCTGGTCAGTTTCTGTGGAACCCTGCAAGTCATTGGACAGTGTCACATCCTCTGAATTTCCAGGACAAATTAACTTTGCTGAAGATGTCTTTTGATAAATTAGGCATTCTGCCCCAACAAAAACTTTTATCGAAAGCCTCAGCCGTAACAACGCAGTATATCAAAGTCAGTTAAAGCCAATTTGTCACAGCTATTGCAGCAAAAACGACAGAGCAATATACGTTATGCATGATAACAGGGAAAGCTATTTACAAAATATAAGTCACAATGATAAATATTACTGATTTTGAAACCTGCAGTAAACCAGTGAAAGCTTTTCTTACAGAATTTTTATAACAAAGAACTTTTCAAAATTTATTTTAAACAAACAACACATATCAGCGTATTCAGAACCTCGCAGCAGACAAAAATAAGCTCTTCAAGCATGTTGTTAACTTGGCTTGCCAAAACAAGCCCAAACTTAGCCCAATTATGCACATTTTAAAGTGCTTTTTAAAATAAAATATCCAAAAGGCACAATATCAGAGTAGTCTCTTTAAAAATTACAGAAAAATTATGCTTGTAGCACCTAAATGCACATGAATAGGAACTTCCAAAGTTAAGTGCGTGGACTATTTTGCAGGGTTTTGGTTTAAGTCTGTCAGTTGGCTGCTGTCAATTTTCAGACTGAAACCTTATTTGGGTTTGAGTTTCAACATCTGAGGCACCGTAACTAAACTGGATTCATTTTTGCAGATTTAACAAAGTAACCAGACCCAGTTTCCATCGCAAACCTCGTTACGAATCTGTTCTCGTCACAGATTCCCTCGTTCAGCGCTATTACACGTCGTTTCTTGTTTTGCCTGTTGCCCCGAGCAACCTGAACCTAATTACCTGCCTAGTAACCAGGTGTTATTTCTGTTATCAGGTTCTGACGTTGCTATAGAAACGGGATTATACTTTACGGAGGAGCCGCGTAGCACAGTAGTTCTCAAGAACCATGGTACGCTACTGAACTGTTCAGCGCTAAGTACCCCAGGCAACCAGGTGGAAATTACCTGGCGAAAAGATGGCACGGAAATCATTATGGACCGCAGAGTTGCCATTTTAGCAAATGGCTCGTTGTCCATTCGCCGCGTTATTCACAACGTAAAGCGCCATCTGACGGATGAAGGAATTTACGAGTGTGTTGCAACCAGTCGCATAGGTGCTATCGTCAGCCGCCAGGCTCTTCTTCAGGTGGCAGGTACGTCTAGAGATAAGCATATTATTATCATAATTAATTATCATGATTATGAATTTATTATTCATATAATTGCTCTTGTTATTGGTATTATTAATTATTGTTATTATGTGTTATTGTTATTATTGGTCTAAGCACCTGTAATTAGATATCTCAAAGGGTATGAATGGTCTGAATAAATGCTATGAATGAATGAGTTCTGTGAATGAATTTTACAAGTGAGTGGATGGACGGACGGATGGAGGGACGGACGGATGGATTATACCCACAGCTTGATCCCTTAGATATAAAGAATTATGAATAATTATATTATTATCCTCCATTTTCTTCCATTATCCTCCATTATCCATAATTATTGATATTAATGACATCGAGAAGAGTTTCTTAGAAACATTATTATTGTTGTTACAATTATTATTTGTATTATTATTTATATTACTATTTCTTACCAAGTACTGCTCATATTGTTACTGTTTTAAATAAGGCGAGTTTGTAATTTTCTTTCTGGCAGTGGGGCACCATTGATTGATGTCTTTGCTGATTATTATAACAATGCTATAAGTTTTCTAAGATTAGATTAGATTATAACTGTGGTATAAATAGTAATGTTTTGTTTACCATCAGTCCTTTAAAAATCTCAGTGTGTGAACTTATTTGAAGGTTGTAGCTATCAAGACTCGTGTAAGTGGACGCGAATTCACGAGTTCTGGTTGACAAGATAAGCTTTCTAAAACTGGTTACCGTTAGTGGATTTTTGACCTCTTTAGAGTACTCTGTACTTAAGTATGCCACGGCCTTGGATCACGCGTTGAATGACTTTCTGGATTGATCTGAACGGAGAATTTGTTGTAGAAGTCATAATGTGTTTGGAAGAGGAGGAAAAGAGGAAGGAGCAGGAAGAAGAGGAGGAGGAGGAGGAGGGAGGAGGAGGAGAGGAGAAGCAGCAGAAGAATAGGAGGAGGAAGAGCAGAGGAGGAGGAGAAGAAGAGAAGGAAGAGGAAGGAGGAGGAGAGAAGAAGGAGAAGAAAGAAGAAGACGAGGAAAAGGAGGAGGAGGAGGAAGAGGAGGAGGAAGAGGAGGAGGAGAAGAGCAGTCCACTGGGCTAATCCTGAGAGGCAACTATGAGTGTGAAGTGTTACCTCTTCATTTTTCTTACCCTCGGCACATGAGGGTGGACGGCCAGTCCTCTCCCTCACAGCCTTATCCTCCCACTGACAGTGTATAAATTCAATGCACTGATTGTATAGGTGGATTCGATATGGGAAGCTAGTGGAGCAGAAATTTTGCAGCATTCTTAGGCCCTGATGGGGATTTGAAGCCCCAACCACTATGTTTACAGTCCAGCATGCTAATCATTAGAACAATTCGCAACAGAAAGCTCTGCCATTTCGTTGTAACTTTGTTCGGGGAGGGGTAACAACATTTGGGCGACTGCTTGTTTATTTATTTCTTTATTAATTTATTTTGATCTGTAATTTCGAGTCAGCTAACTTGGGGATTCGTAATTCTAACTCGTATTCGTGAACTGTATTACACACATGGGTTGATAAATAAATAAGTAAATAAAGGAAGAAATAAATAAATTAGAAAGGTAAATAAGTTAATGGACAGTTTGGGGTCATATGGCATTCGGGCCACTGTCTGTTTATTTATTCATTTTCTTTACTTGTTTATTCAGGTTATTTATATATTTATATTTGTCTGTAATACAGCTTAACTTTGGGTTGGGTAGATTGATAGCGCGCTGCCGAATCAACAATGGTGCCCACACCTAGGGATCTAATGTTTCCTACTTATAGGTCGGGCCAATTAGTCATCTGTACCGTTCTGACCTTTGCCCCAGTTCTTCGTTGACGCATTCTTCCTACTTGCACTTTATTTTTGGCCTCTCGGCCGGCGGGGAGCACAACTCCGACCCCGCACCTGGTCGGGGCAGGGTTTTCGATAGGGGCACCGCCCCATCTGTTTGATTAACTCATAAAGGGGATGCCTTCGCCGGGGGCGCCGAAGCTTTGTTTGGCCTTGAGGTGAGGTAGCGCCAGTTCGTAAAGTGTTGGAAGTAAACCGGATGAATTCCGTTGGACAGAGTGAAGACATATCCTTATCCTCACAGCAACGTCATTGGCAGGACGTATGAGTCCATATGATAATATTGCCTATGACCTACCATATGGGGCCAGTTTTAGGACGCATGAAGCTTCTACATATGACTCTGTTGTAGTGGTAGTGGTAGTTATGCTGAAATCCATTTGACGAAGCAAAGACGTCGGTAGAGGCAGATCGTGGTTGCACGAGCCACCTTTATCTCCAATCCGGGTGTATCATCTGAACCTATTAAGAATCTCTGTTGGTAGTTCCCACGGTAGTTTCCTATGGTTTCTTATCATTTTTAATCGTCCCCCAATGCAGGAACTCTTGTCCCTGCATTAGGCTGTTTAATGGTAGCTGATTGATCTTGGCAGTGACTAGAGGAGAGCAGTTGACTGACTGCTTGTTGATTTAATAGGTTTTCATTTTGTGTGGCGGTCTGCTGATCTATGGCTTTTACATTGTCATCTTTTTCAGTTTAATGAGCTCTTGATTTTCATGTTACATACAGTGCTTTTGGTGTTAATATGTGCTAGTTTTGGTGTTGATGTCATTATTTTAGTATTAGTGTGCCCTTGTTTTTGGTATCAATGTCCTAATGTCCTGATACTAAGAATGCTTTAGTTTCTTGTATTAAACTATTATTGATTTTGTCCTGTTGATTTTTCTAGTAATGTCCTGTTGTTTTTGGTATTGATATTCTGTAGTTTTTGGTATTAATGCCCTATTCTCTATTAATATGGTGGGGTTTCGGTATTAACATGCTATTCTTGTTTGTATTAATGCAGTCTTGTTTGGTATTGAAATGTTTTCGTTGTGGGATTTGAGTGTTCTAGCTCAGTGTTTCCCTGGATCATTTTTAGGGTTCCACAATAAATCATAGAATATATTAAATAATAAATATTGAAAACAGACAGATATCATCTGCTGTCATCCAAGGAATAACTGTTGAGTGTGTTTCCAAATATTTGGCCAAGATTTCAAGATATGTGCATTATAAAAGAAAACTAAATTTCAAACTGAAAATAAGCTTTGTATTGACTTCAGATGCGAATGTTACGTTGATGTTCACGTAAACTTCATTTTAATTTGATATATTGACATTTGCAAAAAGATGAGAAAGTGGAAAAAACACTGGAAAATGCTTAAAATATTTCTTACCAGGACCTTAAGAGATGCTCTCCGGCCATTGCAGATATGAGGCAACAATATCGAAGCTAGCACTTCATAAGCCTACTAATTTGCTGTAGTGAATTACTATACAAAAACAGAGAAATAAGTAATATTTAATAAATAAAATTAAAAAAAATCTGAGGCCCTTCTCTGCTTGAGGTCTAGACTCAGTGGTGCTCTGATAGGCCCAGTTCCTTGCATGCAGGCTGACGTATTTGTATGTATGTATATATGTATACATACATACATGATGGGCACACAACTATATGTATATATCAGTAACTGATTTGCACTCCCTGCTATCAACTTTTTCCAGCCTGTAAACATTTCATAGATTGGGGTTCCTGAGGATATGAACAAGTATTTTAGAGGTTCCTCCAGGGGAAAAGGTAGAGAAACACTGCTCTGGCTTTTTACCTTAAAGTGCTTTGTTATGATATTAATTTACATAGATAATAAAACGGGGACAGTGAAGTGATGAGCAGGTTATGGCTGTGTTGATAAGCAGGAGGTCGATGACACCGCAAATGTGGGTCAATTGCTGGGCTAAATTTGCAGCTATGGGCTCGAGTTTTAATTGATGGATAATTCCACTTATGACTGATTATCTGCCTTCATTCAGACCATTTGAGAACAATATGACACTTGGAGCTGGCCACAACCTGAACCTCTCACACTCTTCAAATCGCTAATGCCTGTTGATTACTGGCACAAATTCGGCTACAAGGCACTTGTACATTGATGACATATACGTATGTATGTATGCATGTCTGTGCGGGTATGTATGTATGGGTGTATTATTTATCTCTGCATATATGTATGTGTGTGTGTGTGCATGTGTGTTTCAGTATGTATGTATGTGCATACGTGTGTATTGGCATGTATGCATTTGTTAACAAGCCATAGGGTCATATGTCCATCAATTGATGCCTTGTGCATTAGAATAATGACCCTACAGCAGTTCCTGGATTAGATTAGATTTGGTTTGGCTAGAATGCTTACAGACTGGTTTACACGCCTCTGTGGAGACTCCTGGTAAGCGTGGTAAGGAGCTTGAAGACAGCTCTTTGACATGCCAGATTGTGCTAGTGACTACTGAAGGATGACTGAAAGATGGTATTTGGAAGGATGGCCTTGATACAGAGAAGCAAATAACAACGAAAAACAAAGAACATATGAGACAATGATGTTACCCGTTTTCCTATATGGATCAGAATGGTTGCCAATGAGGAAGCATTTATGAAGAACGAATGCTCACAACAGAAATGAGCTGGCTGTGGATAATTGCAGGAATCTCAAGAATTCAATAAATTAGCAATGATGAATGACAACAGCCCTTGGATGTACAGACAGCTCTGCTAGATGAAGTCATCATCCAGTGCAGACTGCGATGGTTTGAGCACGTGCAGAGAATGTACGACGACGCGGGAATCCTCACAATTCCTTCGCATCTTACAAGCAGCGCAGGAAACAGAAGCAAAGGTTACTACTCTGTACAGGCATTTTAAACGACAACATAAAAAGACTTGGACTAAATAAGAGACCAGCACTTATAGGAGAAACGAGAGAAAATGGTGGAGATCATTTATTAGGACCCCTTGCCGCAAATGGTTGGCATCGAGAGCTGATGATGGGGTGAAGGACGGAAGGGTGCCACGTGTCGTGGTATTCTGCGGAGGTCGCCCAGCCAGGTACTAACCCGGATTTGATTTGTCTCAGCTGTCCTAAAAGAGTGAACAACGTGCCCGTAAAGGCCAAACTTGTTATAAACGTGGGCCCGAGAGTCGGTGGGGGACATCGATTTGCCGGTTGCAAATTAGGCGCAAAGGGCAGGAACACCCACGACGTATGTTAACAGGAGACTTTTAACACATAAAAGCACTCCAACTGGTAATGCGCCAACTTAGACCAGCCTTAGCGCAATGACCCTGAACCAAATGACCCGCTAAACCACCCCTTCGTCCTTCTCTGTCTGCCCTTCTTTCCGTCAGTCCCTCTGTGCTTCTGTCCATTCCAACCTCTGTCACTTCTTTTCTTCTCTCCATTCGTTCCTCGGTTAGTCCATCCATCTGTCCATCCGTCCGTCTCTTCCTCCGTCAACCTGCCCTTCCTCTGTTCGTCCGTCCGTCTTTTCTTCCCTATCTCTGCCCCTCTGTTCGTCCATTCGTCCGTCCGTCTTTTCTTCTCTATGACCGTCCGTCCGTCTTATTCCCTACGTCCGTCCGTCCTTCCGTCCGTCCGTCGCCCCTTTCAATGAAACCTATTATATCCGATGACCACTCAGTCCCTGGCCGACGAGCAACTAACGGCTAACAACAACTGATACAAACGACTCGCCCGGCCATAAAACGTAACCTCAGTCAGTCCAACGATGACAGGTAGGAAGGGCTCCATCGGCCTCAAGTATTTCCCAACACTCAATTAGAAGCCGGGCCACTGAGTCCTCCTTCTCGGAACAGTCCACTCGTCCATTTAAGGCCACTCCGAAGATCAATAAAAGGGCTTGACACCTTAGGCTTAGCCGTGACCGCCGGCTTTGGCGTGTTACTGGGGGTGACGAGGAGTGCTTCTGACGACAGATCGTTCCAAGAACTGTATGAATCACGTGTAATGCGCCGTTGGTCACTATAGGTGCTAAGTGGCACGCTAGAAAAGCAATGTCTTCATTAGTGTCTGCAGTATCCAGACATTACTTTTAAGAATATGGGCAGCATGGACTGTGTGTGTTTGTGTGCGTGTGTGCGTGTTTGTGTGTGCGCGCGTGTGTGTGTGCGTGTGTGTGGACTTTTGTAGTTACCGAGTGCTGTTTGGGGGTCGTCCTTACAAGAAATACACAAAAATTTACCTACTTTGGACCCTCCCTCCTCTTGTAGGCATTTGGTTTTACCTTCCCTAGCCCCCTTTGTTCAGAATTCCGCACTCCAGCGGAGTTCTAAGGCGTAGATTAAGCTTTCCTGTTGATCTTGCTGGACAGAGCTAACTGTGCTATATGATGGGGGTACTGTGCTACGGTTGGGGCAGTCGATACTGCCGCGTTAAGGGACTAATTAGAAGCAGCCCAGTTCATACTGCTCTCCGACTAAAGCTGGTGTTTAAGGCACACATTGTACTAAAATGACCTTTATGTACGACATATAGATGCGGACGTCCGCATCGGGCATAGCCCCCTCCTTCTGTCCACGTTTGTCCGCATCTGGGTGACCCCTGCCTTCCTCCTTTGCGGACGTCCTTAATGGACGACTTTTTGCTTAGTTATGAACTTTTAACCTTAATGAACTTGCGTACTGATGAACGTTTTGTTTTTAACGAACTATTAAAACGGTGTTGGCTAATTTAGGCAGCACTTTTGTGAGGTACGTAAAGGTTGCTTCAGCAGGTCTGCACGCCTTGTTTTTGACTGCTCTGTAGACCAAATACTGTTAAAATTAAAGGCAAAAAATCCTCAAAAAGAATCGGCCGAGTGGTCCTGTAACTGATTAATGTGTACCGAGCGCCACCTTTTCGAAGAAAACTTGGTTATGTTTAATTCATGTGTTATCTCTGGGAACAGACTGGATTGGAGCAGTGCCAAGGTGCCGGTGTGAGACCAAATGAGGCCCGGGCGAGAATAGTTCCTAAGAATAATGTGATTAGTACACTAGATCAGTCCATGGAAATTTGTTTAGAGAAACAAAAATTTTCTTAATAGTGCCTCCTGTAAAATTTGCTGTCAAGGCAACAGGATACTTTAAAATCCGCCGTTCTGTGTCCTGTCAGAAGTGGGAGGAGCTGGAACATCTTCGTCCCGAAACTGCTTTGGCACCACACCGGGCAAGTTGTAAGAGGTGGTGAAAGGAGATAGCTTGGAGCAGATTCCGGCGCTAGTGGATAAAAAGAGGACAGCATTGAAACTGAGCTGGAAAGATACCTTGAATCGAGATGATTTGAGAAATGACCAATGACTGATGCATTGCTATATGATAACAGTGCTATATGAGTTTCCCGATGTAATCCAAACTGAAGACTCATCTGTTACTGTTACATCTTGCTTAACCACTTTGGCCTGACTCAGTTCCCAAGACTAATCCGATTTCAACCAGGCTTCTCCAACAGATTACGATCTTGACTACAATTTCACTTGAAGCAATCATCAGTTGATGCCTTGTGCATTATGATAACGGCGCTCTAGAAGTCATTAGATTAGATTAGATTAGTAGGTGAAGAACAATTGATGCCTTGTGCATTATGATAACGGCGCTATAGAAGTCATTAGATTAGATTAGATTAGTAGATGAAGAACAATTGATGCCTTGTGCATTATGATAACGGCGCTCTAGAAGTCATTAGATTAGATTAGATTAGATTAGTAGATGAAGAACAATTGATGCCTTGAGCATTATGATAAAGGCACTATAGAAGTCATTAGATTAGATTAGAAGATGAAGAAGAACAATTGATGCCTTGAGCATTATGATAAAGGCACTATAGAAGTCATTAGATTAGATTAGAAGATGAAGAAGAACAATTGATGCCTTGAGCATTATGATAAAGGCACTATAGAAGTCATTAGATTAGATTAGAAGATGAAGAAGAACAATTGATGCCTTGAGCATTATGATAAAGGCACTATAGAAGTCATTAGATTAGATTAGAAGATGAAGAAGAACAATTGATGCCTTGAGCATTATGATAAAGGCACTATAGAAGTCATTAGGTTAGATTAGAAGATGAAGAAGAACAATTGATGCCTTGAGCATTATGATAAAGGCACTATAGAAGTCATTAGATTAGATTAGAAGATGAAGAAGAACAATTGATGCCTTGAGCATTATGATAAAGGCACTATAGAAGTCATTAGATTAGATTAGAAGATGAAGAAGAACAATTGATGCCTTGAGCATTATGATAACGGCACTATAGAAGTCATTAGATTAGATTAGAAGATGAAGAAGAACAATTGATGCCTTGAGCATTATGATAAAGGCACTATAGAAGTCATGAGATTAGATTAGATTAGAAGATGAAGAAGAGCAGTCCCTTGGGGTTACACCTCGAGAAGTATGGGTATGAATTGTTGGTGACTTCATATTTTTTATTAGTCTTGGGATATCCGGATGGATGGCTATTCCCATCCCTTACCGTCTGATCTTCCCACCGACAGTGTTCAGTTAGTGTACTCATTTTTATAGCTGAATATGCTAGGTGGCACAGAAATCTTAGCAGGATCTCTGCTCTGGCGAGGATTTGAACCCTGACCTAAGGTTTTACGGCTAAGCCCGCTAGCCACTAGACCCTCACATACTTTCAAGATTAGGTTAGATGATTTTGTGGCAGCCACGGCCGTTGACATCGATGTGACGTTACATGGCATCTAACTAATTGTGCACTTAGGGTGTTGGTCCGGGTGTTGCGCTATCTGGCGAATAATGTGAGAATATTTTGGCAGTTCTTTTCATGTCTAACGAGATAGGAAGAGGATTGGAGGGGGAGGGAATGAGATGGGAAGTGGAGAGGCACTGGAGGGGAAGGAGAGCGACGAAGGTTAGAGGGAGATAGAGGGGAGAGGGAGAGGAATAAACGGGGAGCAACAGGAATTTTGCTCAGAAGGAACACTTCGATAACTGGCGTGCAGTTGTTATGCATGAGATGGGCTGGGTTTTTTCATATTTCACAGTTTTTGTTACTGTTTTTACGTAATAAAATATTATGAGCACTAAGATGACATGGCGTAACCTTGACATTTTATTGGCGGTTTGACAAGGCGACAGTATTTTATTTTCTTTAACTAAGAATGCCTAGACTGGCGTTTCTGCAGACTTATCCCTCTTCGGTATGCGTTTGACAGATGACCCAACAGGTTTTTAATATAAGTTGAACAAACTCTTCACCCTAATCTCCCTGCCAGTTCGCTGGGTGCAAATGCGGTACCACTGGGCAACGCAAGATTTCAAACCATAAAAAAATGCAAGCTCCGCCTACCACGGATGCCTTGTATTTGAAGCTTTTTGGGGAAGGGTCGTGTGAACTGGTTGGCTTTTTCCGGGGTACTACATACTAGGCCGCCTTGTAATTGTAAAATGAGGAAATGGATCGTATGCCAGGCGCTGGAACTTCCTTCCCAATTACTGCGCTGTTTGATAGTAATTCCTGTCAATTTCTGCAAAGTTGAATAATTCCATATATGCGCAGAACTGAAGGAACTTCTGCCTCCTACTCCTCACTATTTTTCTACTCTTCCTCATCTCCGATCATCTCATTTACCTCTCTTCTTCCTCTTCCTTCTGCTCTTTTTCCTATTCCTCTGCTTCCTTCTCATACTGTTCCTCAGCTTCCTCCTCCATGCTCCACTTCCTCCTGTTCTCCTTTACTTCAACCTATTCTTCCGCCACTTCCTCCTCCTCGTCTCTTGCTCCCTCCCTTGCTCCTCTTTCTCTGCTTCCTCCTCCAGCTTTTGCTGCTTCTCCGTAGGTTCCTCCTTTTCTCGTCCTGCTTTGCCAGGGCCTCCAATCTTTCTCATTCTCTTCTCGTCCTCTTACTCTTACTCAACATTTTCTTCGTCTTCCTAATCCTCCTCCTCACTTCCTCTTCCTCCTCCTTTTCCTCCTTCCTTCTTTCCTCACTTCCTTCTCCTCTTCCTCCTTTCTTCTTTCCTCACTTCCTCCTCCTCCTTTCCTCACTTCCTCCTCCTCCTCTTTCTCCTTCCTTCTTTCCTCACCTCCTCCTCCTCCTCCTCCTCCTCCTCTGAAGCGTAAATATATGGGCAACACTTTGTGAATGCCAAAATAAATTGGCATTTACGCAGTGACTGTGTTCAGAAATCCTGGCGGTCTGAGCGCATATTTCAGGCGTTGGCTAAAGACAGGACAGGAGGGGTCCACTGAATGCTTTCAGATAAGGTCTGACACACAGCCTCCTATAAACTGGGCCCTAGTTGATTCTCTAAAGGTTTTCTTGCCCAAAAGCTCTTGTACTGCCCTATAGTAGCGTCCTGCAGTTTAATTTCTTACATGCATCGGGCTTCTGAACAAATGAATGACTGACTGAATTTATAGACGAATTAATGGTGAATGGATGGATGGATGAATCAACGGATAGATGGATGAATGGAAGCATGGATTAATACCTAGATGGATGGAGTGATGAATAAATGGATGGGCAGATAATTATAATAATTATCATCAACGATCCCAGTGATAATAGCTTTTGTTGTATGCTCCGGCATACAGCATATGATAATAATAAAAATAATATCCCTTCTAGTTCTGATACCCATGGCATGCGCTGTTAATACCCCTTCCCGAACCCCCGCCGACGCGAAACGCAGTGGGGTCAATTATACTTCACGGGTTTTGGGAATTCCTTCGGTCGCCGGGAGTCTGGCCAAGACGATTATGCTGCGCCATCTGACGACCGACTGCGACTGAGACGCATTAATTGACTTGCACCGAAGTCTGTGGCATCGACTGACAAGATCAATCTTGATGCCCCGACCTGCGTTCGAACGAATGCCAGGCAGCGAGAGGATAGAGAGATAGAGACAGAGACAGAGAGAGATCCGCCGGTGTGGTGCAGAATTTGTCTTGAGGCGATATTCGTTCCGGTTGCACCCGCTTCCGTTGACAGTACCTAACATACTTTTTTGCGTATCGACCACGCCCACATCTGTTGACAGTATCAGGCGTAGTACTTACTTTGTAGTGTACCGGCCAAGTTCATTTTCGTTGACAATTTACATCTTTCTCACGCGCTGACTTAATTATTTACTAATTTACGTTTCTGTTTAACTCTGTTCACTGACTGACTCACTGACTGATTTATACAATTACCCGCTAGTGCTTACCTGCCGTAGCTTGACTTCTAGTTTCTATGAATCATCGGACTTGGCTTCGCTAACTGATTAAGATTTTTATGATGATCTTATTTGAAGCTATATCAGTGTATGAATGACAGAAAGAATGCTGCTGTCTGACGTTATATGTCACGTTAACCAATCAGAATTCTTCAAAAGGAATTTTCGCCCCGGAGCGTATTTTGTCAGAAATCCGACCTGACTACCCTATCGCCGGTATCCAAAGGCAGACTCCACCGGCCATCTCCAACCCACTACAAGCAGTTCATTAAAATCTCATTCTGATTGGAGCCAACTGAGTGACTCCCCGCTTCCCTTTCTGAGCATCCAACCGCTGCACGGGATATCGCGAGGGGCAGCTTCCCTGGGGTCGTTGTTTGCCGTTTCCCGTACAAATCACTTCTGGGTCGCCTGCCCGGTGACCATTTGCTATGGATACCGGTTGCTATGCGCCAAATACTGCATCTGTCTTGAATTGGTTTCACTTGCTGGCGATGCGGGTGTTTACTGTCACGGCCCAACTGGACGCTTTACGCAATAATTTCTGCCTGGGATATAAAAATTATGTATCCGTTTGCCTTGAAAACAACATTTGCTATGATATTTATTTGTAAAAACATCAATTTCTCTAGTATTTCGTGAGAACAGTTTCTCTTTTGTCTTGAAAACAATTTGTCAAATTTTTCATGAAAAGTATCTGTCTTAAAAATTGCATTTTCTTTGCAATTTGTCATGAAAACAATAATTTGTCTACCGGGTAGCTTTCTTGAAAATAGCAATTTGTAATGACAACTATTGATTCAGCATGGTAAGCTACTTCTAGGGGTCTTTACATTGCCAGTTGTCAGTGCAAGCACCAAGAGTTATATAATGAATGGAATTTCAGTTGTTTTTTTAACTTTTGGCATCCTGACTAGATGCCGGAAGTCTTAGTTGCTGGCACGAAAACATCGGCAGACTTTGATGATCGCAGCCTCAGTCGATTAGATAACGAGTGATGTGGTCGGCGAGATAACGCGGTGCGCAGTTTCACTAGTTGCGCAGCAGTTGCACAATTGTCCGACTGTTTTACTTCAAACAGCAGTTCTCTGTGTACTCTGTTTGTCCTGAAAAGAATTTCTCTGTCTTAAAAATTTGCGTGGTTGCCCTAAAAATAAAAGTTTTGACTCTATAAGGGGAAGTTGGCCTACTAGAGGGTTAGATGACCAACCCCAGGTAACATAACCCCATCATAATGATTACCGGTACAGAGGGAGCTGGAAACTAAGAAGAGGAGGAAGTACAAAGTTTATACATTACTTTAATAAACTCAGATCAGTGCCAAGGTATTATACATAAGTACAATGTTTATATATATATATATATAAAAAGTACTGCATCTCTTTAGTTAACCCATGAGGTTGAAAATTTATTTAGTTCTAAATAGTAAGCAAGTGAAGTCATAAGTATTATTCTTAATTTAATATTTAAACATATAAAAAATAATATTTATCTTTAGGCAATATGTGAGGACTGCGAAAAAGAGGCTCATAAAAGGTGCTTTGGAAATAAACCAAATGCTAATTTTTCTTGAAAACAGTTCCTCTCAAGTGTCAAGGAAAATGATTCCTCTGTTTGTCTGTAGAAAAACAGTTCCTCTGCTGGTGTTGGAAATTACAGTTTCTCTGTTTTAAAACAAAAAATTTCTCTAGTTAACTCAAAAATAATGATTTCTCTGTCTTTTAACAGTTTCCATACATGTATTGAAAATAACAATTTCTCTACTCATTTTGAAAATAATGATTCCTGTATTTGTGTTGAAAGTAGCAATTTCTCCTTTTGTCCTAAAAATTTCCTTAGTTGTCTGGAAAATAAAATTGTTGTCTTGAAAATAACAACTTACATATTTGCAATAACTGGATTGAGATTACGCTTCTGTACTGACTTAACATATACACATTTCGTATGTATTCTAGTTGTATGGATATGCTTTGATGCAGTTGAGTTGAGTAAAAATTAATTAAAAATACAATAATTTTCTTAACCTGAGATGAAACGAAGAATCCTCAGGAGTTAAAGAATTCTGAATAATGAAGAAAACCTTCTGGAATGACTGGGAGTGTGTGATAGTGTAGTGCTGAGCATGCTGGACTTTCAACCTCTGAAATACTTATTATTAATTAATAGTAATATGCTAGTAATAATTAATATAAATAAATAATAAAACTATTTGTATGATATGTTATTGTTTTCGTTTGCAGAGTTGAAGCATTTCTCAGGTCAGCCTCAGAGTAGCAACGTGATGGTCGGCGAAGCAGTGCACTTCCAGTGTGCAATAACTGGGATACCAGAGCCCAGAGTTACATGGGAAAGAAACGGGCAACCTCTGCCCAAGTCTGAAAGGTGAGGGTGCATTTCGATCTCTTCCTGTTCTGTGGGAGTGACAGATTGGGGGCTTGATTTCTGTGGATTGGACGTCTCTAACTGTACAGAACTCTAGAAGTACTCATGCATATTGCCATTTTTTTGTCACGACCATGCTATTGCGCTACATAAATATTATTTTTTTGCCCGAGGTAGGTATAATCCCTTATTATTATTATTATTATTGTTATTATTATTATTATTGTTATTATTATTATTATTGTTATTAATAATATCATTATTATTATTATACGCTGAAGACATCTGGCTCTCGCGACTTGGCTTTCGTTGAGTACTGTAAAAATCTCAATATGATTGTGATTATGATTACCTGGTGTTGGATTCTGTAATTTCTTATTCGTAATCTCGAGACTTTCTACTTTCAAACTAAGTGCTGGGCACCAGCTTATTAAGGAGCATTGCGTCAAGTCAGAGAGGTTGTCCAAAGATGCCATACGAAGAACTAAGTCCTTTTGCCAGAGGACCAGAAAGAAAAAAGGATAGAGGAGCTGTTATGGTTGGTTGTGTTTCGATTGGGAGAAATGGGAAGGTGGTGGATTGGGTGGATCTGGGTAATGGTTCATGCTCACCAAGTCTCGAATTATCACAACAGTAGCAAGTGTACCGGTATATGTTCATCATCATCCTCGTGTACTTCATGAGGTGGCTGACTGGTTTAACACTCACTAACCTTCCGCTGAGGCAGTTCTAAAAGCTGAGGCTAGGTGTCGCCAGAATATGACTCCATCCAAACAAAAGAGATCATAACGATTTTTTAACATCCACAAGGTCCCCTATTGCATTTGCATTTGTTAACACGCCCAATGTCCATCGGCTGAGAGAGGAATCGTAGGCGTCCAATTGGTTTAATCTGAAATAAGTTTTAATTAATTGAACTAGTGACGGATCTAGGTGTATTTACGTAACTGAATACTTACATAGCTCCTCGAGGATTCTATTTTGGAGATGCTGAAACAGATGTAAAAAGTGTGACCTAAGAGAAAGGGAGTTGAGAGGTATTTAAAGGTGTTATATTAAGTGTTTGAGACATACATGTGTACATGCTTTGAAGAGAAGCGGAAATTGTTTCCTGAGCTATTTCTGGAGTAAATTTCTAATTCTGAGTGGAGAAATGTTCCAAGATATGGGATAAATGGCGACATGCGGGGGGCGCTAGAGCTTGGGGTCCAGGCCGAAGTAAATCTCAAATGGGGACCATGGCCGGCTTGGTCCCATGTAATTAGTGTACAGAGGGTGGGTCAAATGGGCACAGAGGAGGTCATGACGAGTAGAGCTGTCCTCCGGTTTGTGGGGGTGGAGTTAAGCTCACGGCAAGTCATTAGATGTGGGACATGCAGGGCCGGATTGCCACCCCAGGATTCGTCAGTGCATCTAGCCGCCACTTTATCTGATGCTTGCGGGGGTCTGTCTGTGCGTGTTTTGGTGGGTCCGTATGTGTGTCTGATGTGTGTGTCTCGATGTGTTTATGTCTGTGCGTCTGCCTTGACCGTCGGCGATTTTTATTATTCGTCGTTGGATGTAGTGACGTGGGTGATTCTGCGCCTCGGCCTAAGATCCTCCGAAAATAACTTCCGTGTTTCGCAATACTATGCGGAGCAGAAGAAGGAGGAGTGAGAGGAGGAGGAAGAGGAGGAGGAATGAGAGGAGGAGGAGCAGTGAGGGAAGGAGGAAGAGGAGGAGGAATGAGAGGAGGAGGAGCAGTGAGAGGAGCGAGAGGAGGAGGAGCAGTGAGGAGTGAGAGGAGGAGGAATGAGAGGAGGAGCAGTGAGAGGAGGAGGAGTGAGAGGAGGAAGAGGAGTGAGAGGAGGAGGAAGAGAAGGAGGAATGAGAGGAGGAAGAAGAGTGAGAGGAGGAGTGAGAGGAGGAATGAGAGGCGGAAGAGGAGTGAGAGGAGGAGGGGGAGGAGTGAGAGGAGGAAGTGGACAGAGAAGAAAGAAGAGGAGGGGAGGAAAATGTAGTAGTGGATGAGGAGGCGGAATACGTGGAGGAGAGTGAGGAGGAGGAGAGGAGAGGAGGAGGAGGGAGAGGAGGAGACATGAGAGAAGGAGGTAGAATGAAAGAAGAGAAAAGGGGAATAGGTGGAGGAGGAGGATAATGTAAATGAGGATAATGTAAATGTGGAGCAGAGTGAAGGGGAGGAGTGGGAGGAGGAGGATGGGAGGAGGAGGATGGGAGCAGGAAGGGAGGAGGAGGAAGAGGAGGAGGAAGTAGTAGATGAAGATTGGGAAGAGAAGGAAGAGGAAGAAGTAGATGAGGAGGAGGAGGAGGAGTTAGAGGGTGATACGTAGGATGAGGAAGAGGAGGAGGTGGCGGGGTATGATATTGAAGAGGAAGTGGGGAGGGTCGCGCAGTGTATTAGAATCTTTGTTGACGCCTACTCACTCCCCCGCCGTGTGTCAAACCGCCATGGCATTGTCGCCTCGCGTGGATGGAGTTTCATTTGGTTGATTAATTCACAGACCTGAATGTTCTCGACGCTTTTCCCCATCTGACCAAAAGCCAAGCACGGAGAGGCTCATAAAAGGCGCTGTATAAATATTCTCTTAGAATACAATTACTATTACAGAGAGGCGCCATTACAAATGTTCTCTTACAATTACTATCACAGAGATGCGCATAAGATGCGCTTTACAAATGTCCAGCTACAGTTAGTCTTACTATTACGATAGCAATTTTGTCAACACCTGTGCAATTAATAGAACATTCTGTATGTTTGTCTTTGTGGTTGAGTGTCATTCTGTATGTCTGTCTTTGTGGTTGAGTGGCATTCTGTTGTCTGTCTTTGTGGTTGAGTGTCATTCTGTATGTCTGTCTTTGTGGTTGAGTGTCATTCTGTATGTCTGGCTTTGTGGTTGAGTGTCATTCTGTATGTCTGGCTTTGTGGTTGAGTGTCATTCTGTATGTCTGCCTTTGTGGTTGAGTGTCATTCTGTATGTCTGTCTTTGTGGTTGAGTGTCATTCTGTTGTCTGTCTTTGTGGTTGAGTGTCATTCTGTATGTCTGCCTTTGTACCTGTGCATTTTCCTTTATTTATTTGTTGTGTCATGTATTTAATTTTTTGCGCGTTTGTCCACGGCTACGATTCCTCGCTCAGCCGACGGACATATAGCATGTTAACAAATGCATTACTTACTTACTTACTTACTTACTTACTTACTTACTTACTTACTTACTTAATGCCTGCTTCCTTCAAACAATGGTGCAGCTAAAGCAGACGTGCGGCCGTGCTGCGTGTTTCTCAGATTTAAGGAGGCATTCATGTCTAAGATGATGAAGGCCTGAGAGGTTAAGCACAGTTCGACAGTGTTGATTTCACGGGACAGGCCCAGGATTCGAACCAGATAAATGTAACAGTAATAACAAGTGCTTAACCTCTTATGGCAGCGAGGGCCGTTGACGTCGAATAAATTATAGTAAGATCCCGTGTTTAACGACAGCTTATGGCGTAGACGTTAACCTTATCTGACCTCACTAACGTATGTAGCAGCAGGGATCAAAACAGTGATTAGTTTCCAGTGTTTAACGACATCTTGTGGCATGAAAGACAGTCCCTTGACGTCGATTGGAAAAAATTTTGTACAGTTTTCATTGTTTTTTGTAGTTTTTGCTTTGATTAAAGATTTGGTTCCCACAGTTTAATGACATCTTATGGCATCAAGGCCTTTGACGTCAGTAGGAAAATTTTTTAACAGTTCTCACTTAGGCATACTACAGTAGCCTGCTAGCATTAGAAAAAAACGATGAATAGAATAGAAAGCTATTTAAGGATGTCTAAGCAAAGCCTAAGATTGTTTAGTACAATATGCAGTGTTGCGGATGCCAAGACCTTTAATGTCGAACTTACCCTTCCGTGCAAGCTTTATGATGGCTTCATTGTACAGAAATTCACAGAGATTCACAGAGGTGTCTAAATTTGAACGCATTCAGTATTGTAAAATTTCCCAGTGTTTAACGACGTCTTGTGGATGCCAGGGCCGTTGACATCGACCTTACCTTTCTCTACAACAGAAATTCCGAGACAGTTCAATTCCACTTTAAGCGAAAAAATTAATAACTGTTTCGGAAATTCTGTTCAGTGTGTTTGCTGGATTTAAGGAGGCAGTCAGATTAGATAAGATAAAAGATGAAAGAGGCAAAGGTTGCAGAGAGTGGGAACTTTTAACCTAGGGGGTTAGGCATAGTTAAACAGTGTTGATTTGTTTAACAGGTATGAGATTGAAACCCGGGTCGCAGAGGTGAAAAGCCAACGCCGCCCGGTCGCCCACCCGTAAACTGCCGGCTTGTTATCGTTTGATATAGGAGCACCCACCGACTGGCCAGGTTTAACTTGTCCACCCGTAATCTCCCATGAAATATCTTGGTTTATGGAAGGATAGAGAAAGCCGACCAGTCATCTTGTGTTTCGACGCCATTTATTCTTGCATGTTGGCGGCAGCGAGTGTTAAACATCGCCGCTAACATAAACCAGAACAGTTGCTAAATCCGTTATTTATCGTCCTTCTGCCGCTTCCATTACTGATATTTATGATCGAAAGTTCGTAGCAACCGCTGGCGTTACTCAGCAGCGACCTTCCTGCCTTGTTGCCTTGACTCTGACCCGAATTTTGACCCTGCCGGCCATTGAGGAGTTCTGTGCCTGGTGACCAACCGAGGATGGATGGATAGATGACCTGAATGCATAATGAGCGTCACGTGGTGACCCAGATGCATAATCTTCAACTAGTGTGATGAGCCAAATGCATAATGCCATACATTAATGAGAGATTACCTTACCTTATTCTTTTACCTTACCTGTGCTTAGCTTGTTTACCTTTCTTTAAATTATCTCGTATTAACTTATTTTATCTTAATCTGATTTATGTTACCTTACCATATCTTACCTTACCTTATTTTACTTTACCTTATTTACCTCACCTTACCGTATTTTACCATATATGGCACTACCTTATTTACCATACCATACCTTCTAGGTGTTTTGTTTCCAGATACCTGGAGCTGTCATCATATTCCTTACAAATCTACAATGCAACCTTGGCTGATGCTGGCTTCTACAACTGCCGAGCAGAGAATGTTGCTGGCGAGCGAGTCAGCAGAGAGGCGGAACTCACCGTAAACACTGGTAAGATGGTGGGCATAAATCGGTCTTCTGCTAAGCTTTTGTAATTCAATCCAATACATATGTACATTGTATGTACATACTTAACATACATAGATGACCTACTACATACAAATGTACATACATTCCTGCACACGCATACATACACACATACCTGCATGCGTACAGACACATATGTACATATGTGTATACACAGACATATTTTAAGAGCTTGTACACCTGTAGGATGTTGTATTGTGACCTTGTTTGATTTAATGGCGCCCTGGAAGTGATGTTTCTTCCTAACATCTTCCTTCTCCTCCTCATCTGCTGCTGTTGTAGGTCTTTGATGTTGTAAAAATTATTGCAGCTGGCCGGATCGGCGACGGTGGAGATGAGCAGCAGCAGCAGCCGAAGAATCCTCGGCTCATCTTGAGACCGCGCGATCAAGAAGTTATTGCAGGCAGGACGGTGCTTCTGGAATGTGCCGCAACACATGTTGGCCGATCACCAACATCGATCCGTTGGTCCAGGAAAGGTGAGAAGCGTTCACACACCTGTTCTCTCTTGCCAGCGCTCTTTGTTTATTCGGACAGCTGCCAACCCATACGTTTCCGATCTTTGCCGTCCACCGCCGACCCTTTTGTTCGCCCGGTCGCTTGTTCTAGGTCCCGACCTGGTCCAACTCTTTTCGAATGAATGCCCCACCGGGCTGGATCGATCAGATTTCCGCAACGGCTTCGATCGTGGTTTGATCGAATGTTGCGCAGTATTTCCACTTTCGGTTGTCGCTTTTCGGAAGATTGAAAGCGACCGTTGAACTTTTATGATGTGTTGTGATGTTGTGTGTTGTGATAGCAGTGCAATAGAGGCCTTTGGATTAGCTTAGCTTAGATTAGATTAGATTAGGCTGGACTTCTCCAATGGATTATAATCTTTGTGGTTATAGTTTCACTTGAAGCAATTGTTAATTGTTGCCTCAGGTGCTATAGCAGTGATCAGATTCAATTAGGATATATACTGGAGTTTTCCAGTGGGTTGTAATTTCACTTAAAGTGACCATCATTTGATGCCTTATGATTATGGTGTTAAAGATGTCATCAGATTAGATTAAATGATCGGAAAGTTGTGTCGCACTGTCATAATGGGTCTCTGTCTTAAAGCTTTTGCCCTGATGACTGTTGAAACTAACCTGATCTAATCTGGGAACATCTAATCAAATCTAATCTGTTCTCATCTGAGAACTTATAGACCTAACTGTAATCTTAGAACTTCTATGTTTAAACCTAATCTTTCTTTTTTCTAATAATTCTTTGTTCTTTTTGGAATCAATAAAGTTTCGTTTCGTTTCAATCTGATGTTGGAACTTTTCTGTCTAACCTGATCTGATCAGGGAATATCTGCATCTGGTCCAATCTAATCTGATCTGAAAACTTCCATATCTAGCTCAGCCTAATCAAATTGAATGACTTATGCTGCACTGTTACCATATGCACAAGGCATCAATCAATGTTGCTTTACACACACACACGGTTGCGTCTATTTATTGCAAAGCTTCAATAGTATTAATGGCCTGCAGACTTCCTGAAAACAACACCTTACAGTATATTGTGTGTATATATATATATACACGTATGTATGTATATGTGTATTTATGTATGTATCTAGATATTTTTACAGTCATCTCTAGAGGCTTTTTTAAGATACAGTGGAGCTCACTTGGAACATTGCAGTTTTCCAGCATATTGAGAGATTCATTAAAGGCACTATTATTTATTTAACATCTAAAAATGTTGATCAAAAGATCAGCTGAAAATACAACACAATGCTATACATGAGGCTTGGATGTCTAGCGCCAAAAGCAGATTTTGGTCCGCGGAGCTGAACGATGCAATTGTCGTACTTGGCGCTTTTACAGTTAGGTTAATCTTTGTTGGTTTCTGTATTTACTTAACTATCTCAACAGCTTTTGATATTTCATTACCTACTGTACTCATGGAAACAAACTTAGCGCCTTGTAATGGCCGCTTGAAGCGAACTGCCTTCCGTTTTTTCCTTCGTCGGTCCCTCATTCCCTCCTCAGTGCTTCCCTCCGTCCTTGCCTTAGTCCGCCCTTCCGTACCTCCCTCCATCCATCTCTTCGTCCCTCTGTTCGTCCTTCCTTCATCCCTCCCTAAGCCCGCCCCTTCCGTCGTCCGTCCGTCCTTTGGTCCCTCTGTCCATCGCTGTGTCCGTTTTCCGTCCATCCACCCCCCCTTCATCTCTTCGTGCATCCATCTTCCCCTTGGTCCCCCTTCCATCCGTCCTTCTCTTAGTCCATCCCTCCGTCCGTCCATCTCTTCATCTCTGCTCGTCCGTCCGTCAGTCAGTCAGTCAAGGGAAGCAATATATTTAATCTTTTCATTCATTCATTCGTTTATTCGTTCGTTGATTTGTTCATTCGTCCTTCCCTTGGTCGTCCGTTCGTCCTTCCCTTAGTCCCTCTGTTCGTCCTTCCCTTGGTCCGTTCTTTCGTCCTTCCCTTGGTCCGTCCATTCGCCCTTCCCTTGGTCCGTCCTTTTGTCCTTAACTTGGTTCGTCCTTTCGTCCTTCCCTTGGTCCGTCCTTTCGTCCTTCCATTGGTCCGTCCTTTCGTCCTTCCCTTGGTCCGTCCGTTCGTCCTTCTATTGGTCCGTCCTTTCGTCCTTCCCTTGGTCCGTCCTTTCGTCCTTCCCTTGGTCCGTCCGTTCGTCCTTCCATTGGACCGTCCTTTCGTCCTTCCTTTGGTCAGTCCATTCGTCCTTCCATTGGTCCGTCCTTTCGTCCTTCCATTGGTCCGTCCTTTCGTCCTTCCATTGGTCCGTCCTTTCGTCCTTCTCTTGGTCCGTCCTTTCGTCCTTCTCTTGGTCCGTCCTTTCGTCCCTCTCTTGGTCCGTCCTTTCGTCCTTCCCTTGGTCCTTCCGTTCGTCCTTCCATTGGTCCGTCCTTTCGTCCTTCCCTTGGTCCATCCTTTCGTCCTTCCCTTGGTCTGTCCTTTCGTCCTTCCATTGGTCCGTCCTTTCGTCCTTCCCTTGGTCTGTCCTTTCGTCCTTCCATTGGTCCGTCCTTCCCTTGGTACGTCCGTTCATCCTTCCATTGGTCCGTCCTTTCGTCCTTCCCTTGCTGCGTCCGTTCGTCCTTCCCGTGGTCTGCCCTTTCGTCCTTATGTCTGACACACTGTTATTGTTTTAGCGCGTAATTCCATATTACAATGTTTTCTGCTAGACGGTCGTACGCTGCCAACGGAACGGATTGAGATGCTTGGCTTTCGCAACATGGAAATTCGAGATGTGCTGGATTCGGATGCTGGGGTCTACCAGTGCTCCCTTCCTGAGTGGCCGGACGTGGCCGCTGCCGAGGCAACGCTGACCGTATTAGGTCAGTTGTGTTCAAATTCTATTTCTAGAAACTTTATTGGCATTTCGTCTGGTAGTATTAGTTTATTTTAGGGCATTTGGATTTTTCAGTGTTTTTAATCGAATCTTGTCATTCATTTATTCATTCATTCATCTGTTTTATTCTCCCAGGGGAAGCAAAGAAAAGACACAGTATATAAAATGTTAGGGCAGACCCGGAAGGGACAGAGGTATTGTTTAGTATAGAGTCTACCGTATGCAGCATCACAGTTTAAAATGATAAAAGGAATGTCAGGATTTGTTTCGATACCTTGAATATCTTGACCCTTTTTTGTGTTATGAATTCAATTCCTGGATAGTTCTGTAGTGTTTATTCTGGCTGTGTGATGTTGTAGTGTTATTTCTGAGTCTTGGGATTTGTAAGTAATTCTTAAAAAACCTAAAACATATCGAATCTTCAGCATCTTGAATCTTTTCTTTCAAGATGCATTAAGTATCTGGAATCCTTGAAATCCTTGCATACCTCTATATCTCAGCGCAGAAGCTTTGCCTATGTTGGACCTACCAGCTATGCTCTAGTACCCTATGTTAATGTGTTTTCTCATTACTTACGGCTGGAGCTCCTCAGTTTGCCCCTTCCGCAGTTTCGCAGGAGCCTGAAGTCTATCTTATTTGACAGTAGTTTCACTGGTCTGGGTCTGGAGCGGCCCTGATAAGTTTATTCTTGAAGTGGCGCTTTATAAATATCAGATTACAACTACAATTACAATCTTCACCCCAGCATTTCAAAACTGGACAGTGTTTTAAGCTCCCGAACTCACACTGTCACTCATCTAACGACCCCTATAGGATGTAAGGCTGAGTTAACACCAGCATCGCGAATGCCTACTTAGCATCATCGATACAATACTCTGCAATGCAACACAAATGATTTGTGCCGAAGTAAAGCAGGATTATGAAGTGCGCAGGGACATCGCCCGAGCGCAACCGTTGTGCAGCCGTGGCCGGCCTATGATGCATCGGCGCCATTGGCAGTGAATCAGCCACCGCATGGATCAGCCCCAATCAATCAGGGATGCGCTGTGTTGCCATTGGAATACACTGTCGCTGAATATGGATGTGTGCTTAACGGAAATGAGTGGCATCTTTGAAAGCAGTAGATCTGCCCAAGGACACAGCAGCAAGACGTTAGAGGAAGACCTTACCTTAGTGGCATCATCTTCCTTACCTTACCTTACCTTATTTTGCCTTCCTTACCTTATCTTGCATGATGGGGGGGTGAGTGATAGTCTAGTGGTTGGCGTGCTGGACTCTCAGTCCTAAAGTGGGGGTTCAAATCCAGCCAGGACAGAAATTTGTTTCGAGATTTTGGCTTCTCATACCTTACCTTCCCTTACCTGATCTGATTGTTTTTGCCAGATTATAAGGATCCTATAGAAGTTATAAGATTAGATTAGATTCGACTAGCAAACCTTGCTTCCTCCTACTCCTCTTCTTCCTCCCTTACCTTCTGTTTCTCTTATAACTCGTGTTCCTTTTCCATTTTTCCTCGTCGTGTTGCTACTTTTACTCATCTTCCTCTTTCCTACTCCTTCCTGCTTTCCCCATCCCTTCCTTCTTCTCATACTCCGCCTTCTTCCCTTCCTCCCCTCTTCGTTCCATCCTCCTCTTTTTGCTCCTCCTCCAGCATCAGCAGCAACAAGATACCCCATCGTGCATTGCCTTCCACATCCAACGCGGTATGCAGGCAGCCATCATCCTCTGCTGGAGCCCGTGAGTGATCGATACGGACGCCAAGTGGTGGCATGTGCCTCCCTTCGTCAGCAGCAGCAGCAGCAGCCGCTTGATGCTGCAGGAGGACGAAGAGGAGGAGCAGTAGGAGGAAGACAAATTATGATGAGCCAAGTGATTGATCCTCCGTTTCTTATCGTTTCATTCTACAAAAGCGACATTTTGTGCATTTGAACGTAATGCAAAGCCATATGATTTAAGAAGACAGCTTCTATAGCGCAGTTCAGTAGTAAAACGATTTCTAGGGTGATTTAAGGGGGTGCACGATAGTCTAGTGGTTAGCGTGTTGGAGTTTCAACCCAGGGATCAGAGGTTCAAGTCCCCCAGGGCAGATAGATGTATTTAAAAGTCATGCTGACTCTACACCTTGGGTGGGAAGATCGCATGTTCAGGGAGAGGAAGAGGACTAGACACCCAAAGCTAAGAAATATGAAGTCGCTTACACTTCAAACCCATTGTAGACTGAATCTATATATGTTCTCGCTATGTTAATCAATTTTAGTTGATTTTGCTATGGTATGAACTATGCATATGATTGACATGGTTTTGCGTATGTTAGAATAAGCGTTTGTGTTGACTAACGTGATTACTCACCTAAGATACATGGCCGTCTTAGGGCGTTTAAACTAACCAAAATAGCAAGGCCAGCATAGGCTCTAAAAATATAATAATTACGGGGAACAATGAATGGGTTTCTGAACTATTTTTACGTGTGATCAACGTGGATGTTGATGAATTGTTTTATTCGCAATCTGCCAAAGTTTGCGAGTCATTTCGAAGGAGATTTCAAACCGATGTTTCGATTGCCAGCCAATCGGGATTTTACTTGGGGGATTTTCGGCCAATGGCGACACGTTGCCATTGGAAGTTGTCAGCCAATGAGGGGGCGCAGTGGACGTAACTCCTTATCATTAGTAAACAAGGAGCAGACGACGATCTCAACGAAGGACGCTGAAATCACTGCTAATGTGGGTGAAAGATGCAGACGACACTTTCGGCCAACCGTTTGACGATGTCGATTCGCGGTGAAAACCGTTGAAGAAGTTCAGTTCACGGCTGGATTTTGGGCAGGAAGGTCCTCGTTACGATTCAGCGTGACTCCGAGAAATAAGTGATCAGTTGCGGACTTGTCAAGTCGAACTGTTTTCTCGAATAATGAGCATATAAAGGCTCATGTATTACAGGTTGTTCACCTGTGTTTCGGTTGCGAACTGACAAAGTGTTCTTCAAGAAACTAACGTCTGGAAGTGTGGATTAATTCCATGTAAATGCTTCGAAACGGACTTAGCGGCGCGAGTTGAAAGTCTTCGACTCTACAGTGCAACCACATCTCGTCAAGGAACATTCCTTCGGACGATAACGATCGAATCGCGTGGATTCTCATCCTTGAACAGCAAGGAATTCGCTCAAAATACCTTCTACGAAAGACTTTTATCCAATGGTCTACGAGGTATGTTGGCGTGGTGAAAAGAATCGTGTGTGCAGAGACATCTAGTGGTGAGTGACGATCCTACCACCCTACTACGTCGAGGCAAGCTCACTGCAATTCACAGTGAAACTGTTCAGACTTCTTCAGAGTCAGTATAAGGGAAAAATGGCCATCCAAGCTTGTGGGTGGGTAGTATTAAAGATCTAGGCTTGATAAGAAGCTGGCCTTAATTAAGCATTAATTAAGTCATTGAACTATATATAGTACATTGATTGATTTGCAACAATTGACTTTGTTCATTCTTATTCAGTGAGACATTATAATACAAGATGGTAGTGGAAAAGTACGAGCTATTGTAATATCATTACAATTTCCGCTAGATATTACATGTTGATTTGAGTCTGACCTATAATTATCATATCAGGAGACTAAACCCCAATTAACATGTATATCTACCTACAGCCTAAACAAGCTTGTAGGTACCATGAGGTAATGTAAAGTGACTGCCTTATATAGTCAACAGATCAAGACAAGAGAGCAACTAAGACAAGGGGGTTACAAGCTGCCTCCCGGGTTTGGTTTAAGAAACTGCTCTCCTATCCTTTAAATGCCCTTGTATGGGATGCAATGTCGAGTTTATTCTCTGACAAGCGCTTTATAAATCTTAAATTACAATTACAATAATACAGTGTAAAGAAGATGTAAAGAAGACAGTTCATATGGCACAATTCAATGTGGCTAGAACGCCTACAGAAATAAACTGTCTGATGCCGGAGCACATTCACTGTAGCCTCTTGTCAGACAGATTTGTTTTGTTGCTGTAAAAAGCAACAGTAACATCTGCCGATAGGCCACAGCGACTGCTTAGTACCAGACATGTGATGTTTTTGTGCGTTCTGGCTACCTCAGTGTCTGCTATTCCCAGACATTACTTATTGAGGGATTATACTTATTATTCTTCCGTTTTTTCAGATTCCTAGACTAATTGACTAATTGACCTGCTGCTTTGCAAAGCCAGTATGTAGCATCAGCATTGAATTTAGGATCAATAAAAGATTCATTCAATCAATCAATCAGTCAGTCAGTCAATCAATCAATGATATAATCAGATGAGATAAAATAGCAACAAAGCTTTGGTATGTACGTCCATGTGCACCTGCATACATACATATCATTAGCATATCAGAGTTGTTGGGCTTTAACAGGTCCTCGCACCAAATAAACTGAATGCCACTTGTGGCCGTTCTTCGATATCTGAACCCACAACAGGTTTACCAAGAACATGACCTATATTTCGAGTGCAACAAGACCTATCAAATATTTCAACTGCGTGTCGACCCCTTCTGCTGAGTTCGTGCTGCCGCCTGCATGTATGGGGTTGATGTTGCCTTTAGTAAATGTAAATGTGCTCAGTTTTCAATTAATGTAAATGCACACGTTTTCCTAAAGCGATCGTATGGCCTCGACCCTGCTCGTTTTTCAGTGAATGTATCGGGTGAGATCCTTCAACAAAAGTGTCTCGTGTGTGGCTGCCGTAATCGTGTAAGAGAGGACTTTGGTGTAGCCTTGATGTCTGGTGGTAGCAGAAGAAGTTTGTTGGCGCTTGATGATAGTTTTGTCTGATTGCTGCAAAAGGCAACAGTAATGTCTGGCTATATATATATTATATGTATAAGCCCGGTGATTGTACTTTATTTCGAGACACTTCCTGCAAGCGTTTCTGGCCACAGTAGTGTCATCTCTTTCCAGACATTACTCGTTAGAGTGCTGTGGAGAGTATTTTGTGTACTAGTGTTGTGTTATTGTCTATCATCGATGTAGGCGTCAACTGATCCATTAGCACTGGTTCCTGTTATGCTGTGTATCCGGTTTTGCTGTTCCATGCCCTGCTTCCTGTCAGATGTGGGTCTTTGTCCTGCAGTCGTAAAAGATTACTCGTCTCAGTGCATTAGTTTCCCGTGAATAGGCGCTATACAACTTTCTGATTGCAGTTGTAATTGGCTGTAATAGCCACTTGTTTTTATCCGTGCAGACAGTTTGTGATTTCTTTAAAGTTCTTAAGTGCGTGAATTTCTTATTCGTATTTTTGGTTTTTTATTGGTGTGAGAGTTTCTAAAACTTTATTGTGGGGTCTTTTTAATAACAGTGTTAGATTGATTTCTTTATTTTAAGGTCTCTGAGCCCTTCAGAATAGATATGTTAAAGAGATACTGTATAAATTTATAGAATCAGTGTAGTTGAACCCATGTACAGTGCCCTTTTCTTCGGCCTCGTCTGTGCTATGGCGCTGTATAAATTGTCATTATTATTATTATTAATGGTAATGATAACCTGACCCAATACAGCCCAGCAGAAACATCATTCAGTCAGTATAACAGTAATTGCAATAATAATAATAATAGTAGTAGTAGTAGTAGTAGTAGTAATAGTAATAGTAGTAATAGTATTTTTAATGGTAGTGGTAGTAGTAGTAGTAGTTGTAGTAGTATTGATGATGATAAGATGATGATAGTAGTGATACTTGTGGTAATAGTGCCACCACATCCACTGGAGCCGAGCGAGAACATCGTGCGACCAACAGCTCACACGATCCGGATGACGTGTTACTTTGACGGGATTCCAACTCCAAACATCACCTGGATGAAGAACGGTGACGTCATCAGGTCCAATGGGCGCATCAAGATCAAGACCGACGACCCTGGGACCCTACTCATCTCTCAGGGCGTCGCTAGCGACTCCGGACTCTACCAGTGCTGGGCACAGAATGCAGCTGGAAGAGATGGCATGATCATCAGACTGCACGTTCAGCCCTCAGGTAATAATAATAATAATTCGTAATAATAATTAATAGTCAAAGTCAAGGAGATGTCGACGCTTGGATCAGCGAAGCCCACGACGCAGGCGCCATTGAAGCAGACGACGGCGACGACAAAGAGGAGAGAGTCGAAGGTGCAGGATATTCGTCCGATCCACACCGGTCACGGTCCATCGAAGAAACGCGGGCAGAACGTTCTACACTTACGCAACCGCTGATTCAGGGTGCTTCTTCACCACTGCGTTTAATGACAAGTCCAATGCAGCGTAGACAGAAGAAACCTACGAAGAAACTATTAATAATAATAATTAATAATAATAATAATAAATTAATTAATAATAATAATAAATTAATAATAATAATAATAATAAAAGATGATTTATAGAGCGCTGTAGTACGGCCGCGGCAGAAAAAAGGGTCGTGTACACGTACAGTTATTGCATCTGTTTTCCATGTAGTTTAGTGATATTTTGTTATCTTGATTTTTTAAACTATGTTTCTTGTTTATGAGCCATTTAACTGATTTTTGGTTGAAGAAAATGCTCCAGATCCTCCAGAGGGCCTTGACGCCCAGACTCTGTCCAGTCGAAGTATCCAGTTGAATTGGGACGTTTCACCACCAAAAAATGGTCGTCGAACAATGGCATACTCTGTCCACTATCTCCCTACAAATGGTTAGAAAGTATTACGATCTCTGGGAATTATTATTACGATCTGGGAAGGTATTACGATCTGGGAAGTTATTACAATCTGGGAAATTATTATGATATTGGAAATGATTATGATCTAGGAAATATACATAATTGCATCCATCCATCAATCTATTATCTACAGTCCGCATCAACATCTACTTGTCTACCCACGCATCCAGCCACCTATCCATCCATCCAGCCGTCCATTTATCCACCCATCCACCTACCTGTCTGTCCTTCCATCCTTCCATGCATCCACCCACCCACACTTACACAGAATCATGCACGCATGCATATACATATACATGTATATGTGCACTTATGTACACATACATGCATACATAAATTCATACATGCATATATACATACATAAATATGTACATGCATACATTCATATATGTATACATATATACACACACGCAGACATACGTACGTACAGACATGCATACACAAGCATACACAGCTACATACTCGCATTACATGCAGACATACTTACACAAACATACATTCATGCGCATAGTGCACAGATCTAGTGCAGATACATGGTCAGAGACCCATGCCCAGAGACCCGGTTGCTGAGCAGACGTGCCTTGGATCTGCGGGTGATGTCTGGCGTTGTCGTCGTAGGTGGAACGGAGCTGCAGAAGGTTGTCCAGGATACGTTCGCCCTCATCGATCAGCTTCAGCCTCACACGTCCTACACCTTCTACGTCGTCGCCTACAACGACCGCAGTGCCAGCCAACACTCCGCACCCCTCGTCCACTGGACCGGTGAAGACGGTACGTCTGCCTTCCCTCGTGTCTGCCTTTATGGGTGTGCGTCCAGGGGTGGGTGCATGTATGTATGCATGAATCTTTCTGTGTGTGTATGTTTGTATGTATGTTCATATGTAAGCCTATGTATTTTTGTGTGTGCCTATATGTATGTATGTATGAATCTGTGTGTATGTTTGTGTGTATGTTTATATGTAGCCCTGTGTATTTTTGTGTGTGCCTGTATGTATGTATGTATGAATCTGTGTGTTTGTATGTATGTTCATGTGTCGGTCTATGTATTTTTGTGTGTGCCTGTAGGTATGTGTGTATGTATGAATCTGTGTGTGTATGTTTATATGTATTTTTGTGTGTATATTATGTGTGTATGTGGTGGATAGCAGGTGGCACTTTTCACTTGTGAACACCGAACATTGCTGTCTTATCCTAATGAAACCTCTTTAGATGTGTTAGGTAGCGATATTCAGTATTGTTGTGAAGTTCTTAAAAGGGGCTGTAGAAATAGCCCTGTACATACATACAAGCAGGTAAAAATAAATTATATGTTTTTACTATTACTGCAATTACTACTATTTTACTGCACTTCAGATTCACATTTCTTTGTGATTGCATGTGTTCAAAATTTTTATAATATTAATAAAAATAATAATGATGTTGATGTTGATGATTGTAATAATAATAATAACAATAATGATAATGAGAATGATCATAATAATAAAAAAATGATAATAATAATAACAACAACAACAATAAGAATAGTAATATTAGCCATTGCAGATGATGTTTTCATGTTCTCCAGACATTTTTTAGATTGCAAGAGGTCATTTCTACCTTGGATAAATAAAATTTAAAAAAAATTTAATTTCTTAATTATTAAGTGCCACTATCTAGTGACTGAGCATCAGTCGATGGCACTGTAAATGCAGGACTTGCTCAAGTTCCCAAAAAAGTAACCATCTCAGAGGAGGCTCGAACCCGTACTCCACGCGTCACAGGCTGAGCTCTCTAACCAGTAGGCTACCGTGCTCATGATATTCCTTGGTGGATGTGGAACATTCTTGTTTTTGATCTTGCAACTGTTGTCAATCATTCAGACAGATGAATAAGTTATGACCTTGACACTGGAACTATGAGACGATAACAGCTTCATGCATAATGAGTCGGAACAAGACAATAAAGAAAATTAGACTGCTTGGCCCTGCTGTCCGAATTTCTTTGACTTATGTACAAATATCCAGTGTGCTGGACCATCTACTCAGAAGTTGGAGGTTCAAATCCCCACTAACTGAAATATTTAAGCTTTCTGTTCCATGTTTTCCTCTTTTACTTGTGTTCCATTAATGCCTACAGTCAATAAACTTCACTTTATCCTTTCAGTGTAATCGGTCATCATAGTTCAATAAATCAGTCCAATAAATCATTTTCAATCAATCAAGTATTTGTTGATAAATTAGTCATAATTCACTGATGTAATTAGGTCAGTCAACCTACCAATCAATTCGTTGAGCCAAGCATTGAGTCAATCCAGCCATTAAATGAATCAGTTAACTTCAAACAGAGAAGCAAATGAACAACTAATCACTCATATATCAACCTCAGTCAATCAATCAGTCAATCCAATCTCTCTCTTTCACTGTCTGTCTCTCTTTCTCTGTCTGTCTGTCTCTCTCTGTGTATATATGTAATCCCTCTTCGTAATTGGCGGAGTGTAAGTGCGTCAAACATGTGGCGCCAAGCTGTTTGGTCCTCAGTGTTCTTCAATGCTGCTTGAAGGCTGATATGCAGGACTATCAGATCCTTTGCCAACAGTGTAGTCCATGGAGTCCTCGGTCGAGCTTGTAGTCTTCTTTCAGGGGCTTCTTCTTTCTAGTTCACAAGCCTTTCCTATGGTCCTCCTCTTCTCTGGCACACGCGAAAATCCCGAACTGAGTCAATCCACCAACCAATCAGTCAACCTCAGTCAGTCATTCTTGAAAGTTGCCTCCCAGAAAACCCCATGTGGTCTTCAGAGGAGATCATCATTTCCTATGTTGTTCTTTGGTTGCAGTTCCGACGGTTGCACCCGACGTCCGCCTCTTTCCGGCTGGTGCAACAGCGCTAAGGGTCCAATGGGATGACCTTCCTGCCGACAAGGCCAGGGGCAGGATCACCCGCTACCAGATCTTCTACCGTAAACACGGCCATCCATCGCAGACTGTTGTCGAGGTCGATGGACCGATCAATCATTACAACATCAATGGTAGGTACAATATAATCTCATGTAATCTAGTCCAGAACTTCTATAGTGCCGTTATCATAATGGATAAGGCATCAATTGGTGGTCACTTTTAAGCAGTCACATTCCAGAATTGCAATCCTTTGGACAGAGCCATTCAGTTATGAAGGCCAATAATTTTTGGAAAATGGGCACAAGGGGTAAGGCATTCATAAGTAGTGTCCCATATCCCGCAAGTGAGACATAGGGGAGGCGCTCATCTCCTTTTCTTGGCCCTTGAGCCGGCAAAGGACGAATCCCAATGTCCAGGACACAGACACGGGGCAGTGCATCGCAGGACTTGCCGTTTACTTCTCAGCTTACGCCAGTACCAAATTATGCTGATTGATGACAGAGGCACGTTGTGCGTGAACAACTTGCCTAAGATCGTTACGCAAAGTTGAAGCTGCGACCGCATACTTCCCACATACTTCCCACATATTTCCCACATGCTCCTAACTTAATCTTTTATTTCTGATGGATGATTCCTACCTTGGTTTAATAATAATAATAATCATATTAATCATAATAATAATAATAATAATAAAAATAACAGTAACAATACTAATAATAAAAAGTACAATGTCATGATGAGTTGATGTCTCGAGTGGAGATTTATTATTTCAAAGTGGTTTCTATATTTTAATTTGAAGTTTCGATGTTGAGTTTTTTGTTTTGTATTCGTTTATATAGGCATATTTATGTAGAACTGGAGTTAGTTAGTTAGTTAGTTAGTTAGGTAAGTTTTGATGGAAAGCAAGAGAGTTATGTGTAAGTACAGTGCAAATCGTTTAAGAAGATATGCAGGGGACTAGTGTGAACAGTTCATGTTAACCGAATTTCGTGTTGAAAATCTGATCAGCTAAGCCGAGCAAAACCTATGGACTAGATTTAAGGAGGCACTCATTCATACATGTATTAAATGTAAACATACGCATTTTTCCATAGCAACTGTATGGCCTCTATGCAACTCATTTTCACTGAACTTATCAGGTGAGATGCTTCATCACCGCTGCCCGTTTGAGTGGGCGCCACGCCTTTTAAGGTCCACTTGTACGGACCGTGCTACCATTATCGATATGCAAACCGGCGTCCTCACACATAGAGGCACCTTGACGTATGCTTTGATCAGCGTAACTCGCCAGGCCAGTGGACACAGTGGTTTTACGTCTAACCAAAGCCGCAAAGGCAAAAGTCAAGCTATTTGGCCATATTTTATCAATGATAACATCATAAGCCTTTATTACCAATATGTCAGTGTGCCGTTATATTAGTCCAGATTCTGTTGACATCTGCTACAGCAGGTGGCAAATATCCACCGCAATCTACGTAGGTTAGTACGCGTAGTACTACATGTTATATTCTGTTCTGCACTGAATGTAATTTTCCCACGAAATCAAGGTCATACAGGTATACAGAGCTGGCAAAGTGATAGAAGTTACCGCACTTTAAGCAATGTATGTCTAACCGCCTCCAGCCCTCACCTAGGCCCCAGTGAAACATAATACGACCGTTTACGTCGGACGAGAGGAACCAGGTGTTGAAAAATAAAATAACTTTTTGTTTTATTCAAGTTTTTGTACTGCATTTTCTTCCGGGGGGGAGAACTATTTTTTGTTATGCATTATTTTTGTGTTATCATTTTTATGATAAAGGAACTTATTTACATTTAAACCTAGTGACGCTGGAACAGACGAAGCATCCTTCTCATGTTTAAAAAATAGTTCATGTTAAATGTTTTCGTGTGAAGTGTTTTTCACTGTGTGTCAGGGCACATGATATAGTGCCATTAAGTCACAAAATGCTGTGAGTGGGGAACTGGTGTTAATTTTAGGCCTGGAAACGGGTGTACAATACGACGTTCGGGTACTGGCTGGGACACAGGTTGGCTATCCATCACTCTCGGACGACCAGTGGACCTGGGACTCACAGGTCGTCAGCAGTGGAAACAACATCGGAGGTACAGCTTGCTGACATCTCAGGCTAATGTTAATAATAGTTGATAAGTCATATAGCACCTCTTCAAGAAAACTCCTCAGAGGTGCTCCCGACCTAAGAACACGAGACCGTGGTGAAACAGAACAGTCTTCAACCGCTGGCAAAAGAGAGGCAGCTGTAGGACAAGAAGCCCACATGGCAGCCTGTTCAAGAAGGACTTACTGACTTGCTCATTGCTCTTGATTGACTTGTCACTGAATGGCGGCTGTTTAGTTGGATAATGGTTGACACGCTGGCTGATAGGTGTCTTTGGCTGGTTGACTAGCTAGTGGCTCGTTAACTGGCTAATTGCTGGCTGGCTGGAGGAGTTTCTGTAGAGGCATGTTAACAGGTGTAGTACCTTTTGGATTTCAACTGGGCAATTCTTTCCAGTGGGTTACAATTTTTTACTATGGTTTCCCTTGAAGCAACCGTGAATTGATGCCTTGTGCATTGTGGTAACAGTGCTGTAGAAGTCATTAGATTAGATTAGGATGGATCTGATAGCTTCTGATTTAGATTTCGACCAGACTCCAACTGGTTGTGTTTTTTACGACAGTTTCTTGTGAAGCGACCATAAATTAATGCTTTGTAAATTATGATAACTACGTTGTAGAAGTCTTTAAATTAGAACAGATTACTTTTACCTTGTTTTTCCTTTATGACTATATGTATATATATTATATACATGAAACATATACATAAAATATAAAATATGCTTGAAATATATGCATAAAATATATAATATAGATGTAAGTATAACTGGAAACATATATCAAGTGTTCTGCTTTCAGTGATGCCGATGACAAACGTCCAATTTGTGGTCATAAACTCTACAACGATTCACATGTTCTGGGAGGTTCCGACATCAACGGGGGCTGAACTGCTCGGCTTCAAGATCAGCTACCGAATTCAGGGATCCTCCGAGGTGCCACGGCTGATCATCCTCGATAACGTGACAGACCATGTCATCCATGAACTGAGTTAGTAGGAAAAGTTTACCTGAAATTATTCTGCATCAAACAAAACATGTAGCTTGGAAATTTGCCGTGCAGGATGTTCATGATCAACAGTGTAATGTGCTAGTGGCAGTGATGTTGTGCTTGGTACTTGTACTCGAGTTGTAAGTACTTGTAAGTATTTTCAAGTACATGTACTCGAAGTGGAAACCAAAATACTTGTACTCAAGACTTGACATGTGCAACAAAAAATCTTTATGGTGAAACCACACGACAGATGAACACGCTTATGGCATAATATGTGACAATACACGTTTGATTTATTCTTTATGGTTCAACAGATATCTTCATGTTTTTGTGGGAACTACATGTACTTGTATTTTAACCTAAGTTCGTACTTGGCACCAAAGTACTTGTAACCTAAGTACATCTTGTGACATCTCTAGCTAGAGGTCACTGTAGGTGTAAGTGGTGTTAAGTGTTTGGTATTGCATTGTATTCTGTTGTATTGTATGTTATTTCAAAGTAGTATACCATAATTTGCAATGTTGAGACACATTTTCGTGTAAAAATATAAAAGTTCAAAGCATGAAATAAATACAGAAAGATTACACACACACATATATATATAATTTATTTGTTTATTTATTTAAGCTGGAGTTTTATTTTATTTTTTATATTAAAAATGCGATATGTTTACACGCATACTTCCAGTGCATGCCCCAGAATCCGCCATTAGTAAGAAGCAGATGGAAAAAACACTACTTGCCATTTTTATTGTTGGCTTGTTTGACGTGGTTGCGTGCTTTACCACTGGCAGTGCCATTTGGCTGGATCAGGTGGTGGAGTCAGCCGGTCAGAGGGTCCTTTTGGTTCTGAGAGCAGTTAGAGCCCCATTAACTCTAATGGCTTTATTGTGGCCCATCATAAATGTAAACGTATTAAATGTTTTTAGGATGCAGATATTGACAACTGCATCTCTTGTGGCTGCAGCCAACAAATAACTGTAAAGAGCCCTAGAAGTAGCTTGATACTTACGGTGCTATACACGATGTCATTATTACAATTACATCGATTGGCCAGGCTACTGTTTTTGTGACAGATGGTTGACTGTTATGAGTGCTTGATGGATTGATCGGTTGACCTGTTGAACAATTAACCAGTTGGCTAGTATGACATGTTGGCTGGATGACTGATTGGGCAGTAGTCGACCGCATGTCCAGTTGGCAGGTTTACCGATGTTCGTTTTGGCTGGTTGAGTGATTGACCAGTCAGCTGGCTGACCAGTTGGCTGGTTTTCCCTGATTGACCAGTTGGCTGGTTGACCAGGTAACCAGTTGACACACTGACCAGTTGGCCGGCCCATGGCTTAATGATAAGCATCACCTGCCGGTTGTAATTAGAATGGACGCTGACTGCTTGATGCTGCTGCTGCTGATGATGATGATGACCAAATGGACAGTTGCTGTTTATATGATATCATCCACAGACCACTGGCCAGCGCAGTAAAGTTAAGACAAGGCAGGCTAGGTTAGTACATGGATTAGTGGCAGTCCATAGAATACAACACTATCTGGTGCTCACTCAGCCTTCCATTCTTTAGTGGTTGGTTAGTGAGTATATAGCAAGTTGGGAGGTTGAAAAAGTGTCCCACTGTTGGATTTTTGTGGCCATGTTTGTTCCTCAGCCGACTGTTCTTTTAACCTCAGGACGCCATTTCTGAGTAGTTTCTTTATGCTTTCAAGGAGCTTCTGTAGACATGTGTAAACAAATGTGTTATCTTAGTGTATTATTCTTACTTTTACCGTGGTACTCTGTTACTACCATTTCGTTTAGTTAAATATAGTACCTACACAATGTAAAACAGCTATTATAGACGGCAGAGGTTTGCACTTGATAAGGGTGAAAAGGAATGTTAGTGAGTTACAAAAAAGCGCCGAAAGACATTGACTAACTGTCGACAAGATTCGGTTCGGCTATAATATCATGGCGTCTTGAACAGCTGAGAGAGAATTCTTCGGCGCACGGCTCGTTATTTGGTGCACCTTTTAGTTCTTCTCAGAATACTCGAGGTGCGGCGTTCGGGGCTTGAGTGGGAACCGTGACGGACGATGACGTCTTTTGAAAGCCCGGCAGGGACTTGGCAAAAAGAATGCTAGAGGTCTTCAGTCGAATGAGGTGCGTGTAGCGGCCTCGTGCAGCCGATCTGGGACATATCACAGTCAGCCTTACTGAAACTTTTGGCATATCTTGCATTGCACAGCTGAATTTAAATCCCAAGTTATTTGCGTGATATATGAACCGATATTCACTTCCCATATGCCTTTACTATTGTTGTTACTGTTGTAATTATAATTTGCCAACTGCTGAAAGTATAGATGGGGCAGTAGTAAAGATACTATATCAATAAGCTCGGTTGCTGTAATAGGAGTTACTGTATTTCTGTAACCTAGTTATAGCAAGAGTTAAAGTTACTACATTTCTTTAATATTACTTACAGGAATAATAAAATTGCTATTGATCTGTAACCTTGGTTTTATAGCAGGTAGTAATCGCTGACATAATTATGTGGGTGGTTGATGTTATTAAGTAGTAGTAGTTCCAATGTTTAACATCTTATGGCCGTTAACGTCGTCCTCTTTTATCCAGGCTCGGGACTGGCACTACCCGTGTACGGCAGTGGCGGAGTGTTATTGTTATTAACGTTCTATACCTTTGGACACACAAGGCGGGGTTGAAACCCCCACTAAGACCGACTGATATCTCAAAATTTCTGTCACACAAACACCATCTAGCAAACACGATATGGAATGAGTACATCAACCGGTCAACGGCGAAGGAGAGGACTGGGAACCATTACTCATCTGCCAAGGGCTAAGAAATGAATTCACAAACACGTTGTACAAATGGCTGCCTGTCGGGTTTGGCTCTAATGGACTAATCTTCATTGACGGTGGCACGTACTTTCTAACGCAAACGATATATTTAGAAACCTTGTATTCATATTTTTGCCCTAGTTTTGTTTGCGTAGTTTTGTTTTTATGGTTCTGTCGGGGTTGACCTGAATTATGGCACGCGTTTTTACGCGTAGGCATTGTTGATTCAGATGAACTTTGTCGACAACCGCGGCGCCCATTACGATTCGGCAGGAAGCGTGAGCCGTAATTATTGTAGTTTCAGCTTTCCATACGAGCCAACATCGACTGATCGACGGATGATACGTACATATTACAGTCGGCCGTGAATCGTAAGAACTAACGACGCATAGACAAGCGTACAGGCGTCCCTCTGCCTTGCCGTCCATGTACGTCCCACTGTGGGCATGCCCTGTGCGGGATCTTGGCACGCAGCCAGCTGGCTATGGTGGTCAGCCTCCCGATTTGGCCCACATTAACTGACCTTATGACTCTGACTGGCCAATCTGTTTACCCTTCAAAACCCCAAGCAGGCAGGCTGGCCAGCTGGGCACGGACTGGACTGGACGAACGAAAAATGCCTTAATTCCATCTTTGCATTCGGCGAAATTGGACGAGGCTATCTGCGCGGTCTTCGAAAGCGCAGGGCTGCACTATTTCGCCAAGCCGGGACTACTTTCCTAGTCCCGCCTTCCTCGGCTGTTTACCGTAGGTCATCATGTTGACATGGCCCGCTCTGCCGGGTGGTGGGTCGGTGCGAGGCCGAGTGGGCGGGCGGGTGAAGCCGTTTTATCAACAGCTACGCGGGGTGTGGCTGGTTAGTGAGCGGATTGGGCGGCGGGAGGGTTTACGTACTGCTGCAGCTGTTGGGAGCGGAGGGGAGCGGGCCATTCCGGCAGAGGTCATTATTGACCGTACGTAGTTTGTCCTTGGACTCCCCGCTCTGCCCCGGTTTTTATTTAGCTGCTCCCGCGGAGAGGGAGGGATTGAATTGGATCGAAGCCAAAGGTGTTTGCGCGCGTGTGTATCACTGACCTACTCCGAGGTACAGAGGAGTGTACATGCACACATAGACGCAGGCGTACGCTTGGAAACACATGCATGAATACGTACATACATACATGCGTACGTACGCACGTACTACATACGTACGTTCATAAACACGTGTACTCTCGAATCCTACTGCCGTATTTTTCCTTGTAGGCCGAGGTCATCCAGTTTCCTGATGGAAATTCTTGGGTATGATGGTCGTGCCCACACCCGCAAGGCCCTGGCCTTATTCCGCCCCTCCTGCTGCCAATGGAGACCCCGCACAACTGATAGGCATGCGGATACGATAGACGTCAACAGAGCCTTGAAATTAGCTCATCCTCTATATTTGTATGTATAGGTATATGTGTATGTGTTTATGTCTTTTAAGTATGTGTTTCTGTGGAAGTATGTATGTGTGTATTACTTGCCGTCAGACAACCCTTCCTTAAAGATTCGAGATTTCATTTCCTTGACAGCCAACTGACTTTTACTTAATCAAATCGAGATCTGAACCTTGTATGCAATCTGGCATCGTGCCAATTGATGCCATGGAACTAAGTACTGGGCCCAAAGAACGTGACTGTCTGGGGAGGGAGGATGCGGAGAAGCGAACCTCATATCATAGGGGAGTATCATGGTGGTTACCCATTTCGTATTCAGTCAACATGAGATCGTGGCTAGGAGTTACGGTGAGCGCTGTGCTCACAGACCCTTACCTATGTTTCAGTGTTCGAGGGTTTGGCGGGGATAGTGATCAGTGATGTTTCTGCCGGAATTAGATTCGTCAGAGTTGACAACCCTACCATCGAATGATGCTTACCAGGTAGTCCTTAGATAGTGGCGCTTAATAAATGCAGAAATGCATCATCCTGGTGGGAACTTGAACTCATGACGTCTTACTTGACTGGCAGTCATGAACCCTAACCGCTACACTGCTTTTGCCGCAAAATGCCGCAGCACAGTATTATGGTTCCCGTCATTTTGGCAGAGCAGGATAGCAATAACAATTCTTCAAATTTATCTGCTTCTACCTTGTGAACCACAATGGAAATCAATGTCTGGCAGGATCGCGAGATTTGCTTTTTTCTGAGCGTCAGTCAGTGGTGATTGAGCTTTGCAAGTTATTGCATTGTTAGTGATTTTGTGCCATTGTTATTGTATTGCATCATCTGTTTTAACATTGTTATTGTATTGCATCATCTGTTTTAACATTGTTATTGTATTGCATCATCTGTTTTAACATTGATATTGTATTGCATCATCTGTTTTAACATTGTTATTGTATTGCATCATCTGTTTTAACATTGTTATTGTATTGCATCATCTGTTTTAACATTGTTATTGTATTGCATCATCTGTTTTAACATTGTTATTGTATTGCATCATCTGTTTTAACATTGTTACTGTATTGCATCATCTGTTTTAACATTGTTATTGTATTGTGTTATCTGTTATTCATTTTAGTACATTGTTAATGTATTGTGTCATTTGTTATTTTATAGTGTCACATGTTATCGTTATTGTTGTCTGTTTTGTTTTGGTGTATTGTTTATTTTATTACACTGTTATGGTGTTATATTGCTACTTTACTTTTATTTAATAATGCCATTGGTCATTCTATAACATCATTGGTTGTTTCATAGCATTGTTATTTTATAACACCATTTGTTATTTCATGCATCATTTGTTATTGCAATTTTATCTAATCTAATGACTTCTATAGAGCCGTTAACATAATGCTCAAGGCATCAATCGATGGTCACTTCAAGTCAGAAATTATATACAGTCGGAGAAGCCAGGTCGAATTCCAGAGAAAGGCCAGAGAAGCATGATTTGTTATTTTATAAACATATATTTCATTGCATTGTTATTTCATTACATTGTTATTTCTTAACTTTGTTATTTTAGTACCTGATACTGTCTATGAAATTGGCATCTGTCCGTTCACTGATGATGACGATGGAGACTTCATCACGAAGAGTGTCCAGACTCCTCCGGCCGGTGTCGTCCAAGGTAGCCTCTTCATCCTAGACACCCATTTGGTGTTTCTGTTGGAGTGCTGAGGGGCGGGAGAGTTCCAGAAAGGGTGGTTGAGGGTGCAGCGAAACGGAATGATCTGTAGCTTTACATCTTCACGCACTTGAGAAGGCATGGCATGAGAGGGAGAAGGAGAGGGTAGTCGAGCAAAGCATAGCCGAGGAAAGAATGGGAGAGATGAGAATGGAGTAGTGCAGATGAAAGAACAACAGATGAAAGGAGAGCCGAAGAGAGGAGGGAAGAGAATAGAAGAGAAGAAAGGAGTGCAGAGGAGTAAAAAGCAGAGGGGAGGAATGGAGAAAGGAAGAGAGAAGAACGGAGAGAACAGCGCCCTTATGGGATTCTTAAAAGACTCTGTGTTAATAGGCAGATAATACAACAGAGAGGAGAGTAGAGGCGAGGACGAGGAATTAGACGGGATATGAAGGGAGGGTGAGCAGTCGAAGGAATGGATTATTAATGGCGGTTCTTTCACCAGAGACGGTGCTGCTGCTGCTGCTGTTGCAGCAGCTGAGGTGATGGGATGGAGATGGCTTGGCTGTCACCTGTCTGTCCGTCAGTCATCGTAGGGCGCTTCCTGACTCAAATATGCTCGCCCTGTAAGCAACGACGACGACGCGATACCAAGCAACTCTCCACCCCACCTCGGCGGACCATAGAGCATCGTCGTCGTCATCATCATCGTCATCATCATTCTCATAAAATAATAATACTACTACTATTACTACTACTACTATTAATAATAATAATAATAAATCTGTATATATGATTATATATAGAATAATTTTTATGAACTGATGAAAATTAAGAAACCTTGGCCTATCAACTTGTTATTAATTGCCACTGTGCATGGTGTTTGTGGCATATGTGCTTATGTATCTTTACTTATATATTTATGTATTATGTATTTATATATATATAAATAATATATATATATATGGATATATATGGATGGATAGACGGATGAACGGATGGATAAATGAATGCATGGATAAATTTTTTGGTGGATAGATACATAAATGTATGAATAGATGAATGAATGAATGGATGGATGAACTGATGGATAAATTAAGAAGTGGATGGATGGATGGATAAGTGAATGCATGGATAAGTGGATAGATGGATGAGTGAATGGATGGATAGATAAGTGGGTGGGTGGAGTTAAGGGATGTGTATGCACGTATGTATATGCGTGGATTTGTGTGTGTATGCTAATGTGTGGGTGTTTCAGTCTTTATCTGTCGCTGCGATGTGTCAAAAGCCAGAGGCATTTGTGGCCTAGTAGGAAAATGATTTTTTATCGACAGAGGTTGTCTTTAGGTCCCTCCATCTGCCGTGAGCTGTGGAATAAGAGAAATGAGGAATTGTGGAGATTAACCCACCCACCATTCCACCCTCCTATCTGTGGGGTTATGTAGGCCTTGCTGTGGGCGTATGACCCCCTTGATTTACCGCCTGATTTGGTCTTCACTCTGGGAGGGCTTATGCATGAGGGGGTTTTTGTTTGGATAGGTTCTGTTTGGGTATCTGCCATATGGAGACTGATGATCATGGCAGCGGGTCGTCTTTTGCTGTCTTTCTCTCTGTCCGTCTGTCTGTGGTTGTCTTTTCATTGCTTTCTTTCCCAATGTTTTTCACCGTCTGTCTGTTTGTGTCTCTCAGCTTCTGTGTCTGTCAGTCTGTCTTTGTGTCAGTGTCTTTCCATCTTTATGTGTATGTCTTTCTCTCTGCCACTGTTTGTATACCTTGTGATTTATCTTTGTGGCTGCCTCTATTTCGGTATGATTGTATTTCAGTTGCTCTGTCTGTCTCTTTCGCTTCTTTCTCTCTCTCTCTCTCTTGCTCTCTGTCTCTTTCTTTCTTCGTCTTTCTGTTGTTCTGTCACTGTCTCTTGCTGTCATCATATCTTTGTCTGTCTGTCTGTCTGTCTGTCTGTCTGTCTGTCTGTCAATGGTAATCTGGCTCAGTTGGTGTGGGAGGGGCCTTCTCGTAGGTGGCCTTGCTGGGGGAGAATTAGGGGGCTAATTGGGATGATGATACGAGCAGGATAAGAAGTAAGAGGAGAGCATGGAGAAACTGATCTGTGTGGGTCAAATTGAATGGAGTAACATAAACAGAGCAGATTATATCAGCGGAAGAACCATTCTCATGAGGTTTCATCAGCCCAGAGGTTCTAAAAGAGGTGCTATATCAATAGATACATGCTAGTATCTAAAACTTATCTTTTTCTTGCTATCTGCGCTTTTGAGGTGAATTAGTGAGATAGTAGGGTATAAATACCTGATTAATAATAATTAATAATAATAATACATACACACATACATACATATGTCTATACGTACCTGCATACATGAATAGTTCTGATACTGCTTCATCGGTATAAGAACCGTTCTGATATTGTTTTTGTTGAGGAATTGAACCTCATCGCTTCTACTGGGCTGCTGACTTTTCATTAGCGGAGTTGAGAACAGAGGACGACTCACTTTTCACTGTCATGTGAATTTATGCATGAATGTATTTATACATGTTCATGTTATGTGTATGTGCATGTATGTATGTGTATGTGAAGTATGTATTTGTGTGTGTGTGTGTGTGTGTGTGTACTTATGTATGTATGTATCTTGTAATATATAACATATATTTGTGTAAGAATTTGTTTGCTTATTTGTATCTATCTTTTTTCTTACTCCAAAGGTGTCAGAACTCCTTGGCTAGAGCTATAACAAATACTTCAAAATATGAGCATATAACCCCTGTGCTTAAATCTTTGCATTGGCTTCCTATTCAGCAAAGGTTTTGTTTCAGATTGGAACTTTGCAATTTTTAAAAGATTGAACTCCAGCCAACCACAATACTTAAAATCAGTCCTTATTCCCCAGACTTACTATTATTCTGCAAGTTCATCTGATTGTGTATCCCTGGTCACACCTAGGATTGGAACTGTTCTGGGTAAACGGGCCTTTTGGTTTGCTGGACCTAAATTTTGGAACTCCCTCCCTGTGTCTGTTCGTTCTGCTCAGTCGCTTCTGTCATTTCATTCTCAACTTAAACCTTACCTTTTTCAAAGTGCTTATCTGCCGTAGGCTGCGTCTCTGTCCTGGATATTGCAGCTTGGCTATAGTGTGTCATCAGTTGATGCCTTGTGCATTAGGCACCAGTGCATTAGAAGTTTCTAGTTATTATTATTATTATTATTATTATTATTTCATGTATATTTATCTGTGTGCATATAATTTCACGCCTTATAACTCGTCTTGAGTGAGCTCTACATTAATTTTAAATTACGTTGTATTGTGTTAACTTTTCGTAGGTCCTCCAACGCCTACGGCCATCTTGGCTGAACCACTGAATGAAACGGCGATCCTTCTGACGTGGTCCGAGACTGAGGTGAAGAACGTCGCTGTAACTCACTTTACTGTTCGATACCTGCCTATGGTGTTATCGGACGGTCATCAGAAACCAAAGAATGACTCAGCTCATTCAGTTGAAAGGTACTGAATAGTAGAATCGTACTGAATAATTAACTGTGTATGTATGAACAATTAATTGCATATGTATGGATAATTAATTATTTTTGTGTGTATGAATAATTGATTGCATATGTTTGAATAATTAATTGCTTATACATGCTAACTAAGGTAATTACATTTATAAATGTATTTATTTACTGCTTAATTACTTAATATACTAAGTGATTAGTGGCATTTGGATGAGTAATTATTTATGAATCTACATACTGACTGTGTACTTATTTACTGAATAATTACTTACATTTTTATGAACAAGTATTTTTGTATTTATACGATGAATAAATAATTTTGAATGTGATTTATTAATAGCTGCTTGCAAGAAGTAATAGTAATCACTGTCGATATGTTTATAATGGTTAAATGTACTACATAATAATAAATAATAATTTTATATTTACATTATGACATTAGTTGTATTTACGTTTACAGCGTAATATTTGTAATTACTTTGTTTTTGATGAGCAGCAAGATGCCACGTGTCGTTATTACGGATCTGAGTCCATTTACGGTTTACCAGATTACAGTTCAGAGTCACTCAAATTACGGTCACAGTCAACCAAGCCATGTTGTACAGTGCAGGACTGAGGAAGGACGTAAGCAAGTCACAAACTCTAATCGTTATGCAATCTAATCTAATCGTTACATAATCCTTTCATTATATAAGATAATAGTTACATAAGCCATTCCAATAATTCTCTTGTCTGATCTAATCTTGTGATCTGATCTAGTAATTGTATAATCTGATTTAGTCTTATAATCTAATCCAATCATGTAATTTAATCTAACCATTACATAATTTTATCATATAAGCTTAATGTTCTTGAGGCTAATTTACAACCTAAACTAATCTATTCAGTAGTCTTATCTGTTATATAATCTATTCAGTATATAATCTAATCTAGCCATACTCTTAATCCGATCATATTCAGCTAATCGTTATACAGTCTAATTTAATCATTATTAGTCTAGTTTTATTACATGAGCTAATCTAATCATTACATAGTTTCATCATAATGTAATTTAGTATAATCATACGAGCTCATTCTAATATTAAATTCCAGGATGGTCAGACATGTTGTGTTTGGAATGATCGACGGCAGAGGGATCGGGGGTCGACTGAACAGAGAATGGGTGGATGACATAAGGGACTGGTGCGGGACACACATGCGCAGGCCGGGTCTGTTGTTACATGACTGAGGACAGTCGAGATCTACAGTGAAGTGTGTGGTAAGCACCAACGGACGATGAGCCCAGGGACCTAAAGAAGAAGAAGCACTGCGTGCATGTTTTGTCAATGCTTGAAACCTGTTTCTTTTTCGCTGAGATGCTTTGCTTTTGGGACATAAGCTCTTAGTAGACATCTTGAAGAAGCTGGACGAACGAATGAACCTGGAAATTTTTTTGTTTTCAGGCCCAGGTGCTCCGCTGAACGTCGTCGTGTTCCTGCAGACGCCGACGGACATTCAGGTGAACTGGCATCCTCCAAGCGTATCGAATGGCATCATTGCCTCATACATCATCTACTACAGCGATGATGAAACAGCGCCGATCTCGAAGTGGTTGTCGCAGGTGGAGAACGGTGGGTTGCAATGTTGTTAAAAGCTGTGTCCTGTTGTTGGGTTGCCAGCTGAGCCCTCTGTCCCTGCAGAATCCATTTGATATATGAGTATCAATACAATTTGGGAGGTTAAATAAAGACATCTTGTCATGGAGTGCTGGCTGAGACGTCCGTTCTTCCAGGGTCGATATACATGTATGATATGTTTAAGTTGCTTAACCAGCATAGCTAGACCTTTGCTTTCTCTGACGTATCAGATTTCGACCAGGCTTTGCTGACGGATTATGATTGTTTACTATGGTATCACTTGAAGCAGCCATCAATTGATGCCTTGTGCATTATGATAATGGCGCTATATAAATCAGATTAGATTAGACTTATTAAATAATTCACCTATTAGTGCTGTTAGCAGAGAAAAGATGAGTCTTGCAGTTGTTTGCCAAAAAAGAGAACAGAAAAATGGAAAAGCACTTTAAGCATTTGTGAGTTATGAATGTCCAACATTCTCTAGATGGCCACGCATGCAGTGCTTTTGTGAGAGACTTAAATGTGCTGTACTAAGTGTCTAGATACGTACATACATACATACATACCTGTGTATATGCATACATACGTACATACATACATGTATATGTATACATACATACATATATACATATGTATATGCATACATACATTCATGCATATGTATGTGCATACATACATACATATATATATATATATATGCATACATACATGCATGCATACATACATGCATGTATAAATACTACATTTTGTGAGTCCTCATTTTCCAAGCTTTGCTTCATTCAGGTACAGGAACAATGTGTGTGATCTCGGGGTTGAAACCAAACACCCTCTACTACATCAAACTTCAGGCAATGACTCGTCGATGCGAGGGTCAGTTTTCACAGACAGTTGAACTGAGGACTAGTGGCCTCTACCTCGACGGCAGACGAAACGAAGGTAGGCATCAAGGTGCAAGTGACCTTCTTCAATAGCACAGTGCCGAATGAGATGATGATAAGTCTGAATATAGTACAAATACTGCTGCTGCTGCTACTACTACTACCTACTACTACTATTACTACTACTACTGTTACTACTACTACTACTAATAATAATAATAACAGTAGCAAGAACAATATTGACAATAATTATAGCAATGTAAAAGAAACACAGGTTTCGTTGTTATTGGATGCAGCCTTATTTTAGTCATCCCTGTGATTTTTTTGATCATTTCTTAATGCCATCAGCTGAGACAGTGCTGATAAGTCCTTTTTTCATTCACTTGTTTGTTGCTAGGCAATTTCCAGGGGTACAGCGATCGAACGATGGGCATCATCATTGGCATGTGCATCATTGGTGCCTGCGTCATCGTCTGTGTCATCATGATCGTCTTTAGAAATAGGTACGAATTTCCAGGATTCAGTGAATTGTGAGGATTTTCCAAAAAGTTTCTGAAAGTTTATAAGGATTGATTAGATTAGATTAGATTAGATGAAGGTTTTGTGGATTTTATTAGAGTTGATTATAGAAGTCTTCAGATTAGATTAGATAAATACTTTACAAACTAGATTAGATTAAAGGTTCTATGGATTACAGTTGAATAAATAAACACTCTGCAGATGAGATTTGATGAGATAAATGCCCTAGCAATGCATAAGCAGATTAGATTAATTAGATTAAAGGCTCTGGATTAGATTATATCAGTTTGAAGGCTCTGTGTGAATTAGATTAGATTAAATTAAAGTTTCTATGGATTAAATTTGATCAGATAAATGCTATATGGATAAATAAGTGCTCGGTGGATTAGATTAGATTAAAGTCTGTGTAGATTAGATAAGATTAAATTGAAGGCTCTGTGAATACGATTGGATTAGAATAGTCTCCATGGATTAGATTAGATGAGATTAAAGATTGTTAGATCCGATTAAATCTACAGATTAGATTAGGTTGAATGGTTGGATTAGGTACGATCTGTTCATCAGCCTCTGACAAAGTGTTTGTATTCTCGGCCTTTTTAGACTGTTTCCTTGCGCGTATCGTCAAGAGGTGATGCTTGGATCCAACGGTTATGTGGCGCCCATACATGATGGACGACATTTGCGAACAAACCACCAGATGTCACCAGTGAGCATCACAATGGCCAGCAGCAAGGAAGCAGACAGTAGTTCTCTACTGAAGCACAACGAACACGTGGACTCCAAGGTTTGTCCCATTAGATGTTGGTTGCCTAGGAATTTGTTGCCTAGCGCTGGTTGCATAGTGCTGGTTGCCTGGCAGTGGTTGCTTAATACTGGTTTCCTAGCACTTGTTTCATAGCACTGGTTGCCTAGCACTGGTTACATAGCAATGGATCACTAGCACTGGTTTCCTAGCACATATTTTCTCCACTATTTGCCTAGTACTGGTTGCCTAGCAGTTTTGCAAAAAATTCTGAGCCTTACTCTGCTTGGCAAATATAGCATGACAATAGATTTTATGTGAACTTCACAATTAAATGGTAGTTTCAGCTTATTTCTCTGTTATCCAGGGTGGCCCTATTGGAAAGAAAAAGTTTGATGGTAAACGTGAAAGCGAGATGCCAAAGGCAAATGGTTTTTCCCTTCATCGACAGCAGAATGGTAGTGCCACCTGCAGCCTCTTAGGTCAACGCTACTCATCAACCGAAATGTCAAAGGTAATGCATTGCGCCAGCTTTTAGCAAAACTTTATTTTCTGTGCAGTATGGCTTTTTGTCAGATTTTTTTCCAACATAGATTGAAATGCATGGAGACTTATGTGTGGATTTAGTTAGAGTGGTCTAGTGGGTAGCATGCTGGACTGTCAGCTGAAAGGATGGGTGTTCATACCTTACTAAAACGGAAATATATTCCAAGATTTATAGTCTGATAGTGCCCACTAGCGAATTGGGCTATGAAATGAGTACATTAGCCGTACATTGTTAGTGGGAAGATTTTTGTTCACTCTGCAAGTTCTGTGATGTTGATGAGATCAGCGTTGCTTCTGCATAGTCTCAGGGGCGTCACTGATCTCGACTCGTTCTGCCCAGCGGATTATGCTTTTGGAATGTGGGTTTATTTAGAAGGGATAATGGATCAGTTGGTGTTAGTTGATAATTGATGTCTTGTGCTTTATTAAAAAAGTGCTGTAGAAGTTTTTCGAATTAGATTACATTAGGTTCAGAGATATCCTAGAGTGTAAATCGCCCATGGTATATTCGTTGTTCATTAGATGTCTCTGCCATACGCGTCAGACCCCGAAGTCGCTGTGAGAAGCTCATCACGGTTGTCTGATGACACCAATGGTCACGCCACGAGTCATGAAGCCACGTCGAAAGTCTAGGCTGCCACAAGACTGCGACTTCTCCTTCGTTCTGTTATCACTTACGATTCAGGGATTGCTCTCTCGGCTCGACGCTAACAACGCCAACTGAATTATGCATTTGAAAAATCAAGTTGGACCGTTTCTCTGTTGCTTACCTCAGCCGCGTTTTGGCGTGACGCACGTTTTGTTGCCAGTGACGACCGAAATCTCCCCCAGACCGACTACTATCTCACAAATTAATTTCTATTGATAGACTATGTTCTCTTGCAGTTCGATAGCAGTTGCTTGGAGATCAACTGCAGTTGCTTAGAGATTGACTCTGATCTCATGAAGATCAACCATGCTGTCTTGCAGAGCAACTGCAATCACTTGGAGATTGACTGCGATTACTTGGAGATCGATTTTGGTCTCATGGAGATATCGGTTGTGATCCGTGGTGGATCGTTCGATTGCATTCAGCAGATCATGATTCCGGTTGGGCTTACCACATGGCAGATTAAAGGCGATCATGAAGATGATCATGTGGATCGCTGGCAAATTGATCATGTAGAACTGTGACCACTGTGATGAAGATTGCTACCATGGTGACAACGATGGCTGCCATGATGATGAAAATTGCTACCGTGGTGACAACGATGGCTGCCACAGCGACGAACGACTGACCTCGGATTGTACTGGAAAAACAGGTATTCTACCTCAGGGTGTCATGTATGTCCTCTAGTTCTTTTACAGTCCTTCACAGCTACCTCAGTGGAGATGTACACGCGCGAAGAAGACACAAACGCCTAGGCTCGACTCGCTTCCAGCTCGACCAGTTTCTCCTGTATCGAGAGTCCGGCAACCCAACCCAACCCAGTTCTTTTGATGACCCATCCTGCAATGCGGAGCACCCGAACTGGCTGTGCAGGAGCACAACGTGTAGCTTATTGTCACAGATTTTACGGGTAAAATTTTCTATTTAATTTCTATGTAACCGGCGGTGTGCGTGTGGCAACGTTTATAAAATATTCACGAAGGTTACTGTATTGCGAGTACTGGTACTGCTTAAAATGTGACGACTGCAAATGACTACTGGTTACCGTAGAACACACGAGCATGAATCGAGTGTTCTTATTTCGTACGGAAGACCGTCTTCCACCAACGTTTTTGCATTATGGGTTTTCGAGTAGTATTGCAAAGTAATGAATTGTGGAAATCAAAGTATAATACGAAGGTTTACGATGCAAACATGTGCATACACATGCATATGCGTAAGTACGAATGCATTCATTGAATATGCATATTGCGAATGCATTTGCATAAATATGGATGATGCAATGTGTTTTTTATCTTTGCTGACATCCCTCCTTTGTTTGTGTTTGATTGGGTGCCTCTTTTCATTTCCTTTTTGTAAATACACAAGCATGTTTGACAAAATTTTGGAATCATGGACTTTTTTTGTTGTGTTGCAGAAACAATTCCACAGTTTGGGAAAGTTTGTTGAAATCTTTTTTGTAAACGAAGTAGATTTGTTTTGACTGAACCTATTGGTGTTAGAATTTGGAAGAGAAATTCTGCTTTGAATCGTGAAATTTTTCAAGAGATGATTTGTTTGAAGCACAAGTAATGGCTGGCAAGCCTTTTGTTCAAAACCTGTTTAAGAAGTTCACAAAATGTGTTTATGTATGAATCTTTGTGTGGTTTTTCTGAGCATACCTAACTTCAATATGCATGAATATATTGTACGTCTATGTGCAATGTTCGTGTGCATACTTGCACACATCTTGTGGTGATGTATGTACATGCAGTGTTCAGTTACTGTACACGTATATATGCAGATTTTCGTATATACTCCTATGCATGTATATGTTTGTGTTTATGTGTGTGGGTTTGTGTGTGTGATGCCTGTATTGATCCCAAGTAAAACATAATAAAAAATGTGTGGACTGTATCATTGAGTTATGTTACATTAATGTATATTTAGTCGTTAGTGGCAAGTATGTACAGTTATTCATATGACCTTTGGTGGAGAAGGAAGAAAAGGAGTTGGTGGAGGATGAAGAAGAGGAATTGAGGAGGAGGATACAGTGGGAACAGAGGAATTAGGAAGAATAGAAGAAGGATTGGAACTTGAAATGGAGGATCATCGTAGTAGCACGAAACAGATGATGATTATACTCTAAGGATGAGAAATTGCAATACCGATGAATATTAGACAGAAAGAGGTGGGAAAATGTGGAATTGAATGGAGTTGAAAGAACATGTCAAAATGGGACTTTTATCTGTCTGTCTGTCTGTCTGTGTGTTTGTCTGTCTTTGTGCCTCTACCCGTGTATGTACATAGCTATTGTACAGTTTTGTTACTGCATCCTTTGTTGGCAATCAGGGTAGCCTGTTTACTGTTGACTCTGCAAGTAAACGTCTTGTAAGCGTACCATAAGTCCCTGTAATATCCTGGCATTAGTGTTTTAACTGCAAGTCCTGGTTTCATTTTTCTGATATTTCATTTTACACAAGCACCATTGAATTTTTTGCTTTGATAAAAGTATTAGAAATAAATTATTTTGTTTTAAACTGCTGCTGCTGCTGCTGCATTGAAATTCTTTTATTTTGGCTGGTAACTGCCCTTGTTTTATTTTAAGCAGACATTGTCACATTGTTAAACTTTTTTCTCTTTTATTAAGAAATTAAGCAGAATTGTTCTGAGATTAGGCGTGGAACTACTTTGATTAGCAAGAAAGTTTATGATTTCTTACATAGACGAGTTTTTTCAGGGAACTATTTGGCTGTTTTGGTATGCTTATGAAACGGTGTCTTTGTTGGCCATGCTGTACACAGGTTTAGCACTGAAGCTGTCTCTTAAAACTGATTTTTACTCAAGACTTTAAGAAATTTTGACAGAAATTGAAGGAATTTCTTCGACATGATGTTTTGTTTTCAAGTTAATAACTTTGTGTGAAATACTGGTACATAATTGTAGCCAGTAATTTTTATAGTGGCAAACAAAGCGTTAACAGGTTCAATAATCATACAATTTCAGCCGTGGGAATTTCGGTTGAGCTCATCTTCTGTCGCATGCTGAAACTTGTTCTGCTAATGTGCTGTCCATTACAGTAGAGTACGTTAAATTACACTACTGTTGCACTGAGGCCATTTCAGTCCAGTGCCTTGAGGTTACCAGGTATGGTAAAAGTTTGTTGATGCACAAGGTCCTCCTCACAGCACATGTCATTGATCCTCCTCACAGCACATGTCATCAATCCTCCTCACAGCACATGTCATTGATCCTCCTCACAGCACATGTCACATTAGCATGAATTCTCATAGAAAGTCAGTGGGAATGTGGACCTCAAATTTAACTCTGATTTTATGCGTTAGATTGTGCATAGCACTTTAACCAGGGTCATGAGAGGCAAAACGGCCAACAGCCTTCTAATAACTTGCTTTATTTAACTTAACTCGGCCAGAAATGTGGTTCCAAAATTTAATTCAACTTTACAATTTGACTGCATTTTGACACAACCTCTTTATAAGGCAGTAGTTGGTATGGCTTTTGCAGGTAGCACGGTTTCAGAGTGCTTGATGGTGAAGGCCTAGGTGGTAACAACCTGTGGCTCCTAGATGCACCTTTTTGGAGCTGGCCAAAAAATTTGTAAGTTGTACTTGGCATGACTGTTTGTGTATGGTTTTGTTCAAAAGAACTGGTGTTACAGTTATTTTTTCCCATTTCTGTTTTCTCATGGAGCTACGTTTTTGTAAATCGGAACCTGATTGAGAAACTGAGGGTTGCATTGTGACTGATACTGTACTGACTGTTGTATTTACAGAACTTTTCGTTGTACTGTGTTGCAGTTTGAAAAACTTTTGCACTGGATTAATTTCCACAGTTAATTTTGTGAATGACACTGACTTATTTTATCCTGATTTGATGAAAAAACCTCAGTCATGATTACTCGACTCTGTCTACCTCTTTTTCGGCTTCAACTGACCTCGGTACTGTAAGGGATTACTGTACTAGAGTGAGTACTGTTTCAGAGTATTGTACTGGAGTACTGTGTCAGAGTACTGTCCAGAATGCAGTACCAGTGTGTTAGACTGTTAGAGTACTGTATCGGAGTGCTCTTATGGAATACTGTGTTAGAGAATGGAATTTCAATGTGAATGTCACTGCAATCCATTCTGCCTTAGAAATACAGTTTTTATTGTAATTTACTTTCCGTTAGTTATGTTGTAAGGTGATCGTGATGAAAATTTAGTTTAATATTTCATTAGACTGGTTTTATTTATCATATGTTTTGACTGGAAATTGCAGATCATAATGCTGTTAAATTTTATTGATTTGCAGCTTTGCTCTTTTCTTCATCCAAAGCTAATGAAACCTGAACTGGAGATGCTTTCTGTACTGAAGTGTAGTGTGCTGACTTTGAGCGGTATTTACTGAGCAAAACAATATGAAAATAATGGATCTGCCATAATGTCAGTGGCAAAATATGCATGCCTTAGAATGCACTGTATAAATATCTTGATACTTTACGGTACGGGTGTTGGTTGATGTATCTCGATATTGATATAGCGCCTTTAAAGAACCTCACAAAGGTGCTGCAGAAGGCTAGCTGGTTTCTCTTGATCTTGTTTGGGGAGCTACTTGGGTGGGTTACGTCTGACTGTTAACTGAGATCTGTTTTTGATCAACTGATTTACTTCCTGCATGGCCAGACGTTGCAGTGGTCAATGTTTTCGTGTAGAAAAAACAGAATGTCTGTCATAATCTGGCATCAGCCCATGTGAACTTGAGTTGGTTTCATCTGCAGAAAGCAACATTTTATGCAGCTTATTAATTAGTTAATCCATTAATATTTAATTAATGTTATTAATTGGTGTTTGAATGATAGAAACAAAACAACTATGGTTTAATGCTGAAGCGACCATCGTTTGATGGCTTATGTATTATGATAGCAGACCTGTACACGTTCTCAGATAAGCTTAAATTTGGAAAGTGCAGATGGCCGCTCTAAAAATACTGTTCACCCTTTGCAAGGAAACGTTTAGAACCTCACTGGGACTATTGTGTAATGCTCTTCTTATCCTGTGTGTTTCTTTCCTTCTCTGAGTCTCTTTATGTCTGTTTAGCTGTATGTCTCTGTGTGTCTATCCGGCTTTGACCTGCTGAGCTGCTTGTTTCGTTGTTGCTGTTTGAACGGGTGATGGTTTTGTTGAGCCACAATTTGAATGCATTTCTGGCTTAATCCTCACCTCAACGCAGGTCGCTCTACGAGGCGGCAAACATACGGGTTATAACTTTTGTTTTGCATTAATAGAATCGAGATCAGACTTCAGCACTGCTTTATGCGCAACAGCCTGATCTCCTGGTTAACTTTTGTTTGTATTTGTTAGTTTCATTCAGCTCTAAGCGGGTTGATTTCTATTTAGGTTAATTTTTTTGACTCCGAATAAAGGACTTGTCTACACGTAGTTAGGCCGCAGTTCGCGCTGGTGGAAACAGGTGTCTGACTTAGGTTGCTTGCAGTTCCTACTAGTGTAGAAAGTTTTCCTGATCCATGAAAAGCTATTATACTGAACAGTTTCCATTGAAAAGGCACTCTGGAGGTGTGCAGTGAAGAGTACGAATATTGACTTATGACTGCCGCTAATCTGTCTGTTCGTTTTCCTTATCAGTTTTTATCTTCAACGGTGTTGTAACGCTCTGCTCACCCATCTGATGAGTTTACTGTTTAATATTCATCACAAAGATGAAAGTTGCTTGAGTTTAGAGTTCTGCTGTTGATTATTAAACAGGTGTGCATATTTTTTTCATTTTCAAACACGGTTGTCGTCCTTAATGTCTTGTTCTGTCCTTGCTATGCTGTTCCTCCCTTACTGGCCATGGGTAGGTCATGGCCTTGACTTGCTTTATCAACTTCTAGTGTCTATCTTAGGCTGGAAAGCGGAATGTTTGATCCGTTTTCTCACATTCCTTTGTGTATGGAATAACATTGACTCCATATCGTATGTTCTGGTAATTTTAAGTAGGTCTTTTACATTGTATCTTACCTTACATTAATACATTACTTGTTTCCAGTAATAAGTACGGTTAAGATACATTAAGCAGGTGTAATCCAGTTGCGTTTGTTTTTTAACATTTAGTTAAATGGTTTTTGTTTTTTTAAAGACTGGTTTGATTATTTTGTGTGTGTGAAAGACAACTTTTATCTTTCATTTCGATCCAAAGAAATCAGGTTTTGATCTAAACCATAATTAGAATGCAATGGTTTAAATGGACAAAGGCTGAGAGGCTAGTTTTTGGTACAAAGGGCTTGACATATAGTAGGTGTTCTGCACATTTATCTGCTTGGGTCAGTGCGTGGTTTCAAGAAATCATGTTTCACGTTTTCTTTTAAAACTATCTTATTATTGGTGTTTGTGTATGTATTCCTTGTGTCTGATGTCACGTTTTAATGTAAATCCACAAAGATAGCGAACTTTGCTATTTCACTATTTCCAGAGCTGCAACAAGTGTAAGTACAGTTCGTAGGAATTTTCTACACTGATTGATTTTATACCAATCAAACGAAACTAGCTGACTGATTGTTGTAAAAGACTACATTTGGGCAGTTGACTGTACTGAACATAAAATGCAACAGTTTCTTGTCCTGTAACATTAATGTGCACTGAAATCATGTTTTTGCACTAAGTCTGTAATTTCCGTTATTCCTTTGTAGGGACTGAATCGCTGATGCAGATTTTGACTGGTCCTGATAGAAATCTGCATAAAGTGTGCTAGACACAGTGGCCAAACTTTGTCTGCTTTAGTGGCAGACGTATATGCCTTTCACCTATACATCTCCTGGCATAATGCGCACATGGGACCCGTATTTCCATATGGAACCCTTATCGGTCCTATCAGATGTTCGTGAGCATGCTGGCAGGGTCTGGAGTTCGAATCCTAGTGCGTTGTATGAAATCGACATCCCATTGTAAAGCCATAATGAAAGGTCGTCCAGTTGTTTGATTGTGGTTGTCACTTTTACACCTCAACCAAAATAATCTTCAAACCCCAGCAGGGACTGTTGTTGAAAGAGGTTTGCAGTAAATGGGAGATTACCTACCTTACCCTCGACTGCATCAGCTGAAAGTGCTTGACTTCTTTGAATCAGGTTCCCATATTTCTCAGGACCTTTTCTGTATATTTTGGCCCATAGCTTTGAGTTAGGCCAAGGTTCCTTGATACTCGACAGACTATGTTCGTATGTATTGCGAAATCTGTATAGAGCCTTTAGTAACCTCTTGAAAGCACTACAGCTTAGCCGGTGCTGACAGAAGGTTACCAGTCTTTAGAACCTCGACTCTAGCAGCAGATCCGAGCTCATCTCGGCAATGACCAACGAAAAACCGGTGTGTATGTCCTAAGTTTTGTTGATTCATTATATACATACAGCACTGCTGACTGTCAAGAAGATTTATAGAAACTGAGCTGGGAACCATTTGTCATCTGGGACTTTCTTTTCTTTCTTATCTCTTGGCATCAATCACCTTTCTGCATCAGTGCCTTAGTTAGCCCGAAAGTAAACCGTGTTCAGTGTCACACATTGATGAAAAATGTCTGCTACATTGTTAAACAATCTTGTTCAGATCAACTTCGGTTGAATTTTTTGTGAAACTACCACTGTTGATGCAATTTTTGCATAATTCCTTTACAATGGCAAGGTTACGAACTATCAAGTTTGAAATTGGCTTTTCAATTGTGAGATGTCACTGTTTTCCATATAGGTTTTTTGTAAGGGTTTGTGTTGGGTATTTTATGTACGTGTTTCTGCCTTTGTATTTCTGTTCAAGCTGTGCAACAGGTCTGTCGGTTTTTAATGTTTTTTGTGGATGTATTTTATAGGAAAATGTCAAATCTTAAAAATACTTTGTCATCTGACATTTTTCTTTCATATTTCTGAGGTTTCAGATGTTTTTATATGTTTCACGTGTGTCCATGCACAGAAGCAAAAGCTTGTCACTTTCAAGTGCAACCAAGGTTAAAGTACTGATATTATTGTAGCATGTCATTGCTTTCTGACTTGCCACCATGCTGCCATCAGAATTGCAACCGGAAAATTATAATCCCAAATACTTTCCGGAGTTTTTGAGGTATGAGTTAACCCAGTTCTTGGTGTCAGATCTTGCCAGAGAACTGACTTCAATCTCGTACTGAAAGAATGAAAGGCTGGGATGAATGTTGTTGTTTCAAGGGTAAAAGAAATTGCGCCATCAGTTTTGTGTGTTATTCAGTATATTATAGCTATATATTTCTATGCTGTTGAAAACCGTCATTAGTGTATCGTAGGTGGTTATGTAGCTACTTAGTCTGTGAAATTGTGGGTTGTTATGTTTAAATTTTGTCATCATGTAAACGGGCAATTATTATTATTATTATTATTACTACTACTGCTACTACTACTACTATTGCTAGTATTATTATTTTATTGATTATTCCGATTTTAATTAATTTCTTATATTTTCTAATGATTAACTTCATTAAAAATTGTGTTACAAAAATTGACCGTTTCTGTGCACAAAATGGTCTTTTTATAAATGCTCTTCATTCAAAATCAGTGCTGATTATTGAGTGGCAAACTCCTGTCTTGTGATGAACTGCAGTCATCACAGCTTTTAACTTTCCATCTCCATTTCTTCTTAGCTACTTAGCTATGTCATAGTGTTTGAACGATAGGAAGTCTAGCTGGTCCAAGAAATCTTGCCATTCCTTCAGTATTTCCTCTCGCTAACTTTCCTCATGCTTTAACATGTTGAACTTTTGCCACAAGACACAAGACTTTGATTTCAAAATTCTATCTAGTCGTACGACTGTAATGTTATTCGCACTGGTATCTTACATGGTGTCAATAGATGGGAACCCCAAGAACTGTTCTGTATACATGTATATATGTATGTGTATGTAGATATGTACATATATATGTATATATGTACGTGTTAATCCTTGCTTTCTTGAAACCAGTCGCTTGCCTAGCAGAGATTAATATTGCAGACATGTCTTAGGTTTGTTCATTCGTTTTTCCATTGCATATATTTGTTTGACTCAGGGAATCAAATTATTTGAGTGTCATTTCTTTCTGCAGGTGTTTAATTTATCAAAATTGTAGACCTACTCATTGCACTAGAGAATTAGCATCTAAATATTTGTCGATGAGCTTGCTCAAATCGACTGATTTTCTTTAATGCTACCCACATTTTAGATGATGGTATCCTAAGATTTCAAATTTCTCTTCATCCTTTTCTGCCCTACTTCCTTTGCTTCCTGTCTTTTGCCATACTCTGTTTCATTCATTTACCCTTTGCTTCCTGCCTCTGAGTTTTCTTATATTCCAATTTTCACTTGTACTTGTCAGTATGCTGCATGCAGTAGCCTTTTGCGGGCTTATACTATCGGTACGAGATAAGCTAACTGCAGAAAGAAATGACTTTTCACATACAAGGTGCATATGTATAATAATAATAGGCATATATACATAAACACACATTATGCGCAAAAATGTGTGCATATATAAGATTGTGTAGCATATATAAGATTGTTTATATATGTCAATCTGTTGATTATATATGCGCATGTATAAGACTATAGCATATATAAGATCATTTTTATTTGTCGTTTTGCTGATTGTTACTATACAAACGCAAGATGTCATTTTTAATATAAGAATTGTGCTGATGGCTAAATTATAAGTCTTTTGTTATCGAAACTATGACATTTACTATGACATGATGTGTCAGTTGCGTCAACGACGTACAAGCATACGTAATCGGGTTACGTCATTTCATCCGATTACGTCATTTATATGTAGGCTGTGCTTAGCTAGCGAAAAGCCAGCCGGCCAGCGTCGTAGACATCATGAATATTAATTAGACTATTGATTCAATATTAATGAGCACTAATAATGAGGGCCTTTTTGTTTGATCGTGGTCTTGTGTTGTCGGGTCGGGAGCACCTCGGATTTTACTGGAAGAGGCGCTGCATAAATTTGCACTTATGATTGCGATTCAAGATGTCTACGTGGGCTGTAGTGTAATTATTTGCGACAATGAAAAAGGGTAAAGTTTGCAGAAACATTGGTGCCACGTTTCAGGTACAACGGTTTCTGCATGCTCCAGCTTTGAAACATGACGATTACTGGTAGACTTAAACTCATCAGGTTTAGTTGGCAGTTCTTTTGTTCCCGATTTTTTCTTTAGTTTCCGGTTCGCTGTTTTCTCAACTCAGATCCCCGTTTTATTCTTTGATTCAACATCGAAATTATGCATCTCGTCAGGAGACCGTGTTGTGAAATACGCTTGTTTCTGTCTCACGCAGGTCGGTAGTTTTTTGATGCATACGAAAGACGTGTATGTTATTTTGAGAAATGGCAGCATAGAATTCTGTACAATTTTTTTACCAATGGCCTTTGCAAATCGGGCTTCGTAATTGTTTTGCAGTGTCTTGTTTTTGTAAGACATTTTTCTTGACCCAGACACTGTTCCAGTGGATTGCGAGTAACACGTTTGCAGACAGGAATTAGATATATATTACGCCGGAACGTTTTAGCTACTTCAGTGTTTTGGAATTATGCTCAAAATTTAAAAAATAAGTCAATTAGTATTGTGGGTTTGTTTACAAACTGCACAATGTTCTGTGTCTTTTGTTGTCGGTTAAAATGCTGTACATATGTCAGAAAAGAGTAAAAAGTGATGTCTTTGTGTCAGCTGTACTTAGTTTTCAATGATTTTTCCTTTTCTAGCCACCACTGCCGCTTCTTTGAGTGGTTGCCAGGCTAGTTTATTAAATTCAGGTCGCCGTGTCACTCTGTCAGTAGTCTGAGAAGTTGGCCTGGTAATTTGATCAGGCTAGATTTTGCATTAAAGTTTGCAGGAAATAGATATTCTATGAACGAGGTAATAGAAGAACTAGAAAAAGCGCTGTCGTGTATTGGGGTTTCGGCAGTTGTAGCTGCCGGAAGTGATGTATCAGCAGGCTAGCTGGTAGACGGTCAGCTGTCAACAGCACATCTGCCACGACAATTGGGATGTGGAATTTGGCCAAATTTATAACAAAAATAGGTTTTATCTTTGTCTCCAGCCCCATTGAATTTTGTCTGTTATTTCTAACTCATCTGATGGACGCTAATTTTGTGTTTTCGTTACGTAGGTAGAATAATTAAGCCTCACGTTAACATGTCGTAGGGCGCTTCTGTGCATGAGCATGTGCGGGTTCATGTACCGATAGTGATTATATTTAAGAGGGTTTAATCTCGGGCTAGCTTAGTCCTACACGGAGACCTTAAATAGCGTGGTACCCATTCATACGGGGCTGCCGTGATGAAGGATCTCACCCGATGATTTCACTGAAGATGAGCAGAGTCAAGGCCATACAGTCTCTATAGAATAAGGTGTACATTTGTTTTAAAGATCTATTTATTTCTCAGGCCAGACCAGTCTGTACATAGAGACTTAAATGGCTTGCAGTGCTGATGAAGAATCTCACCCAATAAAATGTCTTCACCAGGTGAGCAGGGTCAAGGTTAAAATGGTCGCTATACAAAATAATGAAAACATTTATCATGTGGACACTGCAGCATAGGGTAACAAAATGGTGAAGCTGGCTGGCAACATACAGCTTATGTAGTAACTAAACATTTGTAACATTCGCCTTCCCTCAGTTGAACCGTCTGACCACTGCAGTCAGAGCAGTCTGGTGTAAAGTGTACAGAACATACACATGACCAAGCATTTTTTCGCGCAATATTCTCACAGTCCACCATGCACGGATCTGGACTGAGGGGCACAGGAACCAAGAGTGGGCGGCTTTTTAGCTGAATCTGCCCACTGGGATATATGAAATGTTACTTCCAAAATTTCTCAGCGCCGCACGAAAGCCGCGTAAGGGAGACCAACTTATACAATGGCGTTAAAAGACCCATCGGGAGAAGCGAAATGTATGAGAAAGATGTGTATTTTATGGGGATAGTCTCAGAAGTAGTGAAGTAGTTTCCCATATCCCACAAGTGAGATGTAGGGGAGGCGCTTATTTAATTTTCTTTAGGCCCTTGAGCCGACAGTGGATGACTTCCAAATTCCCAATATTCTGGACACAGTACCAGCGCATCGCAGGACTTGCCGTTTACCTTCTAGGTAGGTGGCAGCACAGTTTCGAAAAAGACCATTAGATCAACGCTGGTAACACGACTTCTATACACGTGTTGACCACTCCTTTAAATTCCTCCTTTATCCGTCTGTCTGTCATCTGGAGTTGGTTCGGATTAGGCAGGTCGCACGTGTGCTGCATGCAGATGCGAAAAGACTTATTGGCGCCATTTCTAAATTAGTAAACTTAGGTTCTCGGTTTGTATGTAATTGTCCATCGTTTCCTGCCCATCCTACAGCGCACCTGGTCTCAGATTTCGGCGCGAGTCTGCAAAAGCCAACTGCATTGTGCATCTGCCTACATACACTAATTTTACCGCTCTGTCTCAGCTGGATGACCGTCGATCCGTTTTTAAATGAGGGGGCTAGGGTGGTAGTCTAAGGCAATGGGACATATGTAAATGTAAATCTCCGAAATTTTTCAGCGCCACACAAAAATCGAGTCAGGGAGACCAAAAAAGACCCACTGGAAGAAGCGAAATGTATAGGAAGATGTGTAATTTTATGGGGATAGTCTCAGCAATAAAGTAACGTTTCCCATTTCTCACAGTGTGAGACGTAGAGGAGGCGCTCATTCCTTTTCCTGAGGCCTTGAACGAATCCCAAAATCCTGGACACGGGGTGCAGGGCATCGCAGGACTTTGACGTTTACTTTCCAGGTAGGTGGCAGCACAGTTTTGAAAACGTCTATTAGATTAAATCGCGCGCTGGTTACACGAATCGCATACAAGTGTTGACCACTAATTAACAATCTGTATGTCTGTTTGTCTTTGTGTTTGTTCGTCTGTCGTTGGGTCGGATTTGGCAGGTGGCACGTGTGCTGAATGCAGGTGTGAATAGAATTGTTGGCGCCACTTCGATATTTATTACTTGTTAGTTTTCTGTTTGCATATAATTATATATGTTCTAGGCTGCCCATCCCACAGCGCAGCTGCTCTCACATTTCGGTTGCGTTATGGACCTGCTAACTTAAATTAGTTTTGTCGCTCTGTCGCAGATCTGAATGCCCGCCGATACCTTTTTAATGGCATAGTGCCAGAACCAGAAGGATATATCAGTGGCGGCTCCAGGATTGTTTGCGTGGGGGCAAGAGCATTTCCAAAAAGTGCCACATACTCGCAGTCCTCCGTGCATGGAGGACTGCGAGTATGTGGCACTTTTCTGAGGGGCGCAGGCATATAACCAAAAGGGGCGCCTCTATCTAAATCCGCCACTGGAATATATGTCAATGTAAATGTAAACCTCCGAAATTTATTAGCGCCACAAAAAAGGTGCCTCAGAGACCAACTTACAAAGTGGCGCTAAAAGACCCGTTGGGAGAAGCGAAACCATGTATGAGGAAGATGTGTACTTTTTGGGATAGTGTCAGCAGTAAAGTAAATTTTCGCATATGCCACAAGTGTGATGTAAGGGAGGCGCTCATTTCATTTTCTTAGACCATTCAGCCGACAATGGACGAATCCCAATGTCCTGGACACGGGGCCAGTGCACCGCCGGACTTGCCGTTTACTTCCCAGCTAGGTGGCTAGGTGTTAATCATTCCTTTACAATCTGTCTGTCTGTCTGTCTGTCTGTCTGTCTGTCTGGAGTTGGTTCACATAACAATAGGCAGGTGGCACGTGTGCTGCATGCAGGTGAGAATAGAGTCTTTGGCGGTATTTCTAAATTTATTACGTTTAAACCAAGAGGGGAGGTGATGAACCACCTAGGCCACACAAAACCCGCGCCAGGAAGACCAGCTTAAACATCGGCGACAAAAAACCTATTAGGAGGTGCGAAATGTACGGGAAGATGTGTTTTCAATGGGAAATATTTAGTTCGGACCAGTGGGGAGAAAGACCTTTGGACGGGAGGGCGATGTATTGGGAAATGCAGCTTCAGTGGGAGATAATAGGAATCAACGTCGAAGGAAACCGATTCTCAATACATATTAATTCGCATCAGTTAAGATTCGTTAGATATATAAATTATAACAGTTCGGAGAGGTCCTTGAATGGAAATACATGTGTACTCAAATATTATAAATTTATAATGCTTACGTACATTGAGCAATTACTACTACTGCTATATGCCAGTACAAAAACAACAACAACTACTACTACGATGACGACTATGACCATGACCATTATTAGGCCTATTACAATTATGAAGCCTTTTATTATTATTACGCCTATTAATATTAGGCCTAATATTATCACTATTGTTATTATTAGGTCTACCATAATGTAGCGCTTCTTAGCTTCTTAAAGCCACACATGAGTTGCATCAGTGAAACGTGCTTCTTGGCCGGGGTGAATCAGCTCGACTCGGTAAGAGACAAGGTACAACGGTCAGTTTCAGATCGATGTCTTGACATTAGAGTTCTTTTGCAATGTCCAACAACAGCACTAACTGTTACGCATTTATGAGAACCATCTTGTCTCAAAGTTTAGAGACGGTTTTTTAAATAGCTGAAGACTAAGACACAATTTTATATAATTTCATTGCCTAATAGAGTTGTTAAAATTGTTTTACCGTTTGAATGGGTGAGTTAAAGTAAGGTAATATAATCGAACGGTTATGTAGTGGCGTCTAGTAGCAACGGTTTAATGAATAAAACAGATCATTTTAACTAAACCAAAGTCAATACCAGTATTGATGGAAAGTGAATGAGAATGTTATAGTCAAAATGAGAGGAGTCATTTGTCAATTGTTAAGGTTTGTTTGAACTGCTGTCAAATACATTGTGTGGCATGGTATTCGATTGGCTTGAACGCGAAATTGTTCAACGCCATCGGTTGATGCGCTGGCATTATATTTCGGCGCTGAATAAATGATGTGTTGCATGTGACCTATATAAACCCGGTATATATATATACATATATATACCATATATATGTATATATATATACCCGGTATAGATGAGAGTGTGGTCACTTAGGTGTGGAAAATACGAACTCAAGTGGTGTTGTGTGATAGTTGAGGCAGAACGTTTTCTGTCTTCATCCCTTGAACTTGTGTGTGGTCAGTGAACCGTGACCCTCGAATGGGCCAACAAGCCACAAGACACATCTGTCTGTTTTCAGGCGATTTGCATACAGTCTTGAACTTGATGTGGGTAATGTCAGTCCAAAGCTTGAACGAATGAGAAGGGAGACGTCTGCGGCTTACTACTTACTGGGCGAATTGATAGAGTCTTCGCTCGGACGGTCTGCAGAGAGCTGAAGAAGAACCCGGGCGATTCGAAGGAGGAGTTTTGGTCGACTGGAGAAGCGAGGCCGTGACTGAAGCGACAGAAAGCCTGAGAAGTGAAAAAGCGCATAACGTTCCAAGGCCTTCGTCTTCGTAAGTGTCGATATATATGCATACACATATCAAAGGGGTGCTATATAAATTGATTATATATATATATATATATATATATATATATATATATATATATATATATATATATATATATATATATATATATATATATATATATATATATATACATAGGTCTAGTGTCAAGCCCGTTTAAAAAGTATATGTATTTAGAATATAAGCGCTTCCTTGTGCCTAATTGAAATTGAAAAGTCCATGCCTTAGTTGTACACAATGTTTCAAGCGCTTGAATTCTTGTCGTAGTTAATACACGTAGATGTTATGTAGATAACCGTTGACATTGACGAGATAATTACGCAGATATACTATTAACAGTGGGAAGGTTTCTGTTTCAAGATAGTTGATTCCTTGACGGATATGCTGGAGGCAGGTGTGTTATTTAGCGCCTCTTCAGGTTATCTACTCAAAAGGGGATCTCTTGCCTAGTGGCGTCGATCCTATGGGTACCCCTGGGCCCCGGCAATATTTTGAGCCTGGGGGCCCGGCCATTGCTTGGGCCCCGGCAATATTTTAGCTGTGAAATCGGCACAAGGCAGCTCTGGACTGACAAAAGTTGTCATTCTTCACTTAAAGACTTTAGTAAACAATCTATTTATAATTATATGCAGGTCGACCAATCGAACTGAGTCATGGCAGTTGGACATACAGACTTTAAGTCAGAGGGCACAGATCTATAGCAATGTTTGACAGAACCCTGAAAAATTAATGGAATGCAGGTCATACAACTTGCCCTCACATCAAGGCCATCGCCATCTCGATGTCATCTTCGACCATTCAGGCAGTAGGGATGTAAGCCGACCCGCTCAATTAGTCTCTTCAGTTACAATATCATATTGATGTACCTTATGTACATATGGTTTTGTAATTATGGGGTGGATACATATATACCCATATTCGTATAATCGCCCTTTATAATTATAATTCCCCACACAGTCTCTGCATCGCTAGCCGAAGAAAGCGTCCTCTGACAAGTATATGGATATGATTTCGTTAATTTTGAACAAGTAAAATCTAGGCACATTGCGTTTGAATTTGGTGATACGAAAATAGATAAATTTGGTTTAAAACGTAAACGACTAGATGACAGTATTGATGGTGAAATTGCACTGGTGGAGGTAGGCTCATCAGCTTTTCATCACTGTTTGGTGTAGATGCAATGAGGTGAAATTGAAAGCCAGTTACTTAGTTTCCCAGGGTTCAACTCCAGGTATAGAAAATTTTCCTAGTTGACTCAACTATCCATCCCATCTGTATAGGTACAAGAAAAGAATCACGTAAGCGAATTATATAGTGCCTCATTGTGTTGACATCCGGTTATAAATGAGTAATTAATAAATTTAGAGCGCTTTTGAGAGGTTATGCGAGGCGCTATACAAATGCTGTATTACAACAATATGAAATGTAAAATATGAATTTGTTTTCATTTACACAATCTGCATGCATTTAAGGCAAGTGACTCAACTCTCTTCAGACACTAGAGTCTTAAATCAAGTTCAGTCATGGATGGCAGAAAATGGATTGCTCTTAAACCAATCCAAAACTGAGTTTCTCCTTTTTGGAACTTCACAGCAACTGACTAAATTTAATTCTTTGACTTCCGTCCATCTAGGCATCTGTGTCGTACAACGCAACTGTTCAACCCACAATTTGGGTGTTGTATTTGACTCCAACCTGTCATTCAATGAACATTTTAATTCTATATGTAGGTCTGCCCACTACTACATTCGTGAAATCCGTAAAATAGGCACCACATTCGCTTCTCTGCCCTGGTTTGTTTGGCTAATGCTCTAATCTCCAGCCGTCTTGACTACTGCAACTCGCTTCTTACTGGCATTTCTAAAGCTAATTTGTTGAAGCTTCAAATAGTCAAAAATACACTGGCTAATCAAAAATATGATCATATATCACCAATCTTAAATGTGTTGCATTGGTTGCCCGTAGAAAAGCGCATATTTTCAAGACTGAACTAATTGTATTCAAGACTCTACATTTAAGCCAACCTCGCTATCTTCGCTCTGTACTGACTCCCAAGACTTACCTCCACTCGACCAGGTCTTCTAGCTATGTAAATCTGACTATTCTGTGGACAAGAACAGCTCTTGGAAGGCGTGCCTTTTCTGTCGCTGGTCCTAGACTCTGTAACTCTCTTCCGGCAAATGTTCGCTCGGGAAAGTCTGTTTCGGCCTTCAGACCTGTACTAAAAACTCACCTCTTCCTGAACTCAGTTCCTTCGTAGGCTGTCTCTGTGTCTTCTGGACTCCTCTTAGGCTTTTCGACCCGGACTCACCATGGAATTTGACTTGGACAATGATTGTTTTAGCAGCGACCAGCGAATGATGCCTTGAGCATTATTACATTGGCGCTATAGAAGTTCTTAGATTAGATTAGAGTGATAAAAACTGAAGTAGATGACAGGTAATCTGAAACTTACACTAGCGGCTAAGTTTGCTAGAAGAAGCACAATCAGGAAGAACGTTTTGGGCAAGTTCATTGTCGAATAAATAATTATGTGCTCATATTGCGTTGCTTTAGCATTACTGCCATATAACTGCTGTGTATAGGCCTACTTAAGTTGACATTCCATTGTAAATAATATTAGCGACATTTCTCATTGTCTTCCGAGCTTTGGGCTTTGTGTCTGTCTGCATTAGGCCTACTTCGATCTTGACCCCCATACCAGGGGCTTTGCCCCTGAAACCCAAAAGGGCTTTCCATCCAGACCCCATTATAGGCCCGCCCCCCAATGTTTACGACGGATCGACGCCTCTGCTTTTGCAAGACCTACTATCGTCTGTTATAAACGCATCCGAAAATAGTCGTTGCAAAATGGTTTTTCATTTGCTTAATCATTCATTCAGTTTCAATGTCTTTAAAGTTTTACTTGCTTCACAGCTTTTTAATTTTATTTTCCAATCTCTGTTTTTGCAAGGCCAAGAAAGCAAATTGTTTATTCACGCATTAATTAATATAATTATCAAGTATTTAGAGTGTAGGCCTATATGCGCTTGTGTGTGCTTAATTGAAGAGTGTAAGCCATGCACACTTCAATGTTGTGTAGATAGTGAAATAGTTTATCCGCCAGATATGTATGCTAAAACTATTGAAAATATTAATTGAAGAGTCTAAGGCAAAGGGTTGCCACATAAATTGAGTATATATGCGCTTGTGTGTGCTTAATTGAAGAGTCTATGCCTTAGTTTTACACAAGGTTTCAAGCGCTTGAATGTCATGTAAATACCGTTGACATTGAGCGGTTAATTATTTAGCGCATCATCAGGTTATCTACTCAGAAGCGGGGCATCAGAAGAACGCCACATCTAGATCTGCTAGACCTAGACCTAGCTTCTATTATAAAAGTACCAGCGTAGCCGTGCCTAGTTGATTCGGTCAATAATTCAGTTAAATAAAAACTTGATCAGTTGCATCAAACAGTTTCTACAGTTCTACACAGTAACTGAAGAATAATGGCTGGTTGAACTGCATAGTCGATGCACAATGGTTTTTCATTGACTTATTCACTCAGTCAATTTTTCAATTCTTTCCATTTTTACTTGCTTCACAGCTTTTTTATTTTCCATTCTCGGTTAATTCTACTTTCTAAAAGTATTTTCTTGATTCCTTTGAACAGATGAGAGAAGATGGACACCACGCAAGAGTCGCAGTAGCTCCTCCTCGCATTGGAATGAGGCCCATGACCCACCAGAAAGACAGCAGTAGTAAGTGAACTTGCAATTTTACAATATTTCCCCTATATAAATGATTATATATGCGCTTGTGCTTAATTGAAGCGTCTAAGGCAAACGGATGCTATACAAAATTGAGTGTGTATAGAGGCCTAGTGTTAATTTCAAGCTTGTGTAAAGGGTATGTGTATTTGTGCGTGCTTAACTGGAGTCGAGGCAAAAGGGTGCTACATAAATTGATTAAACTGTAATCCTAGTGTTAATTTCAAACTTGTTTATAGGCTATGTGTATTTCGAGTATATATGTGCTTGTGTGTTTCTGTGTGCTTAGTTGAAGATTCTAAGGCAATGGGGGTGTTATATAAATTGATAAGCCCAGTGAGTATTTACAGAGTAATGTGCCTGTATGTGCTTAACTGAAGCATCATTTGGAATATAGGTGTGCATAATTTAAGTGTAAGGAAAAGGGGTGCTATATAAATCGATTGATTGCTTATGTGTATTTAGAGTTTATGTGCGATTGTGTGCTTAATTGAAGCATCCTAGGCAAAGGAGTGCTATATAAAATGAATGTAGTTGGAGGTATATATGCGCTTGTGTTCTTGTGTGCTTAACTGAAGCGTATAAAGGCAAAGGGGTGCTATATAAATTGATAGTATATATGGGCTAGTATGTTTCTTGTGCTTAGTTGAAGAATCTAAGGCAAAGGGGTGCTTTATAAATTGATAAGCCTAGTTTTAATTTCAAGCATGTTTAAGCTTGTTCATGTGTATTTATATATGTGCTTATGTGTGATTAACTGAAGCATCTAAGTTCGGAATATAGGTGCGCATAATTTAAGTCTAATGCAAAGGGGTGATTAATAGAGGGCTAGTGTTAATTCAAAGCGCTTGTTCATGTGTATTTAATGTTTATATGCACTTGTGTGGATGCATCTTAGGCAAAGGGGTGCTATATAAATTGATTACTACCTATCGTCTGTATATTTTGACTAATAAGTCGAAAATAGTCATTGCAAAATGGTTTTCAATAATTTATTCATTCACTCGCTCATTTTTTATTTTATTTTCCGGTCTCGGTTAATTCTACAAGTATTTTTCTTGATTGCTTGCTGATCAGAGAAGATGTTCTATATGCTAAAATTAATCAGTGCTTAAAATGTACCTACTACATGTTTCGTAACTGTTTGTTGGTATTCTTCATTTTTAGAAAGAGCTGCTGTATTCGACGAAACCGCTGTCATTGGGATTTAAAACACCCTTGAGCCGGACACGAGCGAATTTGTCTAGTTTTGAATATTTCTTCCAATAAATTTCTTCTTTGATGGGTTTCTGGTTCGGGCGTGCTGACTGCGTGTAACGACCCTGCCAAGCAGCAGAATTTGGTATCGGGCAAGTCCTGCAATAGCTGGCCATTCACTGAACGGATCAAGGGAACAGGATAAAGCAGCATAAACTAAGTAAGTTCCAAGGCCGGAGAGACTCTCTCTCTCTCTGTCTAAGTCTTTAAAGCCATCGACTGCGACGCAGTCGATGACCTTGAAAGACAGTTTATTTCGGCTCGGCTCTCTCCCTCTCTCTCTTTCTCCCTCTCTCTCTCTTTCTCCCTCTCTCTCTCTTTCTCCCTCTCTCTCTCTTTCTCCCTCTCTCTCTCTCTTTCTCCCTCTCTCCCTCTCTTTCTCCCTCTCTCTCTCTCTCTCTTGGAACTTAGAAGTTCCAAGGCCAGAGAGAGAGAGAGGGAGAAAGAGAGAGAGAGAGGGAGAAAGAGAGAGAGAGAGGGAGAAAGAGAGAGAGAGGGAGAAAGAGAGAGAGAGGGAGAAAGAGAGAGAGAGAGAGAGGGAGAAAGAGAGAGAGAGAAAGAGAGAGAGAGAGCCGAGCCGAAATAAACTAAGTCTTTCAAGGTCATCGACTGCCACTTTCTCCTCCTCTTCCTCCTATTTCTCCTCCTCTTCGTCTTTCTTATCCTCTTTCTCCTCTTCCTGCTCCTCCTGCTCCTCATCCTCTTCCTCCTCTTCCTCATTATGTTCCTCCTCTTCCTTATCTTCCTCTTATCCTCTTCCTCTTCCTCCTACTGTTCCTCCGCTTTCTTATCTTCTTCCTGTTCCTCCTCCTCCCAAGCCTAAAGCTAAAGCCGCCACCAAGCTCCTCCTCTCGTAATCGCCGAACTGTAACGGTTGATTTTTAAATGTCCTCGATAGAGCTTCAGAGAAGTGTTATAATATAATAATCTGTTTCCGCTCTGGCAAGAATTTATTATTTTGTCTGATATGCTCTAGTGGCATAAAACCTATTTTATGCAAAACCTACTTCGATAAGACGGTGCGTGATTGGTTTGATGTCGAAAGTCCTTCAGTAAATGGGTTCTGTTATTCCCGTGGAATTTTTTAGAAATTCAACAGTTTGTGTTAATGCTTCAGTTTAATTGTATTAATAAATGGCTCTAGATGTTTTTAAAATCCAGCGTTTAGTTTGATTATGAACTCTTATCGTTAGTTAAATTCTATTCGCTAGATGGCAGAAGATGTTTTTGAAATCCAACTTCTAGTTTCATTATGAACTTTGTCATGGAAGGTTCGCCATTTTGTGGAAAATTATGGAGGAATCCGAATATCAGGAAATTAGCCAAACTGGTAAGAAATTTTTATTTTGCCTGATAGCCCTACTCAGATTCTTTTTTAAAAACAAAAACTACTTCGATTATACGATGGGTGATTGGTGTGAGCGTAGTTGTTTAGCCTTACGTAACGAGCTAATATCGAGAAGTCCTTGTATAATGGATCCTTTTACGCTTTGTTTGTTTAAATCTCGATGTGACTTCCTACTTTTTTCTCTGGCGACCGTAGGGCTCCGATACTGCTAATTTTTCAGTGAATTATTTTGGTGAGATTCTTTGTCATCGCTGTACGTTTGCAGTAGGACCGCGATAGACCGAGATTAAAATCTTTGAAATATACCCGCTATATTTTTTCGGCATATTAGGACGGTTGACCAGTCCTCTGCCTCGCCGACTGATCTTCCCACTGACAGTGTACGGCCTTAATACACTACATACAAATACACTACATTTCAGCTCCACTCGCTAGCTAACTGAGATATAATGAGTACAATACTCATTATAGCTCAGTTAGCTAGGGGGCGCGAGTGGAGCTGAAATCTTTAACCAAATTTCTGCCATGGCGCGAATTTGAACCCCATTGACAGTTTAGCACGGTCACGCTGGTATTTCCATGAGCAGAAAGCTTTGTTCGTCTAGAGCCTTAGTTCACATCATGGAGGCGGACTTAAGGCTTTATCATGGCCGATTGGTTTCGCCGCTCCTTCTCCTCACTCCACAAATGTTAAACTCAGCCACGGTTCACTTACAAGGGACCCGTCTACGATATGCAAATAGTTTGAAAACAGAAAACATACATACATACATACATACACACATACATACATACATACATACACACACATACATATATACAAATTGCAAGAGTTGAAGGGCAATTCACACATCGAGACCATCTTTCTCTCTAACCTTGAGCTAGTCCTTCACTCACAATAGCTCAGTGCCATCGATTGTTGCTTAATCATTAGATGAATGCAGAACAAAAAACTCGACTGAATCCTAACCATTGTACCGACTCCAGGAGATGGTGGCTGACTGGCCCAGGTGGTCTGGTGTACCATGGATGTTCACCTATTCAAGTGCTAACCATGCTCGGCTTTGCTTAACTTCACTGTGCTTCCCAGGGTTGTATTCCCAGAACCAAGCGGCTACTCTTAATGTTATGCCCAGGCTGCTTAATTTACTTGGTATTGCAATTTCTGGAGATGTTTGGTATATGTAGACGAGGAGCACATGCACCATCTTCAGCATGAAATGCACGAGGAGATGCCAGGATGAAACGCGAAATGAGGAGCTGAGAGGAAGAGGGGAAGAGCTGGAAGATGCCAGTGAGTCTCATACAGTCCATTGTCTGCCATCTAATCTAATGACTTCTCCTGTGCTACGTTCTATTGCTTAACTGTCATTAAGCAGAAAACAACCACAAATGAAAAAGGTATACAGTTCTTGCCGCAGGACAGCAGAATCAAACCGACGACGACGAAGATGAGATGATGATGATATCGTATACTAGTTGTAGTAGTAGTGGTAGTGGTAGTAGTAGTAGTAGTGGTAGTAGTAGTAGTAGTGGTAGTAGTAGTAGTAGTAGTAGCAGCACCTATAGCAGCAGCAGTAGTAGTAGCAGCAGCAGAGTTGAATAATAATTGAATAATAATTGAACAATAATTTTAATAATTATTTAATAATAATTTTAATTATAACCTTAATCATAATGTTCTTATTGTGTACAAGGAGCAGGAGGAGGAGGAGCAGGAGAGCATTTTGTGATGAAAGTTTTGTGCAGTTAATTAGAAAGTCTGTTTATTGAAAACAGACAATTGTCACGGCGGCGATTCGTTTGAGCGCTCCTCACTCCACACCTGGCGAACGCAGTCACGGTTCGCTGACCATACACAGCCAAGACCCGTCTACAGTATGCAAATCGCTTGAAAACAGACAAGTGTGTCTTGTGGCAGGCGGCAGATTGGTTTGAGCGCCTCTTCTCCCCACTCCACGCCTGTTAAAGGCGGTCACGGTTCGCAGCCATGGGTATCAGGTGTTGTCAACTTCCTTTCTTACTTAGCCTTGGCATGTGATGGTGGGCTCTCCCTGGCACTCTGATCTTCCCATCGACAGTGTAGTAGTAGTTCCAGTGTTTAACGACATCTTATGGCATGAAAGGCCGTTGCCGTCACCCTCCTCCTTTACCCTGGCTTGGGACTGACACTACCCGATTAAAAAGGCAGTGTACAGTCATTGTATTCTTTTTATGGCGTAGTTTGCTAAGTGGGGCAGAATCTTGAACTCTGGTTAGAGAGCTATAACAGATACGTGAAAATATAAGCATATAACACATGTTCGTGAATCTTCCCATTTGTTTCAAATTGGGGCTTGTAAAATTTTAAGCTCTGGTCAACCACAATACTTAAAACCAATCCTCATTCTCAAGTCATGTCATTATCCAACCAGGTCTCTATTTGTGCCAAAAACTGAAACCTGTATGTCTATAAATGTCTCTTCATGGCGTTGCTTATCTTTGTATGAGATATGTAGCTTTCAATTTCCTGACAGCCTTTGCGTCATCTTCTGGGTTAATCTGCATCATCCTTTGTCAGCCTCCTCTTCTGTCTCAGCAGAGGTTTCTCTGTCTTTGTATGTATGCATCTGTCTCTGAGGCTTGACTTTTTGCCTGATGGAATTGAACAGTGGATGATGTTCGGAATTGAACCGGAAAGTGAGATAATCGGAAGAGGAGGAATCAGGATAGGATTTGTAGAAGAGGAGTATTTTCAGTTTTGAGTGAGTGACACCCATTCAAACGGGCGTCGGTAATGAGGGATTATTAGGGATCTCACCCGATAAACTCATTGAAAAATGAAGAGGGTCGACGCCATATGATCGCTATAGAAAAACGTGTACATTACATTTGTTTAAGAAACTTACACCCCAATATATTGGACAGACGAATGTCATTGAAGGTACGGACTGTTGTAGGCTGTCTCGATTGATTGTCTGTGTGTACACAGTATCGTCATTTAGAAATACGTTGTATAGTTGGATTATGCAAACACTGGCGTGTATTTAACTAATAGCCTTTTGTAGGTGACCTAATTGCCGACGCTTAGGCTGCATACGATAGTCGGTCTACGGATAGCGAGGGAGTGCCGGGGTCACAGGGTCATTAGAGAGAAGACTCAATGAAGGGAAGGTCTTTAAAGAATTCAGTCAGAGAAGTTTAAGGACCATTCAGAGTCGAAGAACAATGCAACCAGTCAGTAGAGCGACGAGGCAGGTTTAAATGTAACTGTAATTTAACTGACTATGTATGAAATTAATGGCTTTGATTTTTATTAAATTAACTTTTATTTTTACTGAAATTAAGCTTAATTCTTATTGATATCTAGTTTAATTTTTCATTTTAGTTGATACTTAATTTTTATTTATATTTTAATTTTTATTGAAAGTTACTTTAATTTTTATCGATATAATTTACCAGACCTGGAAACGCCAGTGAGCAGATGCGTCCGGTCAACCGCCAGTCGAAGAACTCTGCCAGTCTAGGTGAACAGCCACCTGATGTTGACCGTCTGAAGGCGACCTTGGGCGCCAAAGGGGGCGCGTGATCGCTCGAAGGACATCAGTCGGACGCCAGCAGAGACTGTAGTCAAACTCGTCTACCTTCGCGGGGTGCAACGGGGGGTACCAACCATTTGGAGGCGGAAGACGCAGTTTTCGATCCTTCAGGACCCTTCTGACGACGGGAACAGACGCAACGCCAACTGAACTGTGAGTTTTCTTTGAGTTTTATCTTTGCTGTGGATGAGCGATATTCTTCTAGTCAGCGTGTTGGAAGGTCAACCTCGACGTTGGAGGTTCAATTCCCTGCAAGCGTAGAAATCATTTGAACATTTAACTTCTGCTAGAACCCTCTAAAGGGACACTTGGAGTAGGACTACATCGACCGTACTTTGCGCCCTTGTACTTGTTCTGGATTGGTGAGCTTTCAGTTGCTGGGCTTCTAGAATTCTCTTCTGGCGTCTGTTTGTTTTCGTCCATCTCGAGATGTAATTTCGGCTACAACTTAAGACTTGCACCTCTTTCTTATCCACCACAGGCTGCCTCGCTGTATCTGTAGACTGACTCTGTCCTACTGACCATGATTTCCTTGGTTTGGGTGCACCTCCAGGTGATGTTTTGAGCATTAGACTCTGGCGCTATAGAAGTTGCTTGTTATAATTGTGAGGTTCTTTATACCCTTTGTCAACTGCTTCTTAGAAGATTCTATGTACAGTGAATAACCAGATACATGCATACATGCATGCATATGTGCACACCTACTATGCATGCATGCTTGCTTACTTGCTTACACACAAGCGTACACATACACATATGCTTGTATGCTTACATGTTTACATGCTTACTTGCATAAATGCACACATGCATACATGTATGTACACGTGTGCATACATGGTTAGATATATACATATACATATATACAATACTTACATACATATTACGTGTGCATACATGGTTAGATATATACATATACATACATACAATACTTACATACATATTTACTTACTCACATACATACTTCTATATATGTGTACATACATGCATTCATTTGTACATGGATGTATACTCAAGGATGGATACATGCATACACACGTACATACATAAATATATACAAACATGCTTGCATGCATGCATACATACATACATACATGGTTATATACCGACATGCATACATGCATTTATAAATGAATACATATATACATCCACACATACATATACACTATTTTAGTTTCTTAAATTTTAATCACCTTTTCATTCGTCGCCAGTTTTTGACTTTTCTAGTTTTCCAGTTTTATTGGGCAGGCCACACCTAGACGAGTTTTGGGGCCACTCAGTGGTATGGCCCTTGATCCCCTATCATGTGTGAATTATCTGAGCAATTATGTAGCACCTTTTGGGGATCTCTCAAAGATTGTGGCTCATGTTTTTAAGTGGTTGACTTCTCTGGATGCAGAAGTATTTCGTTGCTTTTGGATCATTCGTTCGATCATTCGTTCGATCATTCGATGCAGTTGTCAGGTTGCACTGAAGAGACAACCAAACCTCCTCTTTCCTTCATTCCATCATTCTTTATTCTCTTTATGTTTGTTGTTCCATCATTCACTCACTCTTTTTGCTTATCCTTCCATCCTTCAATCCTCTCCTCATTTCAATCTTCTACTTTCATTTCATTCCATCTTTTGCTCTCTCTGCCTTTTTCATCCCTTCATCACTCGCTCTTTTTATCCTTCTATTATTTGATTTTTCTGTCATTCAATTACATACATACATAAGTACATACACACACACATACATACATACATATACATACATACACACGTACATACACATACATACATACACACATACATACATACACATATACATACATACAACATACATACATACACACACATACATACATACACACACATACATATACATACAACATACATACATATGCATACATACATACATACACACATACACATAGATACATACACACATACATACATACAACATACACACACATACATACATACATACAACATACATACATATGCACACATACATACATACATATGCACACATACATACATACATATGCACACATACGTACACATGCACACATACATATATATAATTATATATAAACACTGTTTGACTACAGGTCTTTTCTGACAGGTTAGGAGCGCTACGGATGAGTCTGGTCTTGAAGTTGCGCTTTATAAATCTTAATTTGTTATGTTATGTTTTACATATATACATTCATACACACATACATCCATATGTATATACACACGTGTATATGCATACATACACACACATATACACACACACCCATATGTATATACACACATACACATATTGCGCAGTTCCTGTGGAAGTCATGGCAGGAAACAGCAGACAAAAATTAAGTTCAGATTTCTATGGCTAATCTAATCTAATCTAAAAACTTCTATAGCGCCACTGTAAAAATGTCGATGGTCGCTGCTAAACAAAATCACTGTCCAAGCCAAAGGGCCAGAAACAGAGAAGGCACGCCTGCCAAGAGCTGTTGTTGTCCATGAAATAGTCAGATTTAAACATATACATATCCATTCTTTAAATCTTTCCATCCTACTGTCGTTGGATTAATGGGTCGTCTGCGCCTCGACGTAGCTACCATGGAGGTGTGTAAACAAGTATGTTACCTTTAGCTTTCTGCCTCTGAAACTTCTGCGGACCTTTTCATGAAACTTCGGGATCTGCGGTTGACCGATCATGTGACACAATTGTGTCATTCAGGTCTAAACTTAAGTCTCGTCTGGTTGAACTTCCTTACCAACCGTAACCAGATCTCTGCTTTCCCTGACCCATCGGATTTTGACAGGGCTTGATCCCATGTGCATTAGTATAATGGCGCTATAGAAAACATTACATTAGATTTTTATTTCTGCATTTGTTAGGCGCCATTATCTAGCGACTAAGCATCAATTGATTGTGCTGAGCAATGTGAATGAAGACATGCACGCATGCATGCATGCATGCATACATGTATATATACATATATACACATACATGTATCCATACATGCATATACTCATATATACTTACATGCATGCATACATGCACACATACATACACACATACCTAGATACATACACAGATACATACATAACACGTACATACATATGCACACATACATTGTTTGATCATGGGTCTTTTCTGACTGGTCAAGAGCACTACAGATGAGTCTCTTCTTGAAGTTGTGCTTTATAAATCTTAATTTATGTTATGCATATATACACTCGTACACACATACCGATGTACATACACACATGTATATGCATACATACACATACTCACACACACACACACCCATATGTATATACACACATACACATATTGCACAGTGCATGTGTATGATGTTAGCAGACATTAATAGTGTAATACGAACGTGTCTTTTAGTTGTTTTGCCAAAAACGCTTTGTTAGTAAATGACGAGAGCATCTTGTTTGGGTTTGTTTGTCAGCTTGTTTGTCCACTTTACTTATTTCAAACTATCTTAAAACGCACTTGTTTAGATTAGTTTGACATTGCATCGCTCTTGAGAGGTAGGCCTACTTAAATATACATACATACATACACACATACATACATACCTGTATGCATACATGCATACATACACATGCAAATATGCATGCATGCATACATACATACATACACACATGCATACATACATACATACATGCATACACAGATGCATACATACATGCATACACACATGCATGCATACATACATACATACATACTTGCATGCATGCATGCACACATACATACATACATACATACACACATGCATATATACTGTACATGCATACACACACGCATGCATACATACGTGCATGCATACATACATGCATGCATACATGCACACATACATACATGCATGCATACATACATACATACTTGCACAAGGGTACTTCCTTACGATATAGAATCGACAGAAGTTTGAGATGATTACTGAATAAGGATAAACTTGTAAACTCCACCTTCTAGATACGTTAGATTCAATGGCCTTTGATAGGGTTTTTGAGATAAATGGCTATACGGCTAGGTGGCCGTGTCCAGCTTGCCAAAATTGACTTTAGTTCCCTTTCCTCTAATTTCCGTCATATCCACTTCTCTTCCTCACTCCGTGACCTCGGAATCATCCTGGATCAAACTCTTTCTCTGACTGACCATGTAAGTAATATCTCCCGCTCTTGTCTTTATCACCTACGACAACTCCGCTCTATTCGTCACTCGCTTCCTCTTCATGCGATCACTACCATGCGCAACTGCCTTCTAGGCTCTGCTCCGTCCTAATTAACTTCTTTTTGTATTCCGGTTTCTTCGTTGCTTGCCCATGCCTCCCTTCGCTCAGCTACCCGTGGTCTCTTGGTAGTCCCTCGCGTCCGCACTACGACTGCTCAGTCCAGGAGTTTTGCATTTGTTGGCCCTTCCAGCTGGAACTCCCTTCCTCTTGACCTGTGGCTTCAATTACTTAGTCTCGCTCCTACCCAGTCTCGCAAACGCCTGAAATCCTTTTTGTTTGTTCGAGTCGTGAGCGCCACTGTTTCCAAAGTGGCGCTTTATAAATGTTCGTTGACAATTACCATTACAAATTGTTGTGGTTGGCATTTAAAGCAACCATTGTTAAATGAATTGGTTGTGTTGTGGTGTTGAACAGGCGTTTCATTTCAAGAAGGAAGTGACGCACGACTGCGCTGACGAAGATGTTTATTCCCCGGGACGAAGAGGTCAGTGCTGCCATCTGTTAACGAGACCAGGAATTAGACTTCCTCAAGTTATTACATCTTACCAACGGTGGCTATCGTCATTCATTCGTCGCTTTTATGTAGCTTTCCTGTCTGCTTATTTCTCTGTATCTGTGTCACCGTTTCTTTGTCTTTTGCAAGTGCAAATAAATACAACTAAGTGGCCTAACCACGGAAACTGGCTCCTGTTTGAGGAGAAACTCCTACTATAGTTTAGCATCTGATGTGGGGCTCTATTATGTCTCGTCGTTTGTTTTTCGTTTAGCGGCAGATGGAATGCCTTAAAGGACGCGCATCAAACGCAACACTGATATCCTATTGTCGTCGACTGTATGCGGAAGAACTGGCTAAGCACTTCGAGAAAACGTCTGAAGGATCAACGACGGGGACAGCACGCCAGATCGGACTACATTTGTCGGTTACGAGGTCCGAGCACCACCCCTTTCCCGGGGGACGGGGAATGGATGTGAAAAGTGGGCTACTAGAACCACAAGTACCTCTACCGCCACCGTAGGTCACGGTAGTCTATTGGTTAAAGCGCTTGGCTTGTAACCTCAGACTACTACGGGTTCGAGCCTCACCTGAGACGGGTCCTGTGGTCCCTAGCCTCACTTGGCAAGTCCTTCACTCACAATTGCCTAGCGCCATCGATTGATGCTTAGTTTAGATAATGGCGCTTAATAAATGCACAATAATACTGTTACTGCTATTACTCTACTAAGGCTGGTATAACAGGAAAGCAGTTCAGATTGCTGCATATATGACTTGAAACGGCCCTCGAGCGCAGCAGGCCAAATGACTAACATTTTGGTCAGTTTTAGATCAATATTAATTAACTCGTCTGTCTTCGTGTGTTTTTCTGTCTAAGCAGAGAGTAAAAGGAAATGAACCAAGATGCATTAGAGAAATGCTTAGGGAAAAGCAGTGAAAGAGTTGAAGGCCCGTTCATGACCTTCAGTTGTAAATAATGGAACATTGAACACTTTCTAATTTTTTTGCCAATTTATTTGTCTGCTTAGGTGTATTTCTTTCGTTTTTCTTCTCTCTCTCATTTCTCCTTTTATCTGCTTGTATTTCTGCATCTGTACCTTTCTTTATTAGTGATCTTGTTTATTAGCTTTTATCTACATGTTTAACTTGTATTTCTAAATCTTTTTTACCTTTCCTATTAGCTTTATTTTCCTTGTCAAGTATTTCTAAATATTTATCTTTCTTATTAGCTTTTTTCTCCTTGTCTTTCTACATCTGAACCTTTCTTATTAGATTTTTTCTCCTTGTCTTTCTACATCTGAACCTTTCTTATTAACTTTTTCTCCTTGTCTTTCTACATCTGCACCTTTCTTATTAGCTTTTTCTCCTTGTCTTTCTACATCTGCACCTTTCTTATTAGCTTTTTCTCCTTGTCTTTCTACATCTGCACCTTTCTTATTAGCTTTTTCTCCTTGTCTTTCTACATCTGCACCTTAGCTTTTTCTCCTTGTCTTTCTACATCTGCACCTTTCTTATTAGCTTTCTACATCTGAACCTTTCTTATTAGCTTTTTCTCCTTGTCTTTCTACATCTGCACCTTTCTTATTAGCTTTTTCTCCTTGTCTTTCTACATCTGCACCTTAGCTTTTTCTCTTTCCCTCCATTTTTTGTGCTTTATAGGCCTAGAAATTTTAGGCCTTTAGGCCTAGGAAATTTAGTAGGCCTTTAGGCCTAAATAGGCCTTTAGGCCTAGGAAATTGGTAGGCCTTTAGGCCTAAATAGGCCTTTAGGCCTAGGAAAATTATAAATATCTAGTAAAATTTGGTAGGCCTAAATAGGCCTTTAGGCCTAGGAAATTTAATAGGCCTTTAGGCCTAAATAGGCCTTTAGGCCTAGGAAATTTAGAAATATCTAGTAAATTTCCTAGGCCTAAATAGGCCTTTAGGCCTAGAAAATTTAGTAGGCCTTTAGGCCTAGGAAATTTAAAATTTAGTAGGCCTAAATAGGCCTTTAGGCCTATATAATATATATATATATATATATTTAGGCCTAATTATATGCCTAGGAAATAAATATATAAATAAAAAATAAACATAAAAATATTTTAAATTTAAATAGAAATAAATAAAATATTAATATAATCTAAATAAATAAATATGTAAATATAATAAAATATATAAATAAAAAATAAACATAAAAATATTTTAATTTTAAATAGAAATAAATAAAATATTAATATAATCTAAATAAATAAATATGTAAATATATATAAATATGTAAATAAAAATAAATAAGCCTGAAAGTGTCTTTAATTTAGGTTTTAATAATTAGACTTATTCCCGTAGCTGTGAATAAGCGGGTTCCCGTGACTTAGCTTTCGTTGGGCGCTGTATAAAATCTCAACCTTGTGATCAACTATTCGCAGACGTAAGCTTCTTAAGAGTAACATTACATTACGTTAATTAACATTACTTATAGCATTGCATCATACTTTTTGAACATGCTACCTAAACCTAAAATGAATTTTAGACATACGATTAGGGTTAAAACGGTAGGCGCTATAGGGAGTGGTGGAAAACTCTATTCGAGAGGTTAGCTAGGCGTAAGGTAAGGGCGGCTCGAAGTCTACGTTTCTGGCAGCCGCTACAAATGTTGCTAACGTAAACAACAAATACTTCTGCATTCTATTTATAAACACAAATAATAAATACTTCTAATTGTATACACGAAAGCATTTTCCTTGGTTTCTTAGACGACTGTGATAGCTTTTTGCTTGCTTGGGCGCCCGCACAATTGCGTGTAGTAATACTGTAATAATTAGCAACTTCTAATGCGCCAGTGTCTAATGCACAAGGCATCAACCGCTGGCGCATCAAAGCCAATCCACAATCAGGCTAATAATATCAAAAGATAAGTTTTAAGTCGAGAACGAAATGAGAGAAGCGACTGAGCAAAACGAACAAACACATAGATGGAGTTCCATAATTTAGGTCCAGCAACCGAAAAAGCCCATTCACCAGGAACAGCTGTAGTCTTAGTTATAACCAGAGAAAGAGAAGGCGGATAAACTGGACACGTCATGAATTTATTATGCGCTCAAGATCAGTAAATCTGATCCCCAGGCGCGAGACAAGTGTGTGCAAGCAACTTGTCTAAGTTTGTTACACAGAGTTCCCTTAGCAGGTTCGAACCCACAATCGTTGGATTATAGACCCAGCGCGCTACCGCATCATTGATGGGTTTGAAGACCAATTCAGATCTTTGGGCAGTTCACGGACATCGATGACGTCGCTGGCTGTTCTTCTTCAAGAAGGAGATGCCTTTCTTCAGCAACTGGGAACCGAGGACGATCAGAAGTTATGTGGAGAGCAGACAGACAGATGACCTCGAGATGTCGAACGCGTGACTCTCGAATAGAAAGGTTCTCTGATCCGAAGTAGGAGGAGAGCGGACAGAGAAGGATATGACGTTCGAATAGGAAGCTTCTCTGATCCGAAGTAGGACAGCATACAGAAGGATACGACGCTTGAGTAGGAAGCTTCTCTGATCCGAAGTAGGAGGAGAGCAGACAGAAGGATACGACGCTTGAATAGGAAGCTTCTCTGATCCGAAGTAGGAGGAGAGCGGACAGAAGGATATGACGTTCGAATATAGGAAGTCTCTCTGGCAGGAAGCGGATCTTCTTCCAAAGTCTTTATGTGCGTTTCTGAAACAGTTTAGAGACCTTTATGAAACATATTAGAAGGCTCTAATAGTGATCTAATCTGGCGCTAGATTTAAGCTTATGGATGCTTCCTTAAACTGTAATCGTAATCATTCATTTATATAGCGCCTCTTCAAGAGAAACTAATCTAGCCTTAACAATGTTAAATGTTAAGAATAGAACATTCATTCAGTAATTCTTTGATGTCATTCAGGTCTAAACTAAAGGCGCATGTCTTCCAACTTGCTTACCCACCGTAGCCTGGCTTCTGGTTTCTCTGATCTATCGGAATTCGACCCAGTTTCTCCAACGTATTATGATTTTGACTGCTATTCTGACTTGAAGCGACCATCGATTCATGTCCTGGGCATTATGATAACGGCGCTATAAAATTCATCAGATTAGATTAGAATAGATTTAATAAACACTGCTGAGATAACTAGAAGAGTAAACAGTGGCAAGGTCGCACACACACACACACGCAGAGCCCTACTAACGGATTTCCAACTAGAGTTTTGAAAGACGTTCAGAGTTTCTAAAGCACGAAGCATCGAGGAGGAACGAATCCATAGATGTACACACCACTGTGTGTTATATAGATCTTTAGATTTAAATAAAGTATAGAGTAGGTCTTATACCCCCACAGTCTTATATGATGTGTTGCTATATAACTGGCCTAGTTAGCTATAGCGGGAAATGTGTATGCCAAGGAGCCTCTATGCATGAGGAACCCCGGTTCGCGTCCCGATCGTGGCGTATTTCAGAGATTTAAATCTCGGGCTAGTACGGTCCGCGAATGGGGACCTTAAAGAGCGTAGCACCCTTTCAAACGGGCAGGGTGATGAAGGATCTCACCCAATAAATGCATCGCAAAATGAGCAGAGTCGGGGCCCTACGGTCGCTATATAAAGCCGTGTGTATTTACATTTACAGTAGATCAGAGACCATCAACAACCATTACAGGAGTTGTTTATAGCTCGAAAGTTCTACAAGAAACTCTCGTTTAAACCTCCAGAAACTCTGTTTACAAAGAACCCAATATTCTCCATCATATTCTTTCGGACTTCTGTTGAAGATCTATCATAAATTCTATTTATATCTCCCAAAACTAACTACAGCGATACATCAAGCGGCCAAGATCAACTGTTACTGCGTTCATTCTACGTCATACGCCCTCGAAATGCCTCACCCCTAATTTCTGTTGCTCCATTGCTGAGGCGCAAACACGACAATAGCAACTTCTGTCTGGCACCGAAGCTGAACAAACTACCTGGTTCTTGTGGAATTTACTGATACAGCGCTGGTGAATTAGGCCTAGATGATGGTCTGCCTGAGGCAGATTTGTGTAAAAAGTAGTCTCACATCCTACAAGTGAGATGCAGGGGATGCGCTCAATTCCTTTTCTTTAGGCCTTTGAACCGGCAATGGACAAATCCCAAGGTCATGGACACGGGGCCATTGCATCGCAGGACTTGCCGTTTACTTCCCAGCTTACGCCGGTACCAGGCTATACTGCTTGGTGACACAGGCACAATATGCGCGAACAACATTTGCCTAGGGTCGTTACACGAAGTCGAACTCACAACCGCATGATCATTGACCAAACGCGTTACCGATAGACCACCGTGCCGCACAGTGGCGCTGATATATTTTGGAGACTTATGCTGAGACACGTAACAAGGTAAAGGTAAAGATAACGCATTGCTTTACGCGTCTCCATAGAGACTCCCGAGACTTTTTCCAGAGGTCAGACTTCCTATCTTCCGTCTTGGGCGAATAAGCGACCACAGCAACCCATCGACAGGATACCTTTAAGCCTCCAAAGTCGCGTTGCGCATACTCATCTACCGATCCCGAAAGGATGAAGGGCTGAGTGGTATATGACAAACAGCCATCCCTCTCCAAGTGCTAACCATCTCGTGCACATCATCGCTCAACTTAGGCATCAATAATAAGAATTACTGCAATCACACTGTGTTCTGAAGTTTTAGGCATACGGAGCTCAACCGCAGGTTCGCCTGTGCCATGCTAAGTCCGAAGCCTGGATAAAAGAGGAGGATGGTTAGGTGGTAGGATTCAGGTACTAATCACAGGCGCTTTGCAATATACTAGATTCAGAACACTGTGCTGGCCAAACAAGCTGGATGGTGGACAGAAAGAACTGAGAAACGAAGCCCGGAGTGCAAGCGATGCCAGCAGCAAAGGCAACGAATCATGTATGCACTTAATTATGAACCCCTTTCTATCTCTGCGCAAGTCTCTCAATCAAGACTGAGAAATTCCTCTTCAACAAATCCTAATCTGATTTCTCCTCTTCCTCTTGTGCAGATCTCTCTCGCCGCTCCAATTCTAAACACCACCCACCGTATCCGTCTGATCTTCTACCTGCCTCACCTTTGCATATTGACCTGGAATCGAACAGTCAGTCGAGCGTGGAACTGTGGTTTTCTACCGATGTTGTGGTGACTGAGCGCCTGTGAATAAGCTGGTTCCCGCGACTTAGCTTTCTTTGGCGCTGCTGATACGAAAGTATAATAACGATTAAGAAAACATGGAAGAGGAAAGGATTACATACGACTAGAGAATGTTACTGAGGCTGCCATCTTCCAAAGTCATTGACTTTCCTGATTGTCGACGTAGCCCCGTACTTTAGAAAACCGTTCCGCGCTCGACTGGCTCCTCTAATAGTAGGTGTAGAACATCAACGGAGCACAGTTCACCTCTGAACAGACCGAAATAGAAATACTAGAAGCTAAACTAATAAAAGTGAATTTCTCATCTATACAGTGTACAAAAAAGAAAGCTCGAGATTAATTACAAGAACTGACTCTTACTTTCAAAAATTCAAACATTTGAAAGAGCGATATGCTTATGTCAATCTTTCTGAAGCTTGTTAACCTTAATTCCCTCCAGTGTCCATCCTTCCTATGAAAATTCTTTAGGCAACACTGAATGCATTGAAACTGAATGAATGGAAAACTGGATGAATGAAAAACTGGAGGAATTGAAACAGAATAAATGGAAAACAGACGGAAAACTTAAGAAATAGAAAACTGAATGAATTGAAAACTGAATGAATAAAAAACTAAATGAATAGAAAACTAGAGGAATTGAAACAAAATAAATGGAAAACAGATGGAAAACTTAAGGAATAGAAAATTGAATGAATGGAAAACTTAAGGAATAGAAAATTGAATGAATGGAAAACTTAAGGAATAGAAAACTGAATGAATGAAAATTATATACTGAATCAATTAAAAGTTGAATCAATAAAAAGCTGAATTAATGCAAAATGAATACCTTGTTACACACCTTTCTCATTTCTCTCTTGATGTCCAACTCTTCCAACTCGTCAGATTCACGATTGAATGAGTATCATCGTCGGTTTTTGCTTATCGTATCCATCTAAAGCCTGTTCTTGATCAACATTTCTAAGATGCGTTTGAGACTCAACTCTTCTTCTGTCCCATCCTCTGGCTTCATCAGCTGGAAGGCGCTGGTTTTCTGTCTTGGAGGAGATCCGTCAGAGTCCTTTCTGCTCCAAACCCTACAAAAAGAGCGAGGGAATATCAGCAGTGCATTGAATATAGAGAATATAGAGCATAGAATAAAGAGGTTCCAGAAGGGGACTCTGATCACATCTACGCTCTAGGACTACACCTTAATCAGCATTGATAAAGTGCACTAGATCACTGCACTCATCAAAGGACACTGACTCTTGCTGTGGCCGAGTACCAAATCCTGGGCTCTGGGGCCTTCTCGGTAGCTGGTCCAAAGCTTTGGAATTCACTGCCCAGTTCAGTTCGATCTGTCAATTCTTTGATGTCATTCAGGTCTAAACTAAAGACACATCTCTTTCAACTTGCTTACCCACCGTAGCCTGGCTTCTGGTTTCTCTGACCTATTGGAATTCGACCTGGCTTCTTCTGTGGATTATGATAGGATTACGATTTAACTTGAAGCGACCATCGATTAGTGCCTTTGGCATAAAGATAACGGCGCTATATAAGTCCTTAGATTAGATTGGATCTCTCGTACTACGCCCCTATTAGCATTGCGCCACTGCTATATAGGCCTACGGTACAAATTCAGACTTTTATTCTAAAAATGTCGAGAGTCTACGAGAAAATCTTTATATAGTCTCCGAAAATAATTTTAAAAGATTATTTAAAAGTCCCGATAGGGGTTACAAACTGTTACAATAGACTGCTACAAACGCCCCATTTTCCCAACGCGCCTCGAAATACCTCACGGGTTTTGTGCTATTGCTACATAGTTGCAAGTTGCAATCAACAAGAATACAAGTATGCAAGTTACATATAGGCGAGCCTTAAGATAGGAAGATAACGTAACTTGAGCTGAGTTAGAGACAATAGTAGGCTTCACATGTTTTTGGAGGAAGACTGTTCACAGCAGTTTTTTATGCAAAAGGTCACAGTTGTCTTTTGATGTTTTAAGCAGCTCTATAAAGGTAGATTCCGAAGATAGAAAGAACTTTCTAGACTTGAACTTCAATTTAATAATAAAACGTAATTAGTGACTTCTATCGCGGCGGTGTCTACTGCACGAAGCATCAACCGATGGCGCAACAAATCCAAGCCGCAATCAGGTCAACGTCCAGAAGGTCAGTCCACTAAGACAGAGAGGATGCCTATAGTGGATAAGCCAACTGAAAACGTAAGCCTCGAGGTCAAGAATGCAATATTACATATAATGCGACATTCGGTATGAAGCCAGTGAAGCTGATGAAAGATATTTGCATTTTATTTTGAAGAAGTAACATGCAAAAGCCAAAACAAAATGGTTTTGAACCACATGGAGCTTTTAGAATAAATGTGGATATACTGCAGAACACTGCATTCGCTTAGTCCAGAACAAACAAGTGCACAAGCTACTGTTTAGCCACTAAGAAAATAAGAAAACACACATGAAAAAGGCACTTTGGAAAATAAGGAAACATAACAGAAATGAAGCCAACATGGGAAAATATGAAAACATATATGAAATGAAAATAATGTTCAAAAATAAGAAAACATACATTAAATGAAATCAACATACAAAAAAAGCAGCCAGTGTGTGACGCTAAGAAAACATACACTGAAAGAAACCAGTGTGCAAAAGAAACCAGCATTTGCATAGCCTACTCTACAACCAACAAGTGCACAAGCCATTGTTTAGCCATGTGACCATGTCAGAAATGCCTGACGTGATTAATTGACATGATGCAGTAGAAAAAAATACCTGCAAGTGGACAACAATGTGAAGTCATAACTAGTAAATTGTGGAATACGGTAACCGATTGGTTAGAGCGTTCGGCTTGTAGCGCGGAGTACGTGTTCGACAGTCCCCAAGACAGTGACTGTGTAGTGACTTTGAGCAAGTCCTTCACTCACAATTATTCAGTGCCATCGATAGATGCTTAGACGTTTGATAGTGGCGCTTCATAAATGCAGAATAATAATTATTATTATCAAGGGTGATAATATGATTTTGCAAGGTCAATAGATGAATGTGAAGAGAAAGACTGCATACGCTGGTGGATTGCAAAAAGAATTGCTTCTGACTTATCTGGGTTGACTGCAAGACCATTAAAGCAGAACCAAATGCCACAGTGTTCGAGTTCAGTTTTGGTACGCATCTGGCGATAACAACTGACTAATGCTCCAACCTATTACTGTTCTGCCAATCAATAATCAATGATGTCCTCGTTCATAAGGATTCTATATAGAGATACTTAGACATGCATGCATATACATGTATGTATACACTGAAAGAAACCAGTGTGCAAAAGAAACCAGCATTTGCATAGCCAACTCTACAACCAACAAGTGCAAAAGCCACTGTTTAGCCAAGTGACCATATCATCAGTCAGAAATCTGACATCTGCACCTTTGTATGCATGCATGCATGCATGCATGCATGTATGTATGCATGTATGTATGTATGTGTGTGTATGTGTGTGTGTGTGTGTATTCAACGCATTTGCGGTATATTTTGTTATTTTACCTTTAATAGACGCAACGCAGAGCGGAGTATCATCAGCATATAACTGCAACATTGTGCTATGCATGTGTCCAATTTGTCAAAAAAGAGAAATATAAATTGGTAAAGAAAAGGCCCAATGACCGAATCCAGTGGCAACCTAACCGACAGGCAATGGAATCAGACCGACATGTGCAAATGCATGATTCAAATCAAAAGATAAAAGAAGAGATATTACATCAGAATCCACTGAATGAAGTGTGTTGCTATGTTCTTAAATGGGCCACTGAGAGCAGTCTAGTTGAATCATGTTTATGATCAGCGGACTGAACGTTTTCTTGCTTACTGAGAAACCTTTTGTTCTTGCTTTTCTGAGTTACATAAATGGCGCTATAATAAGTCTCTACAAACATACATACATACATACATGCATACATATACACATACATACACACATACATACATACACATACATACACACATACATACATACACACATACATACATACATACACACATACATACACATACATGCACACATACACACACACATACATAAATTTCGGAGATGTTAGCTGCCACTGAAAACTCGCAAGAAATAGATGTTCCAGCAGTTTACTGGTTTTACCTTTGCTCCAAAGCTTGTACTTTCGTATCATGTCGTGTCAGTCCAATCCGAGCCACCTCTGCCTTGCCAATTTCGTTTTGACTGAGCTCCTGTAAATACGCTGGTTCCCGCGACTTGGCTTTCTGGAGTTCTGAAGAAACCTGAAATTACGATTAGGATACGTATTCACTCTTCGTCTCTCACAGGACTGTTTGCACTGATCCATCTAACTTTTCATGTAGTAAAGTCTCGAATGTTCAAGAGTGTCATCACGTGACAAAGAAGGCGCAAAACCATGATTCAACCGCGACCATTAAGGGCGCGAAATTGTCATTCAACCGTGACCATTAAAGTGGAAACCGTCACCCAACCGTGACAATTAAAGGTCATCTAACTACGACCTTTTACATAGAAACTGCGGTGAACAGTTTTCCTCCAAACACCCGTAGGACCACTGTTTCGTCTTAGTCAGCTCAAGTTACGTCTTATTCCCATCTTAATTAAGGCGCATCTATTTTTAACTCTTACACGTGACGACACTTTTGAGAGGGTCCTCACTCAGTGGCGGATTTAGTGGGAGGGGCGATTATAACATATAAACGTGTAAATATACATACGCACGCACGCACATACACAGGACATACATGCATGCATGCATTCTTCGATGCTCAATATCAACTCGCAATCGGCACACACACACAAAGTTCTCCTGAAATGATTGTTGACAGACACAAATCCTATTGTGCCCAACCTGTTATACCGATCACAATGACACGCACAGTGGTGACTCTTCGAGTTACCTGCAGCATTATAGACCTACTTTTCAGCGGCGCTGTGTAATGTAACTACTGTATGCCTGAATGTAAATGTAAATCTCAGAAATTTCTCAGCGCCACACAAAAGCCGCGTCTTCGAGACTAGCTTATTCACCGAAGCTATATCGAATCAACTCAGTAAAAACCAGGTTACTGGGTCAGTTTCGGTACCAGGTCAGAATCCGGGTCAAAAGCGATTACGATGACAGCTGTGGTTGTACGATGGTCCAGGATCGAACAGTCTGAAAAGTTCGGTCTTTAATCTGTTCAGTGAAATGTCCCAGAAGAGAGGCAAGCAACAGTCATGAGTCCTATTTTATCGCTCAACTTTGCAAACATTTCTGATCCGAGCTGCAGATCCATAACTTCACGCTATTAAATTTAAAGCAGCGCTATATTTTTCCACAAATAATTTAACCAAACTACCGTAACACTAAATAAAGTTCAGTTTTGAACAAGAATGAAAAACATTGCGTGGTTATTATCGACAGCTGTCTGGGAAGCTCATCATTTTAGTTAGTTTTCGAAACATTTAATATATCGTCGCCTATTGAGCATCTCACAAAAGCGCCTAACTGGTGTCAATATGCAAACCTTGCTTAGATAGTTAGATAGCTAGCTCACAATAGCTTTTTAGCGCCATTGTTTAAACTGGTCTCCCTGCCGTGGCTTTTGTATGGCGCCGAGAAATTCGGAGACTTACATTCATATTTACATACAGTATTTTCACAGTGGGGGATTTAGCTGTAGACGTGGGATTTAGCTACAGGCGGTTTGTCACCTCCCTCTCTTGGTTTAATGCCGGCGTCAGTCAGCCCAGACCAATGCATGGTGGACTGCCAGAATGTGGCGCCCATTGGAATTGCTCTTCCGCCCACGCAAACAATCTTGGAGCCGCCATTGATATATCCCTCTTGTTCAGGCTACTTCCTTCCCATTAGCAAGGAATTGGCGGGCATCCAGATCTGAGAGAGGGCGACAAAACTATTTTAAGTTAGCAGATGCATAATGCAACCGAAATCTGAGAGCAGCGGCGCTTTAGGATGGGCAGCAAATGGCAGATATAATTATATGTATTACACAAAATTTATAAATAGCACCAACTAGTCTATTCGCACCTGCATGGAAAAGACGTGCCGCCTGCGTAATCCGACCTGATTCCAGACAGACAGACAGACATACATACATACAGACAGACAGACATACATACAGACAGACAGACAGACGGAATGTAAAGGTGTGGTCATCAGGTGTGGGGAAGTCGTGTTACCAGCGAACATTGATCTAATGGTCTTTTTCCGAAACTGTGCTGCCACCTAGCTGGAAAGTAAACGGCAAGTCCTGCGATGCGCTGGCCCCATGTCCAGGACATTAGGATTCGTCCACTGTCAGCTAAAGGGCCTATAGAAAACGAATAACCCCTCCCCTAAGTCTCACCTGTGGGACATGGGAAACTTTATATAACTGCTGAGACTATTCCCATAAAATACACATCCTCCTCATACATTTCGCTTCTCCTGATGGATCATTTAGCGCAATTGCATATAAGTAAGTTGGTCTCCCTTACACGGCTTTTGTGTGGCGCCGAGAAATTTTGGAGGTTTACATTTACACTTACGTATATCCCAGTGGCGGATTTAGCTAGAGACGCCCCTCTTGGTTATACGCCGGTGCCCCTCAGACCAGAACAGTGCATGGTGGATTTTGGCGCCCCTCTGGAAATGCTCTGCCCCCATGAAAATAACCATGGAGACGCCATTGATATATCCCAGGGATTCAGGCTATTTCCCATTTAAATGGGATTGGCGCGCATCTAGATCTGAGATAGGGCGACAAACTATTTTAAGTTGGCAGGTGCTTAACGCAACCGAAAGCTGAAAACAGGTGCGCTGTAGGATGAGCAGCAAATGACATAATTATATGCAGAGAACTTAAGCTACTAAATTTAGAAATGTGGCCAACAATTCTATTCGCACCTCCACACAGCATACGTACTACCTGCCTTAATCCGACCCAATTCCAGGCAGACAGACAGACAGACAGACATGCAGATTGTAAAGGAGTGGTCGATACGTGCGAGATTCGTGTTACCAGCGCGCAATTTGATCTAGTGGTCTTTTTCAAAACTGTGCTGCCACCTAGCTGGAAAGTAAACGGCAAGTCCTGGAATTCACTGGCCCCGTCAAAAAGAAAAGGAATTGAGCGCCTCCCTTCGTCTCACTTGTGGGATATGGGAAACATTACTGCTGAGACTAACCCCATAAAATACACATCTTTCGCTTCCCCAATGGGTCGTGTAGCGCCATTGTAGAAAAGTTGGTCTCTCTGACGAGGCCTTTGTGTGGCGCTGAGATATTTCGGAGGTTTACGTTTACATATCTCCCACTGCTTTAGACTACCCCCTCAATAAAAAAGGGGTCGGCGGTCATTCAACTGAGACAGGGCAGCAGAACTATTGTAAGTAGGATGGTGCTTAACGCGGCTGGCTTTGGCGGACTCGCGCCTAAAACTGAAAACAGGTGGACAGCAAATGACAGATAATTATATGCAGAGAACTTAAGCTAGTAAATTTGTAAATGGCGCCAACAAGTCTATTCGCATCTCCCTAATTCGGCCCAATTCCAGACAAACGAACAAACAGAGACAAACAAATATGCAGATTGTAAAGGAGTGGTCAACACGTGTATGAGATTTATGTAACCAGCGCGCGATTTGATCTAATGGTCTGTTTCAAAACTGTGCTGCCACCTAGCTGGAAAGTAAATGACAAGTCCTGCGATTCACTAGCCCCGTGTCTAGGACTTTGGGATTCGTCCGTTGTTGGTTCAAGGGCCTAAAGAAAAGGAAATGAGCGCATCCTCTGCGTCTCACTTATGGAATCTGGGAAACTGTACTTTAGTGCTGAGACTATCCCCATAAAATACACATCTTCCTCATACATTTCGCTTCTCCTAATAGGTCGTGTAGCGCCATTGTCGAAGTTGGTCTCTCTGAAGAGCATTTGTTTGGCGCCGAGATATTTCTGAGGTTACATTTACATATCTCCCACTGCTTTAGACTACCCCCCCCCCTCAATTGAAAAGGGATCGGCGGTCATCGAACTGAGACAGGGCGGCAAAATTAGTGCGTGTAGGCAGGTGCATAACGCAGCTGGCTTTCATGGACTCGCGCCGAAATCTGAGAGCAGGTGCGCTGTAGGATGGGCAGGAAATGATATATAATTATATGCAAGCAGAGACTTAAGAGTGCTAAATTTAGAAATAGTGTCAACAAGTCTATTCGCACCTGCATGCCATCTGCCTAATCCGAACGAACTCCAGACAGACAGACGGACGAACAAACACAGAGACAAACAGACACACAGACATACAGATTGTAAAGGAGTGGTCAACACGTGTATGGGATTCGTGTAAAAAGTGCGCGATTTGACCTAATGGTCTGTTTCAAAACTGTGCTGCCATCTAGCGAATGCAAATGAAACATTTTCATCAGCGCACGATGACGACGCGTTCTCTTGTCCGAAGGCAGGTCCATTGGCTTTATGCCACCCGGGGATGAGGTGAGAGAGGTGGTTTTCCGTTGCCTTCCTCACAGACAATTGTGGGTGAGCAACTTGTCCAAGGCCACTACGCAGGGGCTTAAGGTAGATTGGAACCCGCGACCCTCCAATTACGAGGCACCGACCATACCACTACGAAACCGAGTCCCACGATTTACGATACCGATAGTAAAACAATTATGGTTTCATTTGTGCACCTGTCTCTCTTTGAGTCAAAAACCTCATAATTTTTAAAATAATAATTAGGGTATAAAATTAGCTAAAGTAATTTTAAAAGAGGAGAAAGTGAAAAGGGAAAATGTGTTAACTAAATGTGGGCTATGGATCGACATCTCTATTTAGAATGTGAATTGGCTGGTCTGCCTCACAGAATCCGTGCAGCGCAGTCTCACAGGTTTACATGACACTATCCACTGGTTTTGAGAAATGTGACGCAAATGCATCAGTAGTATGCAGCCATAACTATGTCACGGGAAAAGGCATACATACATACATATATACAAACATACATACATATATGCATGCATGTATGTATGAATTCAACATACATACATACATACATGCCTAAATCTCTTTTTATAGAATCCTTAAGAGGATCAATTATCATTGATAATTAATTCATTGACAGAACAGAAATAGGCCGGTGCATTAATCAGTTGTCACCGCCACATGCGTACCAAAAATCTTGAAATATAGCCGATGTGGGATGGACAGCAAATGGCAGATAATTATATGCACAGAACTTTCGCTACTAAATTGTAAATGGCGCCAACAAGTCTATTCGCACCTGTAGGCAGCGCATTTGACTAATCCGACCCAATTCCAGACAGACGAATAAACACAGAGACAAACAGATACACACAGACATGCAGAATGCAAAGGAGTGATCACACGTGTATGGAATTCGTGTAAAGAGCGCGCGATTTGATCTAATGGTCTGTTTCAAAACTGTGCTGCCACCTAGCTGGAAAGTAAGTGACAAGTCCTGCCATTCACTGGCCCCCCGTCCAGGACACTGGGATTCGTCCATTGTCAGTCCAAGAGCCTAAAGAAAAGGAAATTAGCTCCCCCTACGTTTCACTTATTTAATATGGAATATAGGAAACTGTACTTTAGTGTTGAGACTGTCCCCATAAATTACACATCTTCCTCGTGCATTTCGCTTCTCCCAATGAGTCGTGTAAAAGTTGTTCTCTGTGGCGAGGCTTTTGTGTGGCTTTGAGAAATTTCGGAGGTTGCTTTAACATATCTCTCGCTGCTTTAGACTCCCCCCTCAATTAAAAACGGATCGGCGGTCAACCAACTGAGAGAGGGCGGCAAAACTAGTTTGTGTAGGCAGGTGCATGGAGCAGCCGGCTTTGGTGAGAGCAGGTGCGCTGTAGGATGGGCAAGAATTGACCTGTAATTTATGCAAACAGAGACCTAAAAGGAGTCAACAAGTCTATTCGCACCTGCATGCCACCTGCCTAATCCGAACCAATTGCAGACAGACAGACAGACACACTCACAAACACAGAAACAAAAAGACACAAAGGCATACAGAATGCAAAGGAGTGGTCAACACGTGTATGGGATTCGTCTAAAAAGCGCGCGATTTGATATAATGGTCTGTTTCAAAACTGTGCTGCCACCTGGCGAATGCAAATGAAACATTTCCAATAGCGCACGCGTGTAATTACCGTGATGATGATGATGATGATGATGATGATGATGAGTTCTCTGCCCGAAGGCATGTCAATAGGCTTTATGGCCCCGGAATGAGACGAGTGAGGTAGTTTTTCGCTGCGTTCCTCACAGACAACTGTGGGTTAGCAACTTGTCCATAGTCGCTACGCAGTGGCTTGAGGCTGATTCGAACCCGCGACCCTGCTATTGAGGCACAGACCATACCACTACACCACCGAGTCCCACGATTACGATAGCGATCGTAAAAACTTATGGCTTCACTTGTGCACATGTCTCTCCGAGTCAAACCTCATTTTTTATAAATAAAAATTTTGGCATAAAATTAGCTAAGTAATTTTAAAAGAGGAGAAAGTGAAAAGGGAAAATGTGTTCACTGAATGTGTGGGCTACGGATCGACATCTCTGTTTAGTAAGTTAATTGGCTGATTCACAGATTCATTACATGATACTATAGATCCACTGGTTTTGCCACGAGAAAAGGTATACATAGATACATATATACATACATTCATTATTATTATTACTGTAAGAAGATTTATAAAGCGCAAGTTAATATAACCAAATACACCGCAAACACACACACACATACATACATGCATACATGCATACATACATACATACATACATGCACACATATATGCATGCATGTCTAAGTATCTCTATATAGAATCCTTATGAACGAGGACATCATTGATTATTGATTGGCAGAACAGAAATAGGTCGGAGCATTAGTCAGTTGTTATCGCCAGATGCGTACCAAAATCTTGAAACACAGGCGATGTGGGATGGGCGGTCAATGAAGTAGATCACGTAGCCTACATGCAAAGGGAAAATTTATTAAATACAGAAATACTGATAACAAAGTCTTTGAACCTGCAATGGCATACGTTCCCGCTGCCTAATGCACCACAAACACAGACAAACAGATATGCAGGCAGACATCCAGGCAGAGAAACAATGTAAAGGAGTGGTCAGTATGTGCACAGGATTCGTGTAAAGGTTGACAGAATTGACCTAATGGGACGCTTTCAAACTGTGCTGCCACCTAGCGAATGCGAAAGAAACATTTCAACAGACGTGTCTATTTACAGCCGCTATTGTAATCATAACTGTAATCGTAAACTCAAGATTTCTTAAGCGCCAATTTAAGTGCATGGGGGACCTAGCACCACATGACGCTTATATATGGAAATCTTTTAAACTAGATGCTCTGTGCAATGGGCAGAAAATAGCATACATGACTTAATTATATCCAGAGAAATTATTCAAGAGTACTAAATTTAGAAATACCGCCAGGAGCCTTTTGCACCTGCAGGCAACATATATTCCAGCTGTATAATCAGCTATAAACACGACAAGCACGGAGACAGCCAGACGTACAGGCAGAAAGATTCTAAAGGAGTAGTCAATACGTGTAAGCTCATAGGATTCGCGAGACGAATGCCAGAATTTAATGGAATGGGATTTTGAAACCGTACTGCCATCTAGCGAATGCAAAGGAAACATTTTCAATAAGTGCGAGTCTGTTTAGGTGAAAGATCGTAATAGAATTTTGATGTCACTAGGACACATGTCCAAAGAATTTTCTTCAACTCAAACATCGTTTTCATTAATACAAAAATGGGGCATAAAATTACTCAAACTAGAAGGGAAAATGAAAATGTCGTCTCCACTCAATGTTGCGTACCGATCGACACCTCCATTTAACTCCATTTATGCTATGTATACGATGGCCTCTGGCTTTTTGTTATATCATATCTGCATTTATTAAGCTCCACACTCTATTTACTAAGCCTCAATCGATGGCTTTTAACTGTTGAGAGCCGAGACGAAATTGTTGTCCTTCTGCATGCAATACAACAGCGCAGCGTCACGCCTTCTCGATGGATTGGCCTCCCTCTTAATCTGCGTTTCATTCTAACGAGAAATGCTATATAAACTTTTCACCAACAGTTAAAAACTGTTTTCTTGCGCTGAAGCTGGACTGGGAGCGCCTATGGGTATACTACTTGAACGGGCGCTATCTAAATGTTCTGAATGTCTCCACAAGCGGAAACCGGGAGGTTATTGGTCCTTTTGTTGTCGTTAAAAATTTTTGACCGAAATATCTTGGTTTTTCGGCATAAATATTTTACATGTTCGAGACTAAATATGAAGCACCAGGATACGAAAGCAGAAATGAAAAAAGCTTGAAAAATATATTATGGTGTAGACACATTGGCTGGTTTTGCCTACATTCGCTAGAGAGCACGACTTACTTTTAATCCAACTTCTATTTATTGATTTTTGTTTTTGGTTAACGCCATTTTGTAGACTTAGACAAGAAAGGATATTCGCAGTTTGCAAAGTTTATTATTATATTAACAAGAACGGATTAATACTTCGATTTGTTTGCATCTTTTGTGATTTGAATATATTTCTTTATATATATATATATTTATATATATATTTTTGAGAACTACCATCATCCATTTATACATATTTTTCATACTTTGCATACAGACATACAGACAAGAAACAAACCCAACGAATACATCTGGGACAATATGAGAAAATAAATACAGCCAGAAGGAACTTAATTATTTTTGCAGCAGTGATAAGGTGAACTTTCGTGAATAAACTTTGATTGCCTTACATTTGTTCCGTTGTGTGACTTACCAATCGTACCAAATGTGCACGCATTTGGGTGTGCTGTTCAATTCCACCATGTCATTTTCCAGACATGTTCAGGTTATATGCAGATCAGCTCAATTTCATATACGGAATATTTGTAGAATCAGATCTCTTTTGCCTCAGACTGTCTTAATTCAACTAGCTGATGATGCACTGTTTCTAGCAGGCTTGACTACTGCTATTGGTATTACTGAGAGTGATGTGGAACCGAACCCTTTTGCCTATCGATTTTATTTTGACAGCGCCTGTGAATAAGCTGGTTCCCGCGACTTGGCTTTCGTTGGGTGCTGTAGAAATCTTGCGATTATGATTATGATTACAATTACTGAGGGGGATATGCAAAAACTACAAATTTTTCAAAACTCTCTTGCCCGAGCGTCAACAAGAACCCTAAATATCAGCATATTAAACCAGTATCACATTCATTGCACTGGCTGCACATTAAACAAAGAATTCATTTAAAAATTTATTTTATAGTTCACAAGGTATTACATTTAAATCAGCCAACCTATCTACATTCCATGCTCACCCAAAAAACTAATAGACATTGCACTCGATTCATGGACACTGTGACTCTTACTGTGCTCTATACTCCAACAGTGTGGGCTCTCTGCCTTCTCAAGCTGGTCCAAAGTTTTGGAATTCACTGCCAAGTTCAATTCATTCTGCCAATTCTTTGATGTCATTTAGGTCCAAACGTAAGACACATCTCTTCCAACTGTACCCACCGTGGCCTGGCATCTGGTTTCTCTGACCTATTAGAATTCAACCTGGCATCTCCAACAAATTATGATTTTTGACCGCAGTTTGACTTGAAGCGACCATCGACTGATGTCTATGGCATTATGATAACAGCGCTATAGAAGTTTCTAGATTTGATTCTAAAGTGTCATATATTGCAGTATACATGTTTCAAAGATAAGTCATTTGAAGTCCTGAAAGCACAAGTTTGCTTGGTGTGTGCTGGTTCTGTCTCTGTTTTTGTGCCTTTGCCCTGTCTATTTTTGCCTGCATATATGTGTATCTACTTATTTGTATACCTGTCTGCCTGTTTATAAATATGTTCTCAAATACAACTGTATTGTAATTGTAGCATAACTTTTAACAGCACCACTAAAATGTCTGTAAGCGGCAAGATTTGCATTTGATTCAACTCGTGTTTAATTTTATATGTTATATGAAATTTGACATTTTAAACTTTATATCAGCTATGCTTGTTTTGATAGGAATGCCACGTCGATGCTCGATTTCTACATGAAATAAGATTTCAGATGCTTGGAAATCATGGAAAACTAAATACTAGAGACTCTACGTCCTAATAAATAAAGCTGGTTTGAGAACAAAGATTTGTATAACCCAAATATCCAGTTATTGCAAGTAGACATTAGTGTAGGAAATTCAGTATACATGTGTTAAAAAGGACTTCACTGGTTAGCACAAGTATAACAAAAGCCACGACAATTTACCTGTACTTCTACTTTACGCTGTTTTATGCGTGACATTTTCCATCACGATGGAAAGCACAGAGTCATCAGATCTGTTCAATAAAAAGTTCCAACTGTGTGTTAACATTGAGAATCAAGGTTTCTGTCATTTTGGTCTAAAAGAAGAATGTAACAGAGACATGGAAATCAGCTCCAGAGCACAATCCGTCATCTGCTTATTATGCGGTAAAGGATTTGCATCTACAAATGATCTAAACATTCACAAAAGAAGTCATTCTGGTGAATCTAAACTCTACAAAAGCCAGCTGTGTAATGAGTCATTTGACAGTGCTCTAGAGTTAATAATTCATGAAAAAATCCACATCACAACAAAATCATACAAATTTACTTTCTGTGCTAAAGCTTTCATTACAACCTAAGTCACCAATGATGTAATTTTTATGTTGTATTTTAAGAAAAAAACTTTCTAACTATCACTATCCTAACTTATATAATTCTGCTAAAACAGGAAAGTTTGTAGGCAAATGGTTCTCTAATAGCAAGGCATTTGCAGGTTTGTTTGCAACTCATATAAGGTCTCTTATGCCTAAGATACAATCACACACATACATGCTGTTAGAGGTGCTCATCTGAAGCAGGAGCTAAACTTGAAACAGGATTTGTTGCTTCTCCACATAAGTAAGTTGATAGGTGACCTTCAGACAGGTCAACAAATGTGTCTTCTGTTGGGTTATCACAGTCATGACAACAGGGCTTTATAAATTCTTTTTCAGTTTCAAACATTTCATTGCATATTTCACAGCCAAAAATTCTAACTTTTATAGGATTTGTATCAGCAATAATGACTGATTGATATCAAGAGTGTTGTGTTTCATCTCGACTTGACTTCCAAGTCTTTGCTCAAATGAAAGGTCTCGCCAGTGTTCTGTCACTGTCATATCCTTTTTACCTTCACAGTTGTCATCTTCAGTAAATATACTGGCTCTCTTATGTGAAGTACTTTCATGACATCTTTCTGTGCTGGGACATAATTCACTCTGATATATTTTTACTCTAGTGTGGGTTCCTTCATGTCATTTGAGATTGCCCCTCTGTTTATATGTTTTGTTGCATAATTCACATTTGAATGGTTTTTCCCAATGTGTGTTTTCATGTGCCTTTTGAGATTTTCAATTAGTGTAAATGCTTTCGGGCATATCTTGCATTTGCATGGTTTTTCTCTAGCGTGTGTTCCTAAGTGGACTTTGACAGCACTACTGCATTTGAACCTTTTGTTACACAATCCACATTTGTATGGCCTTTCTCCAGCGTGGGTTCTTATATGTTCTTTCAGATGATGATTCTCTGCAAATACTCGGTGGCAAAAATTGCACTTGTGTGGCGTTTAAAGTAGTAGAGCATAATATACACAGCCTCTGTTACATTCCTCACTATGTATAACACGTAATAAAACTTATCAACGGATTAAGACACATTTCTGTTCCTGTTACTGGCTTTTTGTACGGCCATCTAGCGAAATGTTAATGAAATATTCGACTCATCACGTTTCAAAGAGGATTAACCGATAAAATGTTAATGAATTAGTACGAACTGGACAATACCTTAAGGCAACACGGATTTTTTTAAAATTCACCAAAACGGTATATTAAATGAATTATGCGATACAGATACAAGTTCATAAGCTGTCCAAATATTTGTCGAATTCAAAAGGAGATTCGTCTCTGTAAGTAAAATCCACCACCGAGGCCAGCATGGCCACAAGGTCCCGTAAGGAACCCATACGTGGTTCACATGGGTCTCATCAAATCTGTCTATTTGCACTCTGGCAGTGACACTCGTTGGATACAGATTCAAATACAGATTCGCCAAAATCCGGAAATGCAGTAGATTCAAATACAGATTTGCGTATAGATATAAGCAAAATGCACCAACCTCAGCCTTCTGGACATGAAAAAGTGGATAGCGCCAGACGGCGTCACAACGCGGGCGCACGGGCACTATCTCACCGAGCGTGAATACCTAGCGCAAAAAACATGACGCAAATAATATTACAGGGTGGCGTCTCTCCGCTCTGTCCGGCCAGCGTCCACTCCGGCCAAGAATGTTAAACGTGTCATTCAAATTCACCAAAATTCTACCAACCGCAGGGAATCGAACACCGTCCGCTAGGCTGTAAGCGCCGAACCCTAACCTGTAGACCGCCACTGGACGGAACGCTACCACTACTGAATGTTGCCACGACATTAGATATGACTCCTCTGAGGTTAATACTAAAAATTCTATACACATTCAGTAACCCCAAACTTCGGTATGTATGTAACAATATTATGTAAGTAATATGTGTTTTGAGTTATTCAGGTGTGTGAGAATTTTTTTTAGTATCGGTCTACCATGTCAGCGTCCGTGTATATGTGTTAGACACTCTTTGTATGTGTGAGTGCTGTTGCCGTTTGATAGTGTTCGAATGTAACCGACTTCCGTTGACTAGGGTTTGCACTTACGCATCTTTTTCTGTATTAAGTATGTTACAGTGTATATGCACGGTGTCCAGAGAAAAGGAACATATTTCTGGTCCATTAAATGCAGCCGTGTGAACAGTTGCTCATGATATTCGTGTGAAATTGTTGCCCTTAAATTTGTATATGTACCCGTGTTAGTATATCTCTTTCTCTCTCTCTCTCTCTCTCTCTCCTCTCTCTCTCCTCTCTCTGTCTCTGTCTCTCTGTCTCTCTCTCTCCTCTCTCTCTCTCTGTCTCTCTGTCTCTGTCTCTCTCTCCTCTCTCTGTCTCTGTCTCTGTTTCTCTCTCTGTCTCTCTCTGTCTCTGTCTCGTCTCTCTCTGTCTCTCTCTCTGTCTCTCTCTGTCTCTCTCCTCTCTGTCTGTCTGTCTGTCTGTCTGTCTGTCTGTCTGTCTCTCTCTCTCTCTCTCTGTATCTCTCTCGCATGCAAGTAATGAAATCAGTAGCAGTCCCCAAGGTCATCCACACCGTCAACGTCGATGGCCTACTTGATGAAAAGCAATGACATCTGTAGCAATGCAAGCAAGCACGCAGGCTACCAATGAAATCAGTAGCAGATGAAAAGTAAGCAAGCAGGCTAGCAGTGAGTAGCAGATGAAGCAAGCAAGTTAGCAGCAGTTGCCGCTGAAGTCAGTCAGTTGCAGGTCAAGAAAGCAGTTCCAGTCAAGCAGTTGCAGTTGAAGGAAGCAGCAGTTAAGCAGCAGTTCAGGCAAGCAAACTTGGGAAGGGATGAAGATCTACACGATGCTTACCCTTAGCTGAGTTCTGGCGACTGTCTTGTGAGAAGAGGATGAGGAACAGTGGCTACAACAAATGGAAACTCCAGCTGAAGACCATCACCTGACTTCTCCAGATGCAAACCAATCTAGATAGACATCAACATAATGCAAATTATTACACATTCATATAGCCCCTTTCAATCACAAACAGCACAAAGACATAATTATGAGTAATGCTTGCCTCAGCATACAGCTTATAATAAGGCAGAGAAACGAAGAAAGAGAGACAAAGAGATAGGGCCTAACAGATAAAAAATCAATTGTTATCAGTGGAAATCTAATTTTCTGATATTCAGAGTCATCCATAATTTTACAAACGAGATGATGAATTTATAAAAAATCTACTCAGATTTAGCAAATACAATTTAACATGCGTAAAAGGATCCACTGAATGAAAGAGATTTGACATCGGTTATTCAGTAAGGTTCAAACACTACGCGAAAACCAATCGCCCACTGTCATTTTGAAGTAATTTTTGTATTAAAAATGTTTTATGTCACTGGGGCCAAACAGATTAAATAATAAATTGTTACTAGTGTGGCTGTGGAAATGGATTTTCCTGAAAATCTGATTTCTCCGTACAAAATGGCGAGCGTTGAAAGAATTCATAGATGCACTAAAAGCTGGATTGCTTAAAAAACTCAAATGCCCATGCTGGGCAAGAGACACAAAAATCTCACTGTCAATAAAAGTCAACAAAATATCATTCTTTATATGCATAATTACATTATTATTAAGAATAGGTTTCTGACATGGTCCTATAATTTTACAGATAGAGTCCAGCTGATTCACACACAGATATAACATCAGAAGATGGAGAAACTAGACCACCTCTGTCCTTAATTGGAGAAACTAGACCACCTATGTCCTTAATTGGAGAAACTAGACCACCTCTGTCCTTAATTGGAGAAACTAGACCACCTCTGTCCCTAATTTCAATCAAGCCAAAATCATTGTGGCTAACATCATCTTGTCTCACATCACAGATCGTAGTGAACCAAGGCATAACTCACAAGACACGTCGGATTCTAATGATCTCACAACAAAACCAGAAATATAAACAACAACATTATCAACAAATTTTTACAAAGATCCTATATTTGGCAGATAGCCATGGTCAAAACAAACTGAATCAGATTCCTTAACAACATCATTTAGGCTGGAATGAGAAATGCTATCATGGTCCACATTCAATCTGCTCTGCATTTTCTCAATGGAGTTATTAATTGTCAACAATTTGGAACTATTCATTGGCTCACAGTTACCAGCAGCATGCAACTGAAGAGGAGATGGGTTATTATTGCTGTCCCGCGACTACGTACAACCGCAAAGAAGAGCTCCAAGTGATCTTAACAGAATTTATATGTTAACAGATATTTCATCAGTGACTCCTGTTTAACTAAACTGTCAAAGAGTCGAATATCACTTTGAGCAGATGCCAGAAAACCTATCCCTCCTGTCTTTCGCAACCTGTTGCTAATTAACTGCCCATTGACAAGTTTTAGTCCAATGAAATACTGGAGAGCACTTAGCAGAAAAGGCCACCAAACCCCTTCATTTTCTAAGCGCATCGGCGCCTTACACTCCTTTGCCAAAGGATTCCTACTGTTCAAAATGTCAAAAAGTCTATCTATAATCCTTATAAATTTAACTGTAGCAGAAGAGTTCTTAAATTTTTTATCTGTATCTCGCGATGCTCCCAGTAACTTGGCCATGGCAATATTTGCACGGCAACCATCAAAAGTAAGTGACATAACATCTACACCAACAGCAACAAGTTTTTCTAAACAACATCACTAAGTTTGCACGTTCAGCAACATTTAGAGCAGCTACAAGAAAATAGGCCACTGGCACTTTCCAGCTATCGGTCAGAAAACCAATCATAAATATAAGTGCCTCATTAGCCACAGGCAGACCAGCCATAGCATCAATTTCAATTCCCATTTCCACATATCCTACAAATTTGTCTAGTGCAGAGTCAAAGCCTAGTTGCTTCTGAATAGCAGTTTCACCCATCATGAAAGAACGCAACATTCTGCCACCAACACACCATCTTGCTCTACCTTCCAGAGACAAAAATACTTCATCGTGAAATCCTTGGTTCCAGTTAATGCATTTGTACCAAGAACTGATGGTCTGTGGGTGCGGCAAGCATTTGTTAAATGTTCGTCGGACAAAATCATAAGCTTTAGAAGAGTAAAATTTTAAAATAAGAGCAAATGCATGTAGTTCTGGTGAATATGACCTCACTAGTTCACCAAAACTTTTCTTCAAACAGCTCATTACCAAATCAAAAGCAGGACCAGAAAACGATGCACAAAGGTTGTCAGCTCCCTGCTGTGAAAACATTTGTTTAATTTTCAGATCAGAAATCAAAGTTTTCACAGAATAAACCCATACCACTAATCTCCGGCTTTTTTGCTGGCTTGTTTTCAGACGCTTTTGCATGACTTCCAGTTTAGGATGAGCTTCATCCACGCGTCGCCTTAGTGTCCGAGGGCTTGGCATAGAATATGGGTGATCTGCATTATCTCGAGATGTGCTAGTTGCAACTGTTGCCACTGGTTCTGTTGAAGGGAGATGTAGTAATCCAGAAACAGCAGGCATTGGCACAGATCTGTCTTTTGGAGCTCTGCGTGACTTACAGTTCTTCTGCAGATGTAACAGTAGACTGAGGATGGTTGGAACAGCATCTGTAAATATCACAGTATTAGCCCTGAATATTTCATTAGACAGATACTTCAGAGACTGGAATTTACAAGATTTCTGGAAAGGGTTTTTGCTCATGGCTACATTTGTTTTAAAGACCTATTTATTTCTCAAGCCAGACCAATCTGTACATGGAGACTTAAAATGGCATGCAGTGCTGATGAATCTCACCCAGCAAAATGTCTTCACCAGGTGAGCAGGGTCAAGGCTAAAATGGTCGCTATACAAAATAATGAAAACATTTAACATTTATCATGTGGACACTGCACCATAGGGCAACAAAATGGTGAAGCTGGCTGGCATGGCTGGCAACATATAGCTTATATAGTAAATAAACATTTGTAACATTCGCCTTCCCTCATGTAGCGACTCCCCTGTCACTCTATCCTCGCTCTTAGCTCTCACTCGCTCACTTCCACTTAAAGTGTGCAGAAGAGGGGGTATCGCGGCGTCTAGCAGGAATCTACTGCTGGACTTGCCTAGATAAAATATTATATCAAGCAAGGGTCCGCTCGATGATAGGCCTAATGTCGGTTGAATGTACGTTTGACAACAAAACGTTCGCACTGTATATCTATTCACGTGTACATAAATATAATAAAAAGCAATGTAAGGGTTAAATCTTGGCTAACCTACTTATGGCCAGCATTTCTAATTACCTTAACGTTAAATTTTTCTGATACCTCCCTCACGATGGCCGGCATATTTCTTGTTCTTTGTCCTTTGAAGAAAGTTCCTTTGTACCATGGGGAGGCGCCTCACCCAAACAAGACCGACGACGCTTATCGGACTCTAGGCGGTCGGAGGCAGGTTCTTGATGAATTCCATCATTCCGCCAACCGTCTCTCACGAAATTTGCCTCCGACTTCCACACAGTTCGAGGCACAACGATCTTTGGCAGCCTCTATTTGCAGTCGCACTTAGCCAAGGCGATTCACAGTTTGTCCTAAGCTTTGTCTCAAATTGTTGAAACCAACACTCTGTTTCTCCAACTTTAACGAGTCATCAGACCGACCGTTGACATCGCCGTCACTTCAAAACGAGACTCGGAGTTTGCGAGTGTCCTCATGATGCGAGGACCTTCCGATTCACCGCCAGACGCAGAACTCATCTTTCGGGCGCGAAAAGTAGCGTCCTCACAATTTCTTCCGCCCGTAGGGTAGATCAGTCCAGCCCTACCCTGGCTCAGTACAGCCCCATCACACAGCACGCGCCAGTTTAGCGTTCCCCTTCCCACATTCTTGATGCCGTCGCCCCTTTCCTCACATATGCATATATATATACATATTACAATGCTGGCGGTGGTTAGACGTACATATAAATCTAAAATGCTGGCCACTCAATACATCTACATACAATCTAAAGTCCCTAGCCTACGCATGCAAATATATCCATATCTATATCTATATACATAGCCATTCACAGTCTGTGAATCATACGCTTATCTAAGACAGGATGTGGGCCTACAGAGGAATCGCTACACCTCTGTTGAACCGTCTGACCACTGCAGTGAAAGCAATCTGGTGTAAAGTGTACAGAACATACACATGACCATTTAGATTCTTTGAAGTTTACGCTATGCATTGCATGTTCCCAGACTTTGACACGATTTGGCTTCGACATTGGAAATCAAACTATCAGCAGCTTATCATAAACTTTTGTTGAACCATAACCTAACTGGAATTAAGGAGCTGTTTTGATGTTCATCAATAAACTTAAGTTAAACTTGGCATGAGTCTTGGGCTCAGACTCTTGTCTTGTTTGAGTAAACCATAAAATGATTGCAAGGCTACCTGATTTAAATTTCGGGGACCCATCAAAGTGGAGTAATCTTGTAACTTGGGGACCATAATTAGGCCTAAAGAATGAACATGAGTAACCCTTTGCTTCCTCTGTAGGCGATGGGATGCGATACTGCTCCATATCACGACGTGAAGTTATGTTATCTATCCGAACAATTTGCCTATCGATTTTGTTTTGACTGAGCGCCTGTGAATAAGATGGTCCCCGTGACGCGGCTTTCGTTGGGCGCTGTAGAAATAGATTACGATTACGATCACTGAGACTAAGTGTAAACGTGCTAATACTCACGCACGGAAAGTTATTCCTGCCGTTCTTGATTCCAGAGTGGCAACGTTACTGCATCCAAATTCAACACAATTTTTCTTACAGCGTTTAGATTTAGATTTACTCTCTAATTCACCCATTTTGCACGGTTTTCTACACTAATACCAACGAAGTAATACAAGAACGCTTTGACTCCGTCTACTTGCAAGATGGCAGCCCTTTAGCGTCAGCCATATGACGTCATTCGGGGGCCTGTATTCCATGGTAGTAAGTCTTGCAAGTTGGTCTGGTATTTTGACGACACCCACTGACAAGATTTTACGGTCACGTTCAGCCTTGCATAAAATAAATGTGCCCTACTACTCTGCATTAGAATCATGAACTCAAGAATTTCAAAATCGCTCCGTAAAAACTTAAAGCAAGGCACCAGCTTATTAACGAGCGCTGCGTCCGGTCAGATGAGTTGTCCACAGATACGAATAGAATGCAAAGTCATGCGTGACAACCAACACTGGCTGTGCGTTCCTCAACGGATCACCTACAAACTGTGCCTAATCACATACAAGGCTGTGAATGGTCTTATTCTGGACTATATATCCGACTTCTGCATTCGAGCAGCAGAGAACCAGAATACATATCGGTTGCGGTCCTGATCGAGGAATCAACTGCACGTCTCGCGGTCTTCCTCGGAGAATGTTCCTTCGCTGTCGCCGGACCCACTGCGTGGAAGTCTTCCTGACCATGTGACGAATGCCTCATCCCTGGACACTTTCAAGTCACGGCTCAAGACATCTTTTTAAGATACAGTAGCTTATGACTGTTTTTGACTTTTGAACTCATGTGCAGCACCATTTTCTTCTGCCTCGGCCGTGCTACGCGCTATATAAATTGTATAATAATAATAATTATTATTATTATTTTATTATTATTATTATTATTATTATTATTATTATTATTATTATTATTATCTACAGCACACTTCAGTCCTGTTAACCATTCTATCTAAGTCGCTTATTTACAATCCAATCATTCCGTTCAACCAGCCTTATTCCACTCGAACACTTCTTCGCCTTCCAGTCACCTCATCCTTAAAATTTGGGAATTGCTCATAGCCACAGCTGCTCCACCCCTCTGGAATAAACTCCGCTAAAATAACGACAATTATTTGACCCATCCTACGAACTCGACAACACTTTATCCCTTGCAACCTTGCGCACGTCTTGTACTCAAAACTGAAAACACTCCTCTTCCACCAATCCTAACTGGATTCCTGCTCTTCCCTTTCTCTATCTTAACGCTCCAATACGCCAAACACCCTAGCAGTCTGACTGTATGTCTGCCTAACCCTTGGATCTTAACCTGGAACCGAATCTGACCCTTCCTGTCTCGATACTTTTTCAGATTGCTTATCTACGTACCTTAGGCTGCCTCTGTTTTAGAGGACTGACCTTCTGGATATTGTCTTGATAGCTGTTTGGCTTTGGTGCGCCATCGGTTGATGCCATGTACATTAGACACCAGTGACATAGAAGTTACCAATTACTTACTTACTAGGCTAAAAAATGAAGCCGCTAACACTTCATACACATGGCTGCCTCTCAGGGGACTGCTCTTCCATTTATAACTCACAGAATATAAACTACACATGTGGCTTGTTGGATTTTACTGAATCGACAAATTCGAAAGCAAAATATTTACACATGTTCAAGAAAGACACTTTAGAAAACAAACGGAAAAGGCGATCAGTGTTGCAGCAAAAACTGGCGTCTGTCTGATGCGGTGAAAGCTTGTTCGCAACAGATTAAGTTTATGCCCAATAAACGCTCCCAACGCCAACGTGATATTTAGCCATAATAATGATAATAACAATTAACTAATTAATAATAATAATATAGGAACAAAAATAATAATACTGTTCTTTCAAATTTATTATCCTAAGTTGTTTCACTGGATATCGAGAAAGCCTTCGACGGCGTTGGCAGTTTCTCGAACGCCATTCATAGAAGATATACTGTCCTGCAGGTTAGAAAGTATACTGTCCTATAATAATGTGACTATGTTACATAGTAGTCTGTTCTGTTGTTCTGACATCGTTGACATGTCGTACAATGGTATGCGGATCATGGTGTACACAAGTGTGACCCTACTTTTGAAAACGGCCAACGATAAATTCGTAGATCAGCTTTTAAATGCATTAGGCCTATCGTACACGCTGATCGCAAAATGCGTGCAGGGTTTTAAACATTTAAGTAAATCTGTAAATATCTTGTTAACACAGAAATCGTAAATTTCTACTTTTGATGGTAGACCACTATGTTGATAAGCCAACTCACCTATTCCATGCTTAAAGTAGCTTTACTGTTCTCGTGTGACGTTATTCTACGGACAGAAGATCGACATCAATGGGGGCCTCAAACCTCTTGCTTTACTTCGCTTAAATAAACTTAACTGTTTTACGCGGATTGCCGTCATCGTCCTTCTCGTTGGCCTCTATTTCCGCTTTAAATAACGTGGCCATTATGAGACTAAACGGTTGCATTGTGCCATTTTCACTAGCTTCACGAAGGATTTCTGTATTTAAATGGGGGTAAATGTAAATGCACAGGTCTTCCTGTAGTGACCGTATGGCCTCAACCTGCTCATTTTTCAATGAACTACTTCACCACAGCTGCCGGTTTGAATTGTATACGGATGATGGTGTACACAAGTGTGACCCTACTTTTGAAAACGGCCAACGATAAATAAATTCGTAGATCAGCCTTTAAATGCATTAGGCCTATTGTACACGCTGATCGCAAAATGCGTGCAGGGTTTTAAATATTTATGTAAATCTGTAAATATCTTGTTAAATAAAGAAGAAAAATGTCCACGCGTTTCTCGCGTATATTTGACTTCCGTCGATTTGTTACGCGTCCTGATTTCTGATTTCTTTCACGGGATGCACAGCTCACACGGGTTAAGACACTCGTTTACTGCCTGGCTGGATATTATTGGAACCGACTTTCAGGCAAGAACACCATCGAATACCAACACGATAAATCACCCTCATTGTCGAGTCGGGTGGTTTGGGTAGGTTTCTTGCTGTTGGCAGCAGCAGGTACATCAGAAGGATAAGTTGGGGCGTAGAATTCGCTGCAAATACACAAAACAGTCGTTAACGAAATGGGTCGCAGTAGGCATCCGCTTCAAATCACAGAAGAGTAAGCAATGCGTGTAACCTGGAATGTCGACCAGTATAGGTGACTGAAAATATTCCATAATATTAATCCCGGTAGTGACGAAAACCAGCAATATATTGTCATTATTTTCGCTCGAATCTATCACTGTTTACTTGCCACAACGCAGACCGGAAGGCATGTTTCCAATTCCTAGAGTCAATATGCCCGTCAATCATAAGCGGGGCATACCATGACTTCTCTTATTAATATGAGAGAAGTCATTATTACATCAATCTCTGCGTTTAGTCGCGCTCGTGACCTCTTGAGCCCCCGCTTATGGAAGAGGTCATTGCCTGGTCCTAGGAATGAAACTCCGCCACTGCTAGTCAGAAGCCTAGACAGAGGAGGAGGGCGACGCGAATCAACTTCGTTATAACAGAGTGTCGTCAAACAGAAACTACTACCTTAGGAATACACATGTCTATCATCTCGATATGACGGTGTCGTTAAATAAACGTTATCAAACGGACCTTAGGAACCGGAAACATGCGACCCGAAGTCATAGCAATGTACGCCTTCACACATATGCCACCTGTTCCCCTTATTTACACTATCCTGCAGATCCAATTCCAAACACCACCCACCAAATGCCTGCCTGCCTGCCTGCCTGCCTGCCTGCCTGCCTGCCTGCCTGCCTGCCTGCCTGCCTGCCTGCCTGCCTGCCTGCCTGCCTGCCTGCCTGCCTGCCTGCCTGCCTGCCTGCCTGCCTGCCTGCCTGCCTGCCTGCCTCTTGGATCTAGATCTGGAACCGAATAGGCCTCGCCTATTGATTTTTTAAAAGACTGAACACTGTGAATAAGCTGATCTAGTGGTTAGTCTGCTGAACTGTCAACTGACGTCAGGGATTCAAAACCTAGCCAGGAAAGATTCCAAGGCTTTTGGTTCCAGTGATATCCCTAGCAAACTCATTCACAATTAAGTGTGGTAATAATCTTATTCTCGGAATTTCTTCAGTGCCCAAGAAAGCCAATTTGCGGACACCTGCTTATCCATACCATCGTTGGAAGGATGAGGGAGAGGAATGGTCACTCACCGCCAAATGCCAAGGCCAAGAAAATGAAGTCGCTACACTTCATACACAAGGTTGCATCTCGGGCTTAGTCTGAGGTACGGCTCTTCAACTGCTATTATTACGATGTGAATGCATAAAAAAGCAGATTAAATCACAACTGATTTTTGCAATAATTTACTGCGAATTTAAAACAGTTTCTCGGTGAACACACACAAGAACAGTAATTCACCGTAAATTCACTGTGATTTTATAATGAATTATTGCGACTATCCTAGTGTCACTGTGGCTTTGTATACAGCAGACAAAACCATATGTGATTTTTACGACCAAGTACTGCAAATGTTAGTGTAATAATCTAATCTAAGAACTTCTACAGCGCCACTGTAGTAGCATCAATCGGCATCGCTGTTAAGCAAAATCGGGGTCAGTTTATCAGTTCTTCTTCCTCCAGTGAGAAAGATGTTGTTTGAAACTTCGCTAAAAAAGAACTTGCCGATGGATGTAATCAAAGAGCAGTCGGAGATGATCCATCGTCTAACGCCTGCCTTCTCTGTCGACGCTGCTTGTCACAGTCTCGATCTCATCGACGCGTTTGCTGTTCTCTGTAGACGAACAGAAGACATATGAAGCGACAGTAATGACTTCGAACATGTGATAATTAAAGCTGCTTCATTACTTACTTACTTACTTGTTAATTAATTCATTACGGATGAATGTATGGGTGGGTGGGTTGGATTGGGTAGGTGGGTGGGTGGGTGGGTGGATGAATGAATGGATGAACTGGTAGATGGATGGGTGGGTTTGATTGGGTAGGTGGGTGGGTGGATGGATGGATGGATGAATGGGTGGGTGGATAGATGGTTGGGATTGGGTGGATGAACGGGTGAGTGGGATGGGGTGGATGAATGGATGCATGGTTGGATGGCTGGGTGGGTGGATGGATGAATGGGTGGGTGGATGGATGAATGGGTGGGTGGATGGATTAATGAATGGGTGGGTGGATGGGTGGGTGGGATTGGGTGGATGGACGGACGGATGGATGAGTGTGTGTGGGTAACTGGATGAGTAGACGAATGGGTGGGTGGACGTACGGGTGGATGAATGGATCAATGGATCGATGGATAGTTGCTTGAATGGATGGTTGAATAGATGGATGGATAGTTGGGTGAATGGATAGATAGGTGAATGGATGGATGAATGGAAAGTTAGATATACTCATTAACTACAAGCATTCCTAAAGCACCTCTGAAAGATATCGGAGGAGCTCTTAGCCCAGCATCGGCAAAAGAGGTTGACCAGCTTTTTTAGGCACATAGTCCGAACAATTCCTTATAATCTGTTATTCATTTGTTTTATTTATTTCTTGCACTTATTACGCGCGCAAGGTAAAGTAAATCTTAGTCTGATGCGGGAGACAGGTGTGCGTAAACAAAACTTGTCATGGATTGTTACACGAAGTCCGCTCAGCAGGCTCGTTTCCCGCAATCGTTGGATTACAGACACAGCGCGCTACTGAACAGAAAATGTCGCTGTTTAGCCACATAGCTATTCTATGTCTAGTAATTGTCTCGCAGCACAATGTTGTCTGTTAGCTGAGCACACACTGCTTCTCAGACATATATGTGTATGCATGTTTAGCTAAATGGAAGGAATCTGGGTTTCATGTTCTCTCGAACATTAAGGTCTCGGATCGACTCGTCTGCTGATGTTTTGATAAACAAATTTGGATGTTCCTCAGAGAAAATTTGCCACCCCTTTGCAGCCTCTCCCTCATCGTTTCTCTGCCCTTGTCTCCCTGCATCCCTCCCTTTCTTCGTCCATATCTCCACCCATCTAATTATCCTATCCATCCATCCATCCTTCTGATAATGTTTTGATAAACAAATTTGAATGTTCCTCAGAGAAAATTTGCCTCCCCTTTGCAGCCTTTCACCCACCCTTTAAACCTTCCGTCCTTGTCTCCCTCCCTTTCTTCCTCCATCCATCCATATAATTATCCTATCTATCAATCCATCCATCATTCCATTCATTCATCCATCATTTGATCAATCTATACATCCGTTAAGCCATGCATATGCCTCTCTCTCTTCCACCAAAATGGAGCAACATTTTGGCCGCTGCCGAAAATAATTTCAGTCGGCGGCTCAATGTTGTTTTTCGGCGTCGCCCGGCTGACCGAATTCTTTTCGATAGATTTTTGGACCAATCTGCCGTCAAATTCAGCATCCGACATCTCCACAGACCTTACAGCTGGCCTTGACAGCTACATTGGTTAAAGAGTATACGTCGAGGCGTCTCTGTGCATGATTTTGCCCGTTCCCCTAACGACAGTGGCTAGATTTCAGAGATTTTAATCTCGGGCTAACACGGTTCGTACATGGGGATCTTACATGGCTGGCACCCATTCAAACGGGCAGAGGTGGTGAAGGATCTCACCCGATCAACTCATTGCAAAATGAGCAGGGTAGAGGCCATACGGTCGCTATAGAAAAAGTGCACATTTACATTTACTGCTGTCCTATGCTAAAGCTGTTCCTCTGTTACACATTGGTCTATATTCTTTAAATGGCCTACGCAATACGATACAATGTGTATATATGTATGTATGTATGCATGTATGTATGTATTTATATATATGTATATAAATGTGTAGGCCTATGTATGCATGTATTTTTGTATATATGTAGATATATATATGCATGTACGTATGTATGTATGTATCTGTGTATTCGTGTATGTATGTGTGATATACTTGAATATTTGTTTAGCGCCTTTTAGGAACCCTCAAAGGGGCTACCGAATACACTAAAAGGCATTACAAAAGAGTATAGTAAAATGCAATGCAGAGCAATACAATACAATATAACACTGTATTTATTACGAGGCACTTGGAAGAGAACAGAGTCTTCTACGCCGCATAAACTGCGTTTTGTTTCATCCCATCAGCAACCGACAATGCCAACAGGTGCGTCTTAAGACGGTGTCTGATCGACTGGCTGTCAATCACCTGCCGTCAGTTTGCAGGTGAGTTACTTCACTGGCCAACACATAATTTGTTGCCTCAAATGTTAGAACTGTTTCTGGGTATATTTGACCTGCTGATTCCAGAAAAGGCACCAGTTTTCTCCCAGCAGGTCTAGTTTTCGAGATATAGAACATTATGCCATATACCAGTCCTTGCCTCTGCTCGCCCATAAAACATAAGGCTATAGCTATAATTATGTAGTGCTCAATTTATTATGTGATACACTAAATAAACATAATAATACAAATACTTAAAAGAAAATGGTAGTACCTGAAACTGTACTTATATGATACCAAACAGAACAAGTTTGTTATAAAAATTTCAAGTCATTCGACACCGAAGAAGCTCCTTTTGTACGATTTCCGAGTGTGGCATCTGCCGGAACAATCGCGCATAATATTCCAGCAATAGTCTGCCATCATGTGTGGATCTCATCTTCCTTGATATCGATTTTCCATTGTTTTGATGTCTTGGTGAAATCTTTCACCTTGCTCTTCGCTGAAGTCACCAAGATTCTCTGGAAAGCGATCTAAGTGACTGTGGAGATAATGGACTTTAATGCTCATGTTGCAGCCAAGCTTGTTGAAATGAAGAAGCATATCCTCTACTAGTTGTGCATAATTGTCTGCCTTCTTGTTGCCAAGAAAATTTTTAGTTACAAGAACAAAGGAAGACCAGGCACAAGATTCGATTTCATTCATTGATGGTATGAAAAGTGGGTCATTCATAAGTTGCCTGATCTGTGGACCATCGAAGATTCCAGCCTTCAATTTTTCCATTGTAATTCCTGGTAACTTGTGTACTATGTATTCGAAGCATGAACCTTCTTTATTCAAAGCCCTGACAAATTGTTTCATCAGGCCTAGCTTTATATGTAGTGGTGGCAGTATGATCCTATCTCGTGCCACCAAAGATTCCTTGATTACATTTTGAGCTCCAACCACCATGTCTTTCCTCGAAGGCCAATCTTTTCTTGTCCAATGTTCATGCTTGGCTCTACTGTCCCAAAGACACAAAAAGCAGGGATACTTTGTGTAGCCACTTTGTTGACCAAGGAGGAAATTTACCATCTTCAAGTCTACACAAATTACCCATTGATGTTCTTTGTATTTTATCTTTTCCAGTACTAAAGAGATGGCATTGTACTCTTCTTTCATCCTGGTGGAGTGACCGATTGGAATAGAACCAAATTTGTTGCCGTTATTTAAAAGCACACATTTCAGACTACGTTTTGAACTGTCGATAAAAAGACGCCACTCATCTGGGCTGTAATCTGACAGACCAATTTTCTTCAATAAGTTGCTGATGTCATTACAGAATACTAGGTTGTTGTCTTCGGTAAAGAATGGCAGCAAATCCTTTTCTCTGTTTCTATAAATTGTAATTTTCGTTCCAGGCTGAAGTGCATTGTTTTCCTTTAGTCTGGACGCAAGCAATTCAGAGGACTCTTTGGAAAGATTTAAGTCCCTGATCAGATCACTCAACTCTTTTTGGTCAAAACGTTCACTGTGTGAAGTTGATTGGAAATCACTGTCACTGCCCCCACTTTCCTCACTTTCGTCATCTTGTTCGATATTGGACATGCAAGTCTCGTCGTCTGAGAGCTGAGGTAGTTCGCGAAAAGGTGGAACTGGTACAATATCCGAATGCGGAACAGGTCTCCTGGCTGAAGGTATATCAGGGTAAGACAACTTGTGACGATTATTTCGATTGATGCCTATGATATTAACCATACAAAAGTAACAGTCGTCGAAGTGGTTTATCTGTTCCCTCCAAACCATCGGTACACCAAATTTTAGGCAGCTTCTCTTTCCAATTGTCCAGTGGCGCAATTGTTCAATACAAGTTTTGCATACTGTATGAGGAGCCCATTGCTTATCTTGATCTCCAAGTTTGACACCAAAATAACCTACATATGCTCTTTTTACAAACTCAGAAATCGGTTTCCTGTTTGCTTTTAGTGTGTATTCCCCACAAATGTAGCAGAATATGTCTGGATGGTTAATGCAGCTCCGTCTGGAAGTAGCCATAACCTTAAGGATGTTTGCATCTGAGGAATTAAATGACTAACCTAAAAAATAGTAAGAACATGTAGTTATTTAATGCTCACATTCACAGATTGTTCTTGCGACCAACTCTTAATATGCCCTAAGACGACTGCGGCTGCTCTAGCTTTCAGGAGGCGGTTTATATAGGCTATAAATGCTGACTTCAGCATAATCTATTTACATAGTTCGAAACCATGAAACGCTGTATAAGCACAAATAAATTCTAAATGAGGCCATGAATTTAGTGCTGAGTAAGCTGTAGGCTACGGAATAGTTATTTCGTTGAATCAGCAATATCTCAGCACGCGGCAAGATATGCTGATTTTACATTATAAGGATGTAGGCATTATATGAATCAGCAAGAATTATAATTAGCCATAAATAAAGCTTATTATGACATTTTAGTTTTGCCAAAGACATCGTTTAAAGAGTGGACTGGGTTTTCTTTACAAAATCGACGATATCTCAGAAACTAGACCTGATGCACTCAATCCAATGACATTTTCTGAATCAGCGCCCAAAATTACCCCAAGAACAGGTCTAAAACCGAAGGCAACAAGAAAAAAATTTTTTTCTGTTGGCCAGTGCTTATGCTGACACAATGTTTGCATACATATATAAGGCCTATACACATGAAAGGTACATATGTACACAACATAAATATTGGACCCATCATAACTTATACATATTATGGACCTTTGAACAGAACCTATATATATAGTATATATAGTACATATATATAGTATATATATTATATATATATATATAGAAAAGCATATGAATATACAATATATGCATTATAGAATAAACAGATACATGTTTGTGTATATTCAACTATATATATCTGAAATGTATGTATGTATGTATGTATGCATACTTTGGCCTAATATTCTTGTCTATTTCTGTATGCAGTTGTTTATACAATTGGTTTGGCTTCGCCTTGCTTATCGGTGCAGTATATAAGTTTGTCTATGCAGTATCAAGAGCTATCAAGGCAGACGTGCACCTCTGACTCGGGTTCGAATCCCGGGCCCGTTACTTTAAATCGACATAGATCGCATTGTTGAACTGTGCTTAAACTCGAAGTTTCATCATCATCTTCCATATGAATGCCTCCGTAATAGCTCCAACACATACACGCCGTATAGTCACACAAAATAGATCATGATTAGCCCCTAGGAGTACCAAATCCAGCCAAAAGGAAATAGATCATGATTAGCCTTTGAAGATAGTCGTAGTCGTGAATCCGTAAACTCCAAATTCTAAAGCGTTATTTAGAAGCCAGGCGCAGGACATCACCGCCGGTTTATTCGCGAGCGCGGGTTCGAGTCGGAGTGGAAGTTCAGAGTGGATGTCTGAAGAAGACGGTCTAATTGCTCGGAGATCAGACAGGAAGGAGACAGAGGATTGTGTTTATAGACGCCGAGATAAATTGGAAGACGGCGGATTTGATGGATCAGGGTTGGATTTAATGTAGCAAGATTTATGATAGCCAGAGAGTCGTGCCAGTTTCAATGTCGTGAGTTGGTATACTCGTCGTGAACATAAGAATTTACGGATAAGCGAGTGACCTTCGTAATAATAGTTTTTCTTTCTTCAATAAACTTCTTAAAAGTCATTATTGCTCACTGGCTTTCAAGCAACTGGATATCTAACTGCGTTATCAGCTGGAGACTGGCTAACCGCGCCTCAGGTTCGTAGTTCTGCTTGACTTTGCGCGTTATAAATTTTCGCAGTAATGATAATTAGGCCTAATCTGTGTATTCGGTGCACGCTTCCATCTCTGACCGGCGTATCCAAGGAGTATCCAAGAACCATTAAACAATTAGACTCTTCAGAGATGTAGTCTCGGTGTACAGAAGGTCTCGATATACTAGGCCTACCTAAGGTCTCGTTTGGGACAGCTTGGCCAAGGTCCGGTCTCATCTCGGAGTCCCTACGTGTTGGTCTCAATCTCAAAGTTAAATTCAACTCACTGTTGCAGCTTCTGGCATAGCTGTCCCACTTAGCTCAGAAGGCGAAATATTCTTTACCCTATATTGCAAAGCCATATGGCTGTCTTGTACGTGAAGAATCCTTCCCGCCTGGTCCACATAATACATTTGGCCCAACAGCTGGTCACTAGTTGTCAAAAGTCCAACGGTGCGCGCGCTGCTTGAATTCTGAACTCTGGCTTCTTTACAAAAGGATGCTTGAATGACACCTCCATCTACTGGTCAGTGGTGGCAGCAATTTATTTAAAAGACTCAGCCTAAAGAACTAACAGTAACCCACGACTCAGAACCGACCAACATCGAAGCAGAAGCAGAACCGACCACCATCCATAAAACCTACCAGGATCGACACACAGCCGACCAGCATCGACTCACAGCGGGCCAGCATCGAAACAGAAACGACCAACATCGAAGCAGAAGCAGAACCGACCACCATCCATAAAACCTACCAGCATTCACACACGGCAGACCAGCATCGATACACACCCGGCCAGCATCGACACGCAGCTAGCCAGCATCGACACAGAAAAGACCAGCATCGACACATAGTCGGTCAGCATCGACACGCAGCGGGTCAGCATCGATACGCAGCCGGTCAGCATCGACACACAGCTGGTCAGCATCGACAAATAGGCGGCCACCATCGACACACAGCCCGTCAGCATCGGCACATAGGCAGCCAGCATCGACGCAGGCCAGCCAGCATCGACTCGCAGCAGGTCAGTATCGACTCGCAGCCGGCCAGCATCGACACACAGCTGGTCAGCATCGACTCGCAGCGGGCCAGCATCGACACAGGCCGGCCAACATCGACTCGCAGCCGGTCAGCCTCGACGCACAGCGGGCCAGCATCGACACAACCGGTCAGTAACGACTCGCAGCAGGCCAGCATCGTCACGCAGCCGGTCATCATCTACTCGCAGCCGGTCAGCATCGACAAATAGGCGGCCAGCATCGGCACACAGCCGGTCAGTAACGACTCGCAGCCGGCCAGCATAGATAGGCAGCCGGTCAGCATCGAATCGCAGCCGGCCAGCATCGACTCGCAGCCGGCCAGCACCGACACACACCCGGTCAGCATCGACACGCGGCGGGCCGGCACCGACCGGAAGCCGGTCAGCATCGACACGCAGCGAGACAGCATCGATACAGCAGGTCAGCATCGACTCCCATCGGGCCAGCATCGATTCGCAGCGGTCTGGCATCGACACGCAGCCGGTCAGCATCGACTTGCAGCCGGCCAGCATCGACTCGTAGCGTGCCAGCATCGACACAGCCGGTCAGCATCGACTGGCAGGGGCCAGCATCGACACACAGCCCGCCAGCGTCGACTGGCAACCGGCCAGCATCGACACACAGCTGGTCAGGATCGACTCGCAGCCGGCCAGCATTGACACAGGCGGACAGCATCGACACACAGCCGGCCAGCATCGGCACATAGGCGGCCAGCATCGACTTGCAGCCGGTCAGCATCGACTCGCATCGGGCCAGCATCGTCACGCAGCCTGTCAGCATCGACTCGCAGCCTGTCAGCATCGATAAATAGGCGGCCACAGCCGGTCAGTAACGACTCGCAGCGTGCCAGCATATATAGGCAGCCGGTCAGCATCGAATCGCAACCGGCCAGCATCGACTCGTAGCGAGCCAGCATCGACACAGCCGGTCAGCATCGACTGGCAGGGGCCTGCATCGACACACAGCCCGCCAGCGTCGACTGGCCACCGGCCAGCATCGAGACAACTGGTCAGCATCGACTCGCAGCGGCCTAGCATCGACACAGCCGGCCAGCATCGGCACATAGGGAGCCAGCATTGACACAGGCCGGCCAGCATCGACCCGCAGACGGCCAGCATCGACTCGCAGCGGGCCAGCATCGACTCGCAGCGGGCCAGCCTCGACACACAGCCGGCCAACATCGGCTCATAGGCGGCCAGCATCGACACAGGCCGGCTAACATCAACAATTTATATTTGGCCAGACAACTGGTTACTAGTTGTCAGTAGTCTCACGGTGCGCGCGCTGTTTGAATTCTGAACTCTAGCCTTTTTGAGGGATGCTTGAAAAAGGGGCAAATTATGAATGACACCTCCATCTACTGGTCGGTGTTCGTGGATTTATCATATGAATCAGTCTGCTAAATTGTTATTTCTGTACACTCTGTATCTTAAACACCAACTTCAGTCAGAATGCAGCCTGTGCCACATTGGATCTAATTAGATTAGGTCTAATTGCTGGATGCAGCAGTATCAAAGTAACTCACTATATAGCTCAGTTAGCCCTGCAAGATCAACAGGGAAGCCCAATCCATACGCCTTAGTGCTCCGTTGGAGTGCCGACGTCGGCAGAGAGGATGGGCGGTAATGCCAAATGCTGACAAATGCAGAGGAGATTAGGGAGGGTCGATTGTAAGTCTTTGCTCTAATGTCCTCTATGGACGATCGAATATACCATCTAGAGATAATCTTAATATAAGTTTAACTTGTTCTGATAGTCTTTTCTTTCTATACAATGCAAATTTATTGACTTTTAGTTTAGGCTAAAAAGATATGCATTCTTACACAGACCATAGCTCAGATCTCAAATGTTGCTGCTCACGCGGTAGGCCAGTGAGCGCCTGACGAAAAAAATTAGAGGGAACATTGCTCGGATACCTAAGAGCTTGATCTCGGTGACCGTCTCGGTCCTGTTTCCATCTCGGGGCAGAAGGTCTAGGATCTCGTCTCGGTCTCGGCCCCAAGGGTCTTGTGGACATCCCTGGTCTCTGATTTTCCAGAAAACTCATCTTATTTGGGTTTAGCAATTTATGAGCCATAGATCTGAAGTCCTTTGTACAAGTTCACACATGGCATAGCCTACATAATTTCATGCACATGTACATGTATAGCACACGCATTCAGTAATTACTATATTAAGACAGAATTGCATACTCTGCCTACTCATATAGGTTTACAGTATCATTTGGATATAATGAAAGTGGATTGTAGCCATTTCGGACAAATGAGTTGTAACTATCATGTAACGTTCAACACTTGATTAGATGAATTGATCGATTGATGGATAAATGAATAGTTGGATGGATGGATGAGTGGATAGATGAATGAACGGATGAATGGATGGATGAATGGATGAATGGATGGATCGGTCGATCGATCACATACATACACCATCTAATCTCATGACCTTTATAGCGCCGCTATCCTATGCATAAAAAACCAATCAATGCAATTTTAAGAAAACTCAGAGATCATTATCCGTTTCAGTAGTGAAGCCAGGTCGAAATGCGATAGGTGAGAGGAATCAGAAGTCAGAGTATGGTGGGTAAGAAAGTTGAAATAGACGAGTCTTAAGTTTAGACCTGGATGACAGACCGGCAGATGCACAAACAGACAGACAGACAGACAGACAGACAGACAGACAGAGATGTCGATAAGGTTATATACCTGCAATGTTGTTTGAAAGTGGCTTGTGCTGAATCTGAGATTTTCTTGTTGGAGGAGTCTTCGGCGAAAAGAAGGCAAGCTTCGCTCGATGTATGGCCTCCGCAATGCTCTACAACACCGACCCAGATCAACGATTCTTTTAACTCAACCGCTTTATGAGGGGCAGATCCAGGACCGGCAATCTGGGAAGGGGAAAAGTGATGATAGACCTGCAAGTTTTTATGGTATGATAAGGTTCAGTAAAGCAATGTAAGGTATGGTTACGTGGGAAGGCATGGTAAGGTAAGGTAAGAAAAGGTCAGAAAAGATAAGGTAAGGTAGCTTATGGTAAGGTATGACATTGTAGGTAAGGTGTGGTGAGGTTAGTTAAAGCTGTGTAAGGTAAGGTTAGGTAAAGTAAGGTCAAATAACGTAAGAAGAAACAAGATAAGGTGTGATATGGTACATGCATACATACATCAACACACACATACACATACTAACATACATACATACATATATGCATGCATACATACATACATACATACATACATACATACATACATACATACATACATACATACATACATACGGTACATATGGCCTGAAAACCTCTGTGACCCATCGAAGGTTTATACCTGTATACCGGGCCATGGTATATCTGCGTCGTCCCACAGGCTCTCCATTACTAGATCAGCTGTTGGTAATATTTATAGACTTAGGTCTATTTGGCTGCACTGAAACATCGATCTCTCTAGTAGACGACTGAAGGAAGGAATTAGTCGGTATATTACCTCCATGACAAACAAATTCGCCTACATTAAGACCCCGACGATATGTAGGAATACATACATACATACATACATATATACATACATGCTAACAGACAGATAGACAAACAGATAAACGTGCATACATGTACACAGTCATGCATACAAACATATATACATACATACATCATGCATACATACATGCATACATACATGCATACATACATAACAGACAGACACACACACAGACAGACACACAGACAGACACACAGATAGATAAACGTGCATACATGTACACATGCATGCATACAAACATAATACATACATACATTATGCATACATACATATATCCGTACTATGCACAACAGATTCCTATAGAATCCTTTGCCTACAATTTCTCTTTTTTTGTGGCTTGTTGTCGCTTATTGTCTGCGCCGTGTTCATCGACAGTATTCATTAAACTCGGCATTCTCTGTCTGTGTGTCTGTGTGTCTGTCTGTGTGTCTGTCTGTGTGTGTGTCTGTCTGTCTGTCTGTCTGTCTGTCTGTCTCAGATCAATGTCACGAGACCGAGAACAGTTCGGTCTCTGCGATTTGTCGATATTCCGTCCTCGATGAGGGCAGTTCCACTCCAGAGGGTAACGGTGATGATCTACGAAGCAAAAGTATTTGCTCATCGCGTTATCTCCTTTGGCTCGTGAATCGTCTGCCATTCTATGGCATTATGTGCTAGTTAAGTTCTATCTATAGGGCTTGTATATACCCACATGCATGTATGAACATACATGTATCTGCATATACATGTATACATGTAAGTATACATACATACATACATGCATGCGTGCGTGCGTGTGTATGTGCGTGTGCGTGTAGGTGTGTGTAGGTGTGTGTGTAGGTGTGTGTGTGTGTGCGTGCGTGTGTATGTGTGTGCAGTTCACTTGTGCATACATCGTGCATATAGGCCATGACTTGCAATTATTTCACTCCCTAATTTCATGCATTCGAAAGACTCGGTTAGATTAGATGAAAACGTAGATTAGAATATGAAATTTGATGAGGATGGGTGAGGTTGGATCACATTAGATTAGATCACAATAGATTAGATTCGATTATGTTAGATGAGATTAGATCCAGCTAGATTGGATATTAGGTTAGATTGGATTAGACTATATATGCTTAAGTTAGGATTGGACAGAATAGAAGATTAGAGATTAGGTAGCATTAGACTCATCGTTAGGCAGGTAAAATGCATGCCGTACGGTTCAAAGACTGAGATCTCCCTTGGTCTGCCTGCTCACTTGATGACCTGTATGTGCACGGAATTTATTTCAATGCAGAAATATCTCATATGCTGGTAGGGGAGAGCGGGGCAGCACGCCCAGACGGGCTCAAGTGCCCATCTCCGCTTTTATTATGGTTTCGTGTTCCAATACATTTTTAAGCATCTTCTGCTGATGGCCTCATGCATATTCATATTCTGAGTTACGCTGAATTGCGGTGGAATGCTTAAAAAAATAAGTTCGTTTCCGTGTGTTGTGCATTATTAATCATTAGACGGTTTTAGACTTTGCAGGTCTGTATAATGGCACATTAACGAACTCATAAATCTGGCGTTTTAAGTCATTGCTTCGGCATTTTATACCCGGGTTAATTTTCAGTTTGCATATGGGCGATTACTAAGATTCGCACTGTAGTGTTACCACCCGTATAGTGGCATCTTGTACAGCCGGGGCATGTTTTTTCTGTATATTGTATGTTGTTGAAAATGAAATGTCTATGTAGATTAATAGGTCAAAATCATAGTCATGTTGTACGCTATAATTAGCTCATTGTAATTGCTTTTCTTCTTTGAAATTGTCGGATGCTACAAGAGAAAAACTCGTCGAGCAAAATATGGCTTTGAACAACTGACTTTAGCAGTGATGAAAGTTTGAACTGCAGAACCAAGCAAGAGGAAAGCTGAGTTATTGTATAGCATTCCAAGTAAAACAACAGACACTCAAGCAATATTGTTTCAAAACCAGGGCATATAAATATGCCTCTGTTCTTGGCACAGAGCTGGAGAACCTTCTTTCCCAAGATGTTTTGCAGATGCAACCAATGATTTCAGTTCACCGTTACTGACATATGCCAGCCTGCATAAGAAGCTGCAGAGAAGCAGCAAGTTGCCTCATCCTTTTAGAAAAGAAGATCATAAGGCTGGTAAGGATTGGCTGGCAGGTTTTCTCAACCGTCGTCACGAGATGTTAAAATGCTGCAGCCATATCAGAAACAAATCTGATGTTATCCATACAGTTTCGCTACATCAGCCAACAGCACTGGAGGTGCCCCTCAAATCTATCTCTGCTGATCTTCTCAGGAATTCAGAAAATTTAGGAATTCCAAGCTCACAAGTTCCGTATCTTTCAACAAGCCATTTGTTTATACAAATTTTGTGATCTATAAATAGGTGCTTGACCAGTAGCAGTACACTGCGAGGCGCATCTGGATCGTCGAAGAAATGGGTATTAGGCCTCCTGGTGTTCACAAACCTGAAAAATTCTTGCCAAGCGTGGTTTCCAACAGGTGGGGAAATCACTGGCGGTGAAATAGGTGTATCAACAACGGTGATCTGCGCCATCAATGCAGCTGGTGAGCTTTTACCACATCTACTGATTTTCTGCAGAAAACTAATGACAGCTGAAAAGAGTATCGAAGACATTAATCTGAACACTGGGTAGATAGCCTGCAATAAATGTAGAACTTAGTTTAACGAGATCCGTGATGAAGCGAATAGCATATTTCATGACCTCTTTGTCTGCACTAACATTGTGCGTGTGCGTGTGTGTGTGTGTGTGTGTGTGTGTGTTGTGTGTGCGTGCGTGCGTGTGTGTGTGGGTGGAGTAGACTTATCTGTGCTGTGCTAGCAAAGCAAGTAACATAAGTAAAGCATAGTGACAACTTAACAGTCATGCATTCTCCAGCAATAAAACTTTGAAACTAGTACTATCTCTATGTTTTGTCATTGGGGCAACATTCCCTTTCTCAGGGCTTCTTGCTCCTCGTTTGGCATGCTGTCTAATTTACCAAATAGTTATAAATGCTGTTTTGTCATCTCATGATGATTATGCTAGAGTGTACACAAAAATTGTTATAGAGTGTATTCCACACCAGTTTCTTGCCTTCATATTCTTTCATACTCCCCTCGTCGTACATAAAAGTTCAAATATTCGTTATAATGGCCATCTTGCCCCACTCTTCTCTAACTCTGCACGCAATTACGTTATTAGCACGCAGTAGCGCGCGCGCTATTAATACCTGTGCAGCTATCACTAACACTGTACACATCTGTGCATGCAGCGGGCAGTGCAGTGTGCGCAGGTGTATGAAGCTCTGTACGACGAGATCTACATCTTTCTTTGGCCGGTTTTGCTGTTCCCTTGGCAACGGTTACTTTCTGCATCAGCAGCTGCGATTGCAACAGCTGGGACTCCAAGTCCACACGTGATGCGGGCCTGCGGTGCGGATGAAATCGGTCGGACAGAAGTCGAAACCGGTTTTCGTTTGTTTATACTTGGGTGCAAGACCGGACAATTGCCCCAAAGCACGTCGATACAGAGCTTATGGAATGTATATTAATTAATATGGGATTGGATGTAACAGGGTAGGGTAGGGTAGGATATGATGTGGAAGGGTAGGGTAGGGTAGAGTTGAGTAAAGTAGACTAGACTGGAATGGAGAGTAAAAAGTAGGGTAGGGCAGGTGTCACAAACTCTTGCGATGTGACCGGGTCTTAAGTAGGGTTCCAGATAGTATCCATTTATATAGTGTGGCCCTGTATTTAAGATAGAGAGGTGTGGAGTGAGAGGAAAGAAGGAAGTTGGGGGGACGTGAGCGGAGTGAGAATTGAGTTATGGCTATGAAGATGAACTATTTCGATTTAGGTCGTGAAGTTGAAAATAGACAGTTGTTTAAATTAAGAAAATACACAATACCGAACTCGTCTTCACAGTAGAGTAGGGTAAGTAGGGTAAAGTAGAACATGGTGGAGTAAGGTAGGATAGGGTAGAATAAAGTAGGGTAGGGTAGGGTAAGGTAAAGGGTTAGGGTAAGGGTAAGGTAAGGTTAAGTAGGGTAGGATAGGGTAAAGTAGGGAGGGGAGGGTACGGTAGGGTAGGGAGGCTATGGTAAAGTAGGGTAGGGTAAGGTAGGGTACTGGAGGTTAGGGTGGAATAAGGTAGTATAGGGTAGGATAAGATTAAATAATGCAGAACAGAATAAATCGGAACAGGATAGAGTGTTAAGAGTTTCTAGAGCGACGTTTCGTAGATATCACGTTGAACCACCTTCATTTATATCAGTGAAACTATAACATATGAAGCTAAGACGAGATTTGATGACAGCAAAATGAGAATAGAAAACGAAATATATAAGATCAGATTAGAATATTTGTGATTAACAGAGATCAGAATAAATTATATTAATCTCGAGCAAAATGGGTAAGATTAGATTAGGGTAGACTAGATTATATTTGCTTAGACTAGAGTAGCTTAGTGTGGAACTGGGTAGAGTAGATTTGATTGAATTTGATTTGATCAGATGGGATCAGCTTAAATAAGATTAGATTAGATGGGATAGATGGACGGATGGATGGATGGATGGATGGGTGGGTGGATGGATGGATGGATGGATGGATGGATGGATGGATGGATGGATGGATGGATGGATGGATGGATGGATGAGATATATACAATGAGATATAAGACCTACCCTGGCCGATGGACTGCTTCTGGCCTCTCGGTGGTGGTGCGCTCGCCTTGGACTTGGTTTCGTCGGCGTAGACCTCCTCGTCGTTGTATTCGGCGTCTCCAGTAGAACCCCACGACTAACGACCGATATGTTGACATTCTTAACATCACCCTCACCCTGACCTCCACCTTCCTCAACATCGTCCTCACGATTCTCACGGGATCCTCTTCTTTCCAACATCAAATCCTCCACGCTCCTCATCGTGGCCAGTTCCCTATCCTCCTCATCACCATGTTCATCCTTCAAGCGTATCGATACGAGACTTCCGCTAAGCCTGGCTCGGTCGAGCGCCTCGTTCCGCTTGATTGCCTTCTCCCGGCGCATCTGGTCCTGATAGTACTCGGCGAAGTTGTTGACGATGATGGGAATGGGTAGGGCTATGACCAAGACCCCGCAGATGCAACAGATTGACCCGACCAGCTTGCCCCAGCTCGTTTTCGGATAGATATCGCCGTATCCGACCGTTGTCATCGTAATGACCGCCCACCAGAACGTCTCTGGAATGCTGCGGAACATATCTTCGTTATCGTCCTTCTCGGCACAGAACGCTAAACTCGAGAACATCAGGACTCCTATGGCCATGAACATAACGAGCAGCCCCAATTCCTTGTAGCTTCGCTGGAGCGTGTAGCCCAACGACTGTAACCCGGTCGAATGTCTCGCCAGCTTCAGTATCCGCAGAATCCGCATGATCCGGAATATCTGGACGACCCGGCGAACATTCTGGAACTGTTCTGCTCGACTGTTTGACTCGTCCAACCCGAGCGAGATATAATACGGTAAGATGGCGAGCAGGTCGATGATATTGAGCGTGCCCTTGAAGAAGACCAGCTTGCTCGGGGAGGCCCACAAGCGAAGGATGTATTCGAGGGTGAACCAGCCAATACAAGTGGCTTCGACGGTGGCCAAGTGTTCGTTATCTGTGGCGTTGCCATATTTGTCATAACTCTGGAGCGATGGCATCGTGTTGAGCGTCAGGCCGATCGTTGATACGATGATGAAAAGTACGGACACGATCGCTACGATCTACAATGTAATGTCGTGTAATGCGGTGTAAATCGGTGTAACTCGATGTAATTCGGTTTTAGGCGTTACAAGTCTTTATGATTCACATGTAAATGAGTTAAGGCATTATGACTACGGAAGCAACTCAGTGTAGTTCAGTTTAACTCAATGTCAGTTGCTCAGTGTAACTCACTGTAACACCATGTAACGGTGTGTAATTCAGTGTAACTCATGATGCATTATAACTGTGTTAATAATACTGAAATGCATGCATACTTACATACATACATTAACACACCTTCCATCCATTCATCCATCCATCCGTCCGTCCGTACCTCCCTCCATCCCTCCATCTATCCCTCCCTCCATCCCTCCTTCCATCCATCCCTCCATCCCTCCCTCCATCCATCCATCCATTCATCCATCCATCCATCCATTCATCCATCCATCCATCAATCCGTAGAGCAGTGCACTTGTTTCCCGTAGCTGCCTAGCATCTTAGTCGTCCGACGCGTTTTTTCTGAACCGATTCTTTGCTCTCATCTCGTATGCATCCATGCACGTATTGCATAGGTCAGAAGAGATTGCATAAGCATCGCACACAAAGGGAGGTAGGTGGGGAAAGGGGAGAGAAGGCTGATGCACGCTGCTTCTGCTGCTGCTGCTGCTGCTAATAATGATGATCATGATGCATATGGTTTTACTGGAGCTATATCAATGCATAGTAAATGAAGACTGCCACTCGTGAATCCTGGCGTATTAGAATGATATCCAGTCTATCTGTTTGCTTGTCTGTCTGTCTGTCTGTCTGTCTACCATCTATTTATCCGTTAGTCTTTTCGATAGTCTGACTGTTCAATTAGTTCATTCGTTCGTTTGTTCGGTCGTTCATTCATTAATTCACTCATTCATTCATTCAGTCAATCGATCAGTCAGTCACACAGTTTTCCTGCCTACTTGTCTGTCTGTCTGTCTATCTATCTGTCTGTCTTCATCAAGTCTGCCCGTCTATGGGTATGTGTCAGTCCTTCTGCTTGTCTGTTGGTCACTTTATCTATCTGTCCGACAGTCTGTCTACTTGTCCGTCCTTCTGTCCTTCTGTTTGACTGCGTTTGTTTCCTATTAATATGTTCTTCGAGATAAGCAATGTATGGTTGAATCTGATGTAAGCATAAAATCGATTTAACTAACGCTGGTTATAAAAGTAGGCCTAACACTTCGATGAAGGGATGTTCTGTCTTTGTTGGATTATTTTATAATATCATGACTTTTTAAGCGTTTTGTGGCTGTAATTGTAATCGTTAGTAGGCATTTGTATAGCGCCACAATAAGAAAAATCCACAGATGTGCTCCCAACTCACAACAAAGACCAATAATCGTAGGTTTAAGTTAAGAGTTAGGCTCACAAGCTTGGCCATTTACGTTCAGTTAGTTTTACAGTTTAGCTGTTGGAATTCAATGACGTGCATAGTTTCACACAGTTCAACAAGTTGGCGTCATTGCTGCCGAATCTTACACCACTAGATGTAGTTTTTTCTTTCCTCCATTTAGATGTAGACAGTCGGAAACATTATCCGGAGGGAGCGAGATAAGTCAAGCCGCAGCAGCAGCAGCAGCAGCAGCAGCAGCAGCAGCTGTCTGTCTGCATCATTAACATACAGTCATGGCCCAAAGTTTGCGACCATTTATTTTTGGACACATTTCCCAACTTCCTGATGATGCTTGGGCTATTATTGAGCTATTTATGAGGTTATTGTGCTTGTTTTGCTATCAATGTTGTGACAGCAGATTGCCATTTTATTAGATAGTGGGCAAAAGAGTTTGGAAGTTTATATTTTGTTTGTATTGTTTATGAACTTTTAAAGTATTTAAACTGCAGCATTTTTACTGTGTGAGCGATAACAGGAGGAATTTGGATTACATTGTTATGTTAATATCATATTAAACCTAACTTTGTGAAAAATGCCCAATTGTTTCAGATGCTTTTTGTGAGCATTGCAAAGCTGGCCTCCAGAGTCAAGCTGTCACTCGTAGGAGTTCACAAATGCTCGATAAAACCGTAATCGCAAATTTATATAGGAGTAGGCCTAGTTCCAATGTTTAACGCCATCTTATGGCATCAAATGCCGTTGACGTCGCCCTCCTCCTTTATCCAGGTTTGGGACTGGCACTACCCAACTGAAGGCAGTGGCGGAGTTCAGTGTTAGCAGTGTCTGGGCCATCTAGTTTAATCTAATCTGGGGATTTGCCCACCGAGTTGCACACTTGACCCGCATTCTGACCTGGCACTGAAACTGAGCAATCAACAGTTTGGCTTTGTGAACTTGATCTGACATAGCGCCGGTGTATAATCTGGTGTTCATGACCCGTATTTTGTGTGGCAGCTGAGAATTTCTGATATTTACATTACATTACACAGTACTGTGGCAGCTTGTGATTTGCACCAAGACAAACGCTGACTACAGCGCTTTTATAAGGCACTTAAAAGGTGCTATACGAAGTGTCTACATACTTACATGCATATATACATACTTACATATATACATACACACATGTGCACATATATACCTTCAAGCATACATACAAACATAAATACAAACAAACATACATATATATATGCATACATACATACATACATACAAACATACATATATACATATATGCATACATACATAAACACATACATATATACATATATACATACATATATACATTGTTGCATGCTGGGAAACGATTAGACTCGTAGGGGTATAGGCCGAACCAGCATACAACGTTCGTTGGTTTAAGATTCTGTATTCTCGACTCCAAAACGACAACATCAGACAGCAACAACGTCAACTCAACGAACTTCCACGAACCTCAAAGAATCTGAAGGAAAACCTCAGAACCGATTCAGAACCAACGAACTTTTCACAACAGTTTAACCTCTCTCTTTTATACTTTCTTTTCAACCAACGAGACAACCACTCCTTTAAACACTTCCTCAAACACACTGCTTCCAACACACTGCAGGTGCATGGGCACGTGTCACCTTCTGACCTAACCTCACCTGCCTGCCACACGTGCCCTCGCAACAACATGCATATACATATATGCATAAATACATACATACATATATACATACACAAACGACACATAGGTACGTACGTAAGTAAAGGCATTGCATACATTTGCGCCATTCGAATGAATTTGCGTGAACGACTTAAAAAGACTGCAGTTAATTTCACGGGAGAAACGACACATGGGCTGCATACAAAGCATTCTCCTCACTACACGTCCTCAAAAGATAACTGACAAGACAGACAGACATACAGAAAGGCAAACAGAGACGAACATCAAAACTTACATGGACGCACAGACAGACGGAGTGACACAGATACACAGGCGGACGGATACGGGGACAGAAGGACAGACAGATCTGTACACATCAGTTGAGTCCAATTTAAGTAATTGTAATTGCAAGAAAACACTTGTATAGCGCCTCTACCATCATCGTGATCGTAAACTATAAAAGGGCTACTTAAGAACAAGGCGAAAGGGCATCAGCTAATTTATGAGCGCTGCGTCAAGTCAGCGGGACTATCCGGAGACCACAGACTACTGTAAACTGTTTCCGACTTCATTCTGTTAACCCACAAACTCGAACGAACGTAAAACCCTCGGAACATAAAAATCGTCCACGGTCCTCATCAAATCGCAGTCGTAATCGTAATCCCGAGATTTCTACAGCGTCCAACGAAAGCCACTTCACAGGGACCAGTTTATTCACAGGCGCTCAGTCAAAACAAAATCGATAGGCGAAAAGGGTTCGCTTTCAGATCAAGATCCAAAAGTTAGCCAAAGAGACAGCGTGGCAGCTACGGTGGATGATATTAGGGTTTGGAACAGAGAGATAAGAAGAAGAAGGGGAGTCAGGATTGGATCTGTGAAACAGGAATGTTTTCAGTTTTGAGTGAAAGGCCAATGCAGAAATTGCAAGTGTTGGTTCAAACGGCAGCGCACAAGCCCTTTGACCTCTAACCTTTGACCTTTCACCTGTTTGGCTTCCGTGCTGAATTGGGAATTGAAATTGCCCCTGTTTGCCCTTTCCCTCTCCGGATTGCCTCATCCCTTAAGAATTCAGAGCGCAAATTAAGCGCTTAACGGTAGCTAGATGATGTTTTGATGATATCTGTAGCAGCAGCAGCTTCAGCGGCAGCAACAGAAGAAGGGGAGGAGGAGGAAGAAGATGAGAAGAAGAAAGAGCAGAATGTGGAGAAGGAGGCGAAGAAGTTGGAGGAGGAAGAGGAGAAGAAGAAGAAGAAAGCAGAAGAAATCGCCATTAGCTATTCTGCGTTGTTAAGAAATATGGACTGTGGAGATGGGTGGCAGGTGGCAGACGGTGGCCAGCAGAGGAAGCGGAGAGACAGACAGACAGACAGACAGGCCGACAATCAAGCAGACAGACAGACAGAGAGAAAAACAAACAGAACGAGTGATAGAGAGCAATATGGATTGGCAGAAGGAGAAAGAGGGAGAAAAGCATGTAAATAGAGAGAGACATAGAAATAGACACAGCAGAGCAGTAGAAAGACAGATAGAGAAAATAAATAGACAGACACACACAGAGAAGCATACAAAGAGAAGGAGGGGAAGGAAATCGAAATGTTATACAGAGAAAGACAGACAGACAAAGAGGAAGAGCAGAAGATAGATATATATATATATAGATAGATAGATAGATAGATAGATAGATAGATAGATAGATAGATTGATAGATAGATTGATAGATAGATAGATGATAGAGTGAGAGAAAGAGAAGAGAAGAGAGCAATGGAGAAGCAGAAAACAGAGACAGGTGGACGGAGATGGACAAAGGAAGCACGAGCGAGAGAGAGAGAAAGAGAGAGAGAGAGAGAGAGAGAGAGAGAGAGAGAGGAATGAAAACCAGCTAGCAGTTAAGAAGATGGAATAAAGGTGTGGATATGAGAAGAAGGAGAAGCGACGACGAGTGAAAAAGATCCGAAGAAAGAGAAGTAGAAAAATATAGGATCTTAACAAAGGCAGCGAGGCAGATAGAGAAGTAAGCAGAGAGGAAGAGAGGTGGGTAAAGCAGAGATAAAGGTAAGTAGACAGGCAGGTCGGCACAAAGGCAGTCAGACAGGCGGGCAATTAGCAGTCACAAAGGCAGGTAGGGTGCCAGAATCACGCAAAGAGGCAGACAGAGTGGTATGCGGATAGATAGGCAGACAGACAGGCATGAAGACAGAGACAGCCAGAGATAGGCAGGCAGGTAGACAGAAAAGCAGAGAAGTAGGTAGGCAGACAGGCAGAGAGGCAGGCAGAGGCAGGCAGAGAGGAGCGTTTATACAGCAGTCAAAAACGAAGACAGCCTGGGTTTGGCAGAGACAGGCAGACGCAGAGAGACAGAGACACACACAGACAGAGACAAGGAAAGGGACAGAGAGGGACGAGGAGCAGTTAGGTGGATGATTTTTGCACATGTGGCCTAAAAATACGATGCCTCCCTCCATTCATTCCTTCCTCCCTCCCTCCTTCCCCGAAAATACCCCGCTCTTTGTTGGCTGCCGTTTCTCGGTGGAGATATCAGAGAGGATCTAGGAAGAGGAGAAAGAGAATGCGCTGCTTTTCTCCTCTGGGCCATCTCGGCTGACTGCAATCAGCAACATTCTTCTCCAAATCCGATCAAACACCAGCCATATGTGCACCCGATGCCACGCGTAGACACACACACGCACACACACAAACAAACAAGTACGTACGTAAACACACAAACACAAACACTCTGAAAGAAAACAAACGAAACTTTAGAAGTATTCTAATAACTAAAGGAAATTATTATTCAAGTTTAGTCCAGTGAATAGCGATTTAATTAGAATGATTATAGTTCTATAATCATTTAACTAAAACTCATCTGGCTTGATTTAAATATAAATTATGGTTACAATTATAATTAATGTTCAAAGTGTCCCCTTTGACCTCAACATAGACTTCATGCGTGCACGCAGTTGACTTACACGAACATCCATTTCCAGCTGGTCGCCATTTTGCAATGATTGTTTTTACAAATGACACCATTACGACGATATCTTTAACAGGGACCGTTTCTTCTTCTTCCTCTTCCTCTTTCTCTTCCTCCTCCTCCTCCTCTTCCTCTTCCTCTTCCTCTTCTTCTCTGTTCTGCCCTCAGGCAGGTCCAGGAATATCGAACGACGCCTTTCCTCTCTGTTCTGTAGTCTGCACCAGTTCCTTGACTTTTTTGTAGCCCCGTGTTTTTTCTTTATCCAAGATCCAGTCCAACAGCATAGTCTTTGGCCTTCCTAAAGCTTTCTTTCCTTCAATTATTTCTGCACGCAATGTCTTCAGGAGCGAATTTCAATGCAGTATGTGATCAATGCAGTTCATTTGTCTGTTCTCTATTGTTCTTTCTTCCTGCACCAAGCGCAGCACCTTGTCGTTTGTTTTTGTGATCTTTACAAGCAGTCCCCTTCCTGTAGCTTGATGAAAACGACAGAGGGGACTCTATAATTTTAGAGTTAGTTATTATAACCACGAAATCGTTTAAGTGTTATTAAATATTTCGAATGTCTAGGTAATTAGTTAACAATAAATTAATGGTTTCTTTTTCAGTTCGCAGTATGCATAAACATATGTATATACATACACATAATCATACATAAATACACATACATATATACTTATTTAAAATACATGTCCATATACAAACCATATACACATACATAAAATTGCCTTTTTACTTTCCCAGATTTTTAACTTTGTTTTGTTCCTCAGTTTCATTATGACCGTTACTACTTTATCAATTTAACGGACAACCCTCACCCTGACCAGTTTGGCGGAACTCAACAGAGTGGCCCCAAAAAATCAAACGGATCCCCCTGAGAGTACAAGAAGACTTACTCGTGCAGCCATCGACGTCTGTGGCTTCTCAAGGAGGTACCAAACTTTCTGCCGAAGACTGGCAAACCTTCCAGTTCCAAAGTATTCCACTGTCCGTTCCAGTAAGCTGTCCGCCTCCTTTCGCATCTCCTCGATGATGTTCTCCTTGCGCTGATGATAGCGGTGCTGGCAGCACGATTCCATGTACAGCTCATCAACACCCCAGTATTCGAGGTCCTCCCCGAAGGACAGGACACACATATCGTCGATCAGGTGCAGTTTACCAGTTCGGTAGAAGTTGAGGACGGACGAGAATGATTGGGAGTGGCGGTCGAAGAAAAACTCGATCGTTTCGTCGACGAGCGAAAAGTCGTCGCAGAGTCGACAGATGTCGCTAGCGGAAGTGCACTGCCTCAAGCGGCCGAGACGCGTATGCGGAAGACGGTTCAGCGTGCGCCACATCACCTCGTGTCTCACTCCGCCAACGTTCAACGTCGCCCGTTTCGACTTTCGCAACCGGTCGACGATTTCCGGTTCGAATCGCGACTCCGGAAATAGACCGCCCCTGCGGCCTTTCGCGTCTTGTATAACTTCCGGTTTCGCCAACAGCTGGTCATTCTCGCCAACTGGCTGTGACTTCATTACCGTGCCTCTTAGTAGCTTGGAAAAGCACCAGAAGAGGTGGAAAATTGCGAGATTTATGTAGCAAATAACTTGTAAGCATCCAGGAATTTATTCAGGGCCTTTTGAGAATTTCTCAACGGCGCTTTTTTCACGCCACATCCATCTTTCGTGATTGTGTCCTCGGACACATCAGGAAACTCCACTGGAATTGGACCGGATATGCGATTTCAATTCACCGTTAGTGAAACCTCAACTCCACCAGTAGCGAACTTGGACTCAACCGGAAGTGAACTTCGCCTCCCTCAAAAGTGGTCATCAACTCAACATGCAACGAGCAAGTGAACCGGAACTCAACCGAAAATGACGTTTGAATCAAAGGGACGCGAGGCAACCTCAACGACGGTTTAAACACCTTGTTTCCAAGCCGCCGGCTAAACGCAGTCAGTCTAAATCCAATCAGGTATGACCGTGAACACTTGCGCACTCTTTAACACGACCTCAATTCTTGCTAATTGACCTACAGACCCTACTTCTTCCGTCCATCGAGTCGACTGCAGAGCAACAGATGACTGCGATTGCCGTTTATCTAACGCAGCGAACACAGACCATTAGCACTTTGCACAGCCTCCGTGTGCTACCTCGGCTACACACTCGAGCCATCAACGCCGACCACGACGCGGCGTTTAGCGCTCTGCAAGCCGAGCGCCGCGCTGCCCTGCGTTTATATAGGCGCTGGGGAATTGGCCTCATGCGCCACGCGGAGCCATGCACCTTATGGCTCGCCCTCGATGGCATAAGACGGCAGCCCAGGTTGTAGCGGATGAAATAGCCATTGAAAGGGAAGGAGGGTAGGACGGAGATGAAGTGGAGAGAAGGTGTTCGGGAGAGGAAGGGAACATAGAGCGAAGGATGGAGGAAACTAGGGCGATAGAGGGAGACAGACAGACTCAGAGATAGAGTGAGACAGATAGAGATAGAGCAAGAGTAGAGGAGAGCGGAGGAGAGGAAAGCAGCGGACAGCAGAAAAGATCAGAGAAGAGGAAGATAGAGAGAGGTAGGGGAGGGGATGAAAGTGGAGAGGATAAAACAAAACAGAACAGGACAGGACGGAATAAGAGGTAGAAAAATTGGAAGAGAAAGCAAATGCAGAGCTACAGTGGCAAATATTATGGTTGCTAACATTTTATTCTCCTATAATCCTTCAACTGCCCTTCCTCGAGCGTTACGACTTTTATTACAAGGCCAATACCAATGCTTTTCTGGTTTGGGTCAATCCACTGCAGCTTCCTCATCCTCCTAAGAGCTATCCTGGTTACCTATATCGGTTAAAAAGTGCGTGAATGCGCCTCTATATATGAGGATGGCGGTTCGCATACCTATCATTGCTATATTTCAGAGATTTTAATCTCGGGCTAGCACGGTCATTACTTGAGGACTTTTAATGGCGTGGTACCCATTCAAACGGGCAGCGGTGGTGAAGGATATCACCCGATAAATTCGTTGAACAGTGAGCAGGGTCGAAGCCATACGATCGCTAAAGATAAACGTGGCGTTGTGTATATATTTAACATTTTATCTGATCGTCGTCATCAAAAGCCGCAGCTGCTGCAACTGGTCTGTCGATCTCCTGATGCAATCCTCGCCAGAGAGAAACCGTGTGATGAATGCTCTGTACACAAATATAACAGATATACATATGTACAAACACATACAAATACACGTATACATGAACATACACAATTACATACACATACACAATTACAAATACATATCCAGATATGCATCTAATATACACACAAACATATATGCATTTACAAGAGCGGTTCCAGTGTGTCAGTCCGTCATGCTCCACTGAGTTTGGGGCAAGCCACTTATTTGCCCCCAAACTGGATAAGAATGGCGTTATGGTTAGGGTTGCCTAATAAACTTGAAAGTGAATATGTTTTCAAAAGACTATAGGAGAATCAAAAAAGGTAATTGAGAAAATCGACTCCTTGCCCCTCCCCTCTTCCTTTTGCGAACTTCTGAACCCACTGGTGTGTGCACATACACATACATATACACACATGAACACATACACCCACAGGTACATACACACACGCATATACACATACGTGTATGCGTGTGCACGAGTGTGGTTTGCGCTTGGCTTGGCTATAGCCAGCATCAGCTCAACATTCGCGGCTGCTGCTGCTGCTGACGTAATATCTCGCACTTTTGAGGCTGCCCAACAACATCTCAACCCACCAGAGGTCGCCGACGCTGAAACCATATCGCTGTATGCAATCTGTCTTACAACAACCAGTGCATCTTACCCTTTGCTAACATCATATCATACGGCATATAAACACCTCGCACATTGAATATGCACCGCTCATGTTTGCCTATGACGTCTGTAGTTGTGCATTAGCTGGTCTTTCATGCAGCGCCTTTTAGGGCAATTGTAAAGGCACTCTTAAATGCTTAGAATAGTCGGCGTGGTCGCATGGACCACACACACGCACATATATATGTGTATATATATATATATATATATATATATATATATATATATATATATATATATATATATATATATATATATATATATATATATATATATATATATATATATATATATATATATATATATATATATATATATATATATATATATATATATATATATATATATATATATATATATATATATATATATATATATATATATATATATATATATATATATATATATATGTATATATATATATAAGGAAATGATAGCTTTAGCAAAACTATGCATAATCATACACTCACACGTGTGTATATACACGTGTGAGTTTGTATGATTATGCATAGATTTGCTCAAGCTATCACTTCCTCCAGTAATAGGACACCTCTTTAGATTTCATAGACAGCCATGTTTGCAACGCTTTTTAGAGGTTCTTAAAGGCGCTATACAAAAGACCATATACAAACCTACACACATACACATATATATAAGATAAACAATATATGCATGACATCTAGTATATATAATGGAGCCAATGATACTATGTATATCATATATGCCTGTATACTGAATTGTTATATATATATATATATATATATATATATACATATACATATATACTTACTCTGATGCGAGACGTGGACACTTGATGTACAACAGGCTGAACGTTTGCTCACAAATTATGCACAAGATGGATGAAAAGTGGAAAAATCTGATTATTAAGTTGCGGTAATCCGGCTCTTACTGTGTTATATATATTTAGCTTTTCATACACAGTCATGGACGAGGTGGTGTGGTGGTATGGTTGGTGCCTCGTAACCGGAGGGTCGCGAGTTCGAATCTGCCTCAAGCCGCTGCATGTCGACCTTGGACAAGTTGCTCACCCACAGTTGTCATGCGGTGAGGAAAGCAACGGGGAGCCACCTCACTCATCTCATCCCCCAGTGGCATAAAGCCAATGGACCTGCCTTTGGGCAGAGAAATCATCATCACCACCATCATCATCATCATTATCATCGTCATCATCATCATCGTGCATAGTCTTATGTATCTTCTATATATCTACATGTAATATTTTGTGTGTGTGTGTGTGTTTGTGTGTGGGTATCCATGTGTGTAATTGTGTATGTATCAAACTATCAATACAATTATAATATTGTGACTATTAAGTGCCTCTAGAAAGCGTTACACACATAATACATACATACATACATACATACATACATATATGTTCATGTGCAATCCTTAATGTGCATCATATGTGTGTCGTGTGCTTTGCCGCCTCTAGCTCTTTTGTTGGGAGGGGACTCGGCATGGTCATTCATTGTGCGAGGCAGGGGGGACTACTACACCCTGACAAGGATTTACTGCCTGCACCTCTTTCTTCTCTGAGCTGCTGGCAGTGTCGTATGCATTATTGATGAGCGCTTGAAGTGTCCTGGAAACCTTGCCACTGTCGAGTTATTGAACATGTTGTGTCGCTTCGTAATTCAAATGCGCGAGCCCGACGACTGTGGCGACATCTAGGCACATTTAGTATTCGCTAAGGTCAAACCAACGATCCCGGGTCAAAAGAGTCAAAACCGGTGTTGGGTCAGGCTGTGGTGGTGGTTGTAGTGGTGGTGGTTGTGGTTGGTGATACTGGTTCTGAGCCAGTAGCTCATACTGATGGTGGTGGCGGTCCTGTTGGTAGAGGTAGTATTGTTGGAATTGGTAATAATGGTATTGATGATAGTCGTGGTAATTGGTGGTTGTATTGGTGGTTGTTGTGGTTGATGATGGTGGTACTGAGGGTGATGGTGGTACAGATGGTGATGGTGGTACAGATGGTGGTCCTGTTGGTAGCGATTTTGGTGGTGGTGGAATTGGTGATGGTGGTACTGATGGTAGTCGTGGTATTTGGTGATTGTAGTGGTGGCGGTGCTTTTACTGAAGCTGCTGGTACTGCATATAGTGATGTTGCTGCTGTGATAAGCCTTGTTGCTGATGCTGGCTGATTCTGAGCGAGCAGCCCATAATTGCCTGAAGTTTTACATCGCGAAATTTCCTCTCTTCCTGGCGTCAAATGTAAGTTAATTGAAAGATAGGACAAGACAACCTTAAGTTTACAGCTCTCTTTCGTCAGCCAGAGATGCAGTCGTTAAGGCGATGTAGAGAGGTTAGAAGACCTTGCAGCTGCAATTGTATTATCAACGGCTCAACAACTGCAGAGGGTTATGTAGACATTACTAAACTAATCTGATATATTCTAAAGACTTCTATAGTGCAGTTTTCATAATGCACAAGCGGACCCAATAGGCAGATTAGGCTGCTACCTATAGAGCTACGTAGCATTCTGGGACCCCATCCGACGGCACCCAAAATGTTTAGTTGTTGTTGGGAGTTGACCTTTTAATTTGATACCATAACACTGCGATGTCCAAGCTAACCGATGAATGCGGCATGGTCCATACGATCTACTTACTTACACATAGCAACACCTAAAGACGCGAGTATGACGCTCGATAATGAAATGAACGAAGTTGTTGAGAGAAGGGCAACGCCGTCCCAAGAGAGACTTTATGTTCTGACTGTACTTTGCAGTAAATGTAAGGAGGCCAGAATGGGTCAACTGAATTTTATTGATTTGGTCAAAGTATTTATGGCGAAAAATCAGAAAGAAGTGTTTCTAGTGTCATCTAATGAACAGTGATCATTGTGTTTGTATGTACACTTTTACACAGTTGTAAGCATGGGCCCATTACAGCAATTAGGCATGAGTCAATTAGTCAATTAGTTTAAGAGAATATTACTACGGGCCTTTATAAAGTACACGTAGTATGTCACACCACACATAAAATCAGGCATAATTATAACTGCGGTGACCAAATGACCGTATGAGAAATTTGCGAGAAGCTAAAAATATGGAACTTAAACACTAAACTGGCTGTTTCCTATTTAACAAATACCACAATCACGGCGGGTGTTGCAGCCGCAGGCAGCAATTCGCAAAAATGCTAAATGCAGCCAACTTCTCGCCACTTAGGCTACCACCTGGTAACCTCAGGCCTTCGAAGCCCTCGATCCTATAAATAATACTGGTCTGGCCTTCATCAAAGCACTGAGCAACGTCTCAGTAATGTCTCTGTGGATGCAAGAGAGACGTCATATCTTTTTCATCGCTTGGCATTGACAATTCACTTCTCCAATGCAACTGCTTTCCGCATCAGATTCTCTGCCAGAACGTGACGAGAAGCTGCCGTTCCAGATGCTGTTCCTCTTCTCAAACAAGTTTTAAATACCGAGAGATCACATATACCTCAGGGAAAATAATAATAATATAATTACCGTGAATCGTGCGAATATTTACTTTACTACTACTAATAGACTTTCTTGCAACCCATAGGTCTGGATTTCTGGATTCATAAAGAACCGAGCTAGTCTTGCTATTTAGAAGGTATCTATAAAATGAGTACATCGACTACACCGCCATCAGCAAAATTTTCGTCGTCACCACTAGCAACCTATAAATCGGCATCGTAAACTGCAGCCTCATAATTCTTATTTGTCCGGAGGATGGCGGATCCTGAAGCAGAGCGCGATCCTAGATATGCACAGATCGCGGACTCCCCGCCAAGCATCCAATAAACGACCGCTAGGTGCAAACACACGCTCGCCGACAGAGGCCAACAGATGGTGCAATAGGGGCGTTTAATGATTGAAGAGGAGTGATCTCTAACAGCTGATTGATCGTTCATGCGAATACGTCATTATATATATGTCTAATATATAAAATGTATGGCTATATATCTAAATATATATATATACTTATATAATATGTATATATATATGTATTTGTCATTTTTTATTATATGTGTATGCATATATATGCATGTATACCTCACTAATCTCTCTCTATATATATATACATATATATTATAGAGAGATAGATACATACAGTACCTATATATATATATATATATAGGTACTGTATGTATGTATGTACGTATGTATATGCCCGCATAATCTATATATTGAGACCTATGAATATGTTTATAAGCGGTTTACAAGCGCACTTAATGACAATGCTGAAGGCTCAGTGGGGCCTAATAAGTATGTGGGTCATTAAACTATACTTATATTATGCGTTGCGATATTGATCGGCGCTTAAGTGAGCTACATAAATTTATAAACGAGCCACAATACTTCGTTATCTTTCGACGAAAGAATGTTTATTTTATTTTGATTCATTTTGGGTTAATCGCTGCTGAATAAAATAGACCTATTTAGTTGATATATGGCCTACGGTAGTTAGTTTTGAAGTGGAAACGTGGTCCAACACGAGCCCATTAACACAAAGCCGGTGATTCAGGAGATAGTAGGCCCTAATGCAAACGTTCTTTGTAAAATAGGTCTACATTGTTAGTGTAAGTGACAGAATGTACATTTACTGAGCAGAATATGGATACGATTAAATGCGTTAACTGGATGACAAAAATATTTCGGTGCACAGAATTAGGTGCCCATTTTATCAAACTTGTCTTGCCTTGTATTGTCTTGTCATCAACCGTCCTCGAGCCGAGGATTGGCTGAACCACGGACAATTCTGTGCCATCTGCTTTTGTCCCTTGTCTGTTTTTATAACTGATCAATCGATAATTCAGTCCAGGGCTTGATGTTATCGATCCATGTTATCTTGGGACTTCCCCCAGCTCGGGATCCAGGAGTTATGCCTTAGATATCTTTCTCTAGGCATTCTCCCCTACTTCTCAGCACATGACCGAGGTATGAAAGATTTCTCTGTTTGTTTACTCCTGAAAAGGCTCTTCTCTACTTCTGCAGTCTCTGGGACCCATTCGTTTGTCTTCTTGGCAGCCCACGGTCGTCTAAGAATCTGTCTCAGACATTTCATTTCACATTCGTTGATTCTTACCTATTCATCTTTCTTTATGGTTTAGCTTTCACACTGTGCCACTGGCCGTACAAGAGCTTTCAGAAGTCGTACCTTCGTTGCGAGCAATATGCCGTGACTTTTCCATAAATTCTTCAATGCTGCCCCAACACACTACTTTTGTCAGCCTTGACCGAAACTCTACTGCACTCAGAGTCTTCTGTTGTAGGTGAACCACGATATGAAAATGTGTCAACCTGCTCCAGTTGATTACCTTGTACTCTGATGGTGTAGGATGTACCTTTATTGCCATGATATTGGTTCTGTTCGCGTTAATCGACAGACCCTGTTCGCCGCTTGCCGGGTCAAGTCGATCCACTATCTCCCGTAGTTCTGCTTCCCAGGATGCCAATAGAACAATGTCATCAGCATATCGCAGATTTTTAGCTCTGCTCCCTCTTATTTGAATTCTACCATCATAACTGTCCAGCGTTTCCATCACGACCATCTCTGTCAAGATGTTGAACACGTATGGTGAGATCACACAACACAGCCATGTCGAACACCTTTCTTGACACGGAACCCTCGTAATAGTTTACCGGCTGATATCACTCTAGCTTGCTGTCTACAGTAGAGTCCAGAAAGCAGGTTGAATATCTAAATAGGGTAACCCATGTCTATCATGGCCAGCCAGAACTTTTAATGGGAGACGCAATCAAAAGCCTTCTTAAAATCAACAGAACTCAGATAGAGAGGCTACTGATGCTCTCTAGTTTTCTGCAGGATGATTCTAAGATTCGTGACATGATCTTGTATTCCCCATACTCTGCAAAATCCAGCTGTTTATCTGCAACTTCAGATTCTGTTTTCGCCCTAATTCTTTCTAAGATGATCAGGAGGATGAGTTTACTGGCAGGTGAGACCAAGGCCATAGGCCGGTAATTCGTCCATTGTCTCATATCACCTTTCATTGAAAGAGGATGAAGTTTGAGTTTGGCGCCCATTCAAACGGGCAGTGGTGGTGAAGGATCTCACCCGATAAATTTATTGGATAGAGGCCATACGGTCGCTATAGGCCTACGAAATCATATACATTACATTTACTGGCGCTTTAAATATCAAATCAAGACCAAAAGAACAAGGCTGTCTGGTCAGTGTTGATATCTGGTCACGATCCTGGAAGTTAGCATCTACTTAATCAAGTGTTCTCTGTTACTTAAACAGAGGAATTAATCGCGATAAAACCAAATTACCGAATTTGGAACTCATCTTTGAGGGAAGTTGAATAACTAGGTGCAGACTATGCGCTATAAAACAATATCACGCTATATGATTTTTTATTGACGACAACTTCCGGAAGTTTAAAAAATAGCGGATTTTCAAAGCTGGCAATCTGTTGTGCAAATGGTTACAAATTACTTATTGGCGAAAGTTATAAAATGAAAACACTGGTACCAGAATGCGATATATCGGAAGGCGACACAGCTGAAAGTCGCGTGATCAAAAATTTTAATGATGATTGCGAGAAGACTAAAAACCAGGCTGTGAACGAAGCTGACTGCATGGCAGCTGGTTCGCAAGAAGGAGGCAGCGGTCCAGACACTACTCGAAACGAATTTAAACTAGACGACACAAGTCAGAATCAGAGTCTCGTGTTTGGTCGAACAGAATTCAACAAAAATCGAACGATAATTATTCGTAATGTACCGGCGGTCACCTACGACGTATGTCATTACTTCTTGGTTACTCAAAACTGTCATTAATTGTTGAGCTGTATAAAATTTTATTGTATGAAGTGAAATCACAGGAGACTTTCTGATGATCATTAAACATGCCAAAATAATGGTAGCCGCTTTCCTACTTTTTGTTTCGTTGCCTCAGGCAACCAGTCATTCTTCAGAAGAATAATGGTAAATCCCTCACCTCAATTTTTGAACTGGCCCTGCCTGCAATTAAATATCGGGGCTCAGGTTAAACACTCATTTGGCTGAATTTACTTTGGTTGATTCATTTTGTTTTACACTTGCATCATACAAGCTACTATTTAGTTTGCTCCCTTGCATCATAATAGTATTAATGTGAATAACGAGTTCTAGCTGTTGCAGAATCTAGATTTTTCATTATCCGTAGTTTTATAAATCTTGAGTAAACCACAGCAAATTTGCTACAGTCTTAAGGGATCATTCTACCTCAGGTAAAATAGTAATGAATTATTTGAATTCAGAGAATCAGTTTGTGATTCAGGATTTTGATAATCTTAGGATGTTGCTGAATGCGCATAACATGGACATGAGAGGGCTGATAGGCAGGTATGGCAAATGGTAATGAAGGACAGTCTGACTGTACACACGACCCATGTATTCTTTACATTTGAACACATGCCTAGCATTTTCTGTGAGTAATTTGTAACAGAAGTCGAGTCACGACTGTTTGGCTCAGCTGAAGATACCACAGTCGTTGCAGCTTTGTTGAGCCGGCTGTTAATTGTTTAGGGCAGCCTGCATTTCTTTGGGGACATCTTGGTCATGGCAGTGAATAACAATTTTGTCTGTTTTCTGGGAATACTAGGTGAACTGCTCTTAGATGGACACCTTCTCAGTTTAATTAGATGTATTGTAAGACATATTGTATTCTGAGATCCATGGACTTCTTCTCTAATTATATATATTATGAAACGTATTTTTAAAAATAATTTAATTAAATTAGTTTAATTTTATATGTTGTAAGTTACTCTAATATTTGGTTGAAAAGTGCTTTAATGACGTGACACAGTGTCAGACTGACTTACATTTAGGCAACTAACTTCAATTTTCAGGAAGTAAAGTGTTTTATGGGAAAGTTTACCGTCGCAAATATCGCCATCAGCAAAAGGCAGCGACATGGTGAGCCAGTTAAATTTGACTTTATTGTTCTAAAACGTATTCAGTTACTGTTAATTAAGAGATAGTCTAAGAGCAGCGACTCTTAAGACACACCTGTTTAGATCTGTTAGCCATGTTTCAGCATGTTTGAGAGGTTCTTGAAAGGTGCTATATAAATACTAAGATATGTACATGTACATTTGTACATGTGCATATACAGCTGCTTGGTATTTCTCTACCTCTGTTTCTTAAGCAAAAACTATTTTGTATCATTCTGGTTTTGTGTTGTCAGGCCAGGAGTTCCTCTGATGAGTCTCTGTTGAAAAAGCACTATATAAATCTGTGATTTCAGTTAAAGCATATACTTACATGCACATACATATGAACATGCATGCATACTTAAATGCATGCCTCTGATTCAAATTATTTTTGATGTCTGGCACGTTAATCTCTTAATTATATATACGTACAAGCGCTTCCTGTATGCACGTCACTGGAAACTTTATGTACCATAACCTTTGATTGCGATTGTTGTATGCAGCTTTAGTGACACTAAAACACGGAGAGGAAGCTGAAAGCTGCATTGTTTTATTAAACAAGATGCTGCTGAAAGATAAACAAGTCGAAGTGAGTCTCTACAGAAATGACAATCTGCTTTGTGTCACAAATTTGCCATTGACGATGGACGACGTGGATTTCAGAAAATTCGTGGAACCTTTTGGTCAGGTTGAGAAGGGATTTCTCATGAGAAGTAACTGCGGTTAGTTGTACATGTTTATGTATTTGGGTGCTAATCTTTCTGTCATGTGGTGGGAGTGGGAAAGGTGCGGTGATGTGCTACAAATTGGGTTTTAACAAGCTTCAGTTTATGAAAGATTTCATTAGCATGTTGACTGTAGAGAAGTGGCCTACAGCTTGGAGGATTTAGGGGATAGGGTGGTCCATATAATTTTACTTTTCTGAGTAGTTTCTAAAGAAGTGCGCAAATGTATTACGTTTACATTTAAGTGTCTTAGAAGTTTCTATTGTGGCCTTTAAACTAGTATGTTACGTGTACCTTATGCTTCTGAATGTATGTAGTTTCCACAGAGGCATTTTACCTTAACATTTCTGAGGAGTTTACATAAAGCATTTAAACTAGTGTGTTACCTTTACCTGTACATTTCTGAATACATGTAATTTCTGTAGAGACTTTTAAGATGTGTTAGCTTTACCGTTTTCTCCCTCTGTTCCTGCAGGTAAAAGTCTTGGCTATGGATTTGTCGAATTCGTGCACAACAGGGAAAAGTCGGAGAGGGCGCGCCAGCAAGTTGACTTAAAGTTCATCGACTCTAACGTTGTTCGATGTCAGTTTGTCAAAGATGCAATCCTGTCGTACAATCAGCTAAACTCCAGGTGTTTGATCGCTGATGGCCTGCCAAACACGTTCTCCAATCGGACTGCCGCTTACGAATTTTTTGGGATTTTCGAAGGGCCATGCTCTTGTGAGGTGTGGATTTTACATCTGCTTTTGTTACTTAATCTAACAACTTTACCTAAAGAAACTTCTAATCAAAGATATTTAATCTGCAGATTTATTGGAAAATTAAATTAAATGGCAAGTTGAATCTAATCTAGTGACTTCTATTCTAACCTAACATCTTTTTAATCATGGGTAGTCTATGACCTTCTTTGTTAATCAACATCTTTCAATTTAATCTGCTACATTCTACTTGCATATAACATTTGTTACGACGAGCTTTCATTTATTTAATAAATTTCACTGAAATTTCTGCTTTTGTAGGTTGGCACTGTACAGGACCGATTTCTTGGTTTTGCGGTCGCGGAGTTCAGCACAGTAGAGGCAGCACAGAGGACGTTTGAGTTGCTTCATGGTACTAGACATATCTGCTCGTCTGTACAAGTGTCTTTTGCAAGTCCTGGTGAAACAATTGCCGAAGTCTTCGGCTCCATGATTACAATGAAGGTAAAAAATGAAAGTCTTCTTATGGTTAGTATAAAAGTAAACAAAGCTTTTTATGCTTACAGTTAAGGTAAACAATGAACATGTTTACCTACATACATGCATTGTATTGTTGAACGTTGTCTAGGGACATGTAATAGGATACCAGCTTTAGGTGAAAATTTTATGTCCTAAGAGATTACTAGCGGCCTAGATACATGCATTCTGCCTCTGCTAACGATATATTGGTTCACATTCCAACCCGAAATATGAGCTTCAGAGGGCGACGCTATTTATCCAATGATGGAGTGACGGGTAATCTTGTACCTGCTCAAAATGGACACGGGTACGCATGCCGCATTTTAATAAAATTTTGACACCTTTAATGATTAATCTGCAAAGACTTAGCAAGCAGTGGAATCGGAATTTATATACTTGGATGTAGACAGTCTTGCTTGAAATTGCTTTGATGCAAAAGCAACTGCATTATATACATTTTATCCATTTTAATGTGTGTATGCTTGTTAGCATGCATTGTTATTTATATTATTATACCAATGTGTGCACATGCATGTATCTGTATGAAGATACCTGTCATATATACATATATATGTGCTGAAATATATTTTTGTACATGTATGTACACTGAAAATATATATACATATTTGTACATGTGCACATGCACTGAAATATATATGTACATAATCATATGCTGAAATATAATATACATGCATATGTGTATCAGAATTTGCATTATAACAAAATGTGTCTTAATACTGCATAATAATACTGAGTAATAAATTTGCATTCCCGGTAATAATACTCTGTAATTATACTCTGTAATAATATTGCTTATTAATGTCGGTGTTTCAGAGTCGTCACTTGCCTCCCAATTCATTGTTTTCGAATCTCTTCAACAATTTTGGGGGTGACGTGACAAATGGTGCACCATGCAGCATGCCTCCGACCGATCTGTTGTCGACAGTCAACCCTTTAGTCTGGTCTCTTCTTCAGCAGAATCCAATTGGTAATCATTTTAATATACACAAGAAATTCCTTTTAAAGGCCATGTTTGGTTGTTCTCAGTGCTGTACACTGGAAACTCCTTAGAACAAGTAAGTAAGTAATGCATTTGTTAACATGCCATATGTCCATCAACTGAGCGAGGAATTGTAGGCATGGGTGGGTCACAGCGTTCAGACAACAAAAGCAAGATGAAGCATAAAATATGCAGAACACAGCATGGCATTTCCCACATGGCTTATATATATATATATATATATATATATATATATATATATATATATATATATATATATATATATATATATATATATAGTACTTCAATTAAGGTTAGTATATGATCTGGGGACCACATACTGACCCCGAGTTGGCTCAGGTGGCCTTATATCATATGGGCATTTCACCCTTCCAAGCATCAACAGGGCTTAGTGTTTCTTAACTTGGTTGTGCTTGCCAGCATTGTATTCAGGGCACTAAACCACTAAGTAATATTATTTCATGTCAGTTTTAGAGAACTTTGTTCAACTTATGCGGTTACTAGGACAACAACAACAACAGTTGCTGGGACAGCAACGACAACAGCATTCAGTTGATCCTGCTGCTAATTTTGGTAATGCACTGACCTACTTAATAATTGCACTGACCTACTTCATAATTATTATTAGTTTATTTATTCAGTATAAAAGTGCACTGACATACTTAATATTTATGTTTAGTTTCTTTATTTATTATTAACGGTTGTTTGAAATTCTGGATGGCTTTATAGTCGCTGTTGTCAGAAATTGTCTCCATTGCAAAAGGCCGATAATGGCCCTACAAAAGACATCAACTGTTGACATCACAGCATAATAAATGCTATTTCTATTATTATTTTTGGTAATGTGATATTATATCAAAGCCTTTTATGAGTCTAATCTAAGCTAACATAGAATTCGGAATAATGTAGAACAGAGTTGCTTTCTTTTGTAGGTTTTGGGGGAATGATTCCAAATGCTGCCATGTCTTTGGGGAATCCAAACCTGCAGATATCCCTGCTTTCTGTGATGTTAGCTGCACAACTCCAGCAGGTAGCTTTCTCTTATGTTTTAAGCAGCAAAAACACAGATTTAAAATACAAATATGTTTGCAGCACGGTGGTCTTTGTGGTAGTGTGCTGGGTCTGTAATCCATTGATTGCGAGTTTGAGCCTGCTGAGCAGACTGTAATTTTAGACCTTGAAGAAGTTTTTTGTGCACACTTGTCTCACCTTGGATTAAGATTTTCTGCAGTAAATGAATAAACCAACAAAATCATGTGTCCTCACGATATTCTTTAATATGACACGTATTACTATATTTTTGTCGTTATTGTATCCTTTTATTTTGATTTATGATTTTGTATCATTTTCAGCTTCAACCAGCGCTTTTGACAAATCCTGCCCTGCTTTTGCAGGTATGTCTAACTGAAATTGTCTTCTACTGTAGTATTTTTACAATGTGCTTTTAAATCATCGTCATCATCTCATTTGTTTATCCCACATCAGAATTATACATATTATGCTTTTTGCTAGCCTAAGTAGTGGTATATTAGAACATAGCATTAATGTAATATAACATTTATGTAGTGCCTTTTCAAAATGTTTTCCAAAATTCTGTTGCAGTTGTAACTCAGTTCACTAACCTAGGCAGCGCTTTTTTGCTAGCATAGGCAGCATTGTCCTAGCCTAGGCAGCACTTTTGTGATAGAGTATAAGCAGCACATTTGTGCTACTGTAGACTGCACTTACTTAAAAGGTGCTTTTTGAAGTGTCTAGAGATCTAACTAAAAATAATTGCACGATTTCCTTTCTTTGGTTTCAGCTTAACCCAAGCGTACAGTTCACAAATGCAAATCCGTTAATAGTGCAGGCAAACACAATGCTACAGAACCTCATGGTCAACCAAGCACCAGCAGCCAATCGGATCATCCAAACAACAGATCCCTCGTGGAACATGATGCTTTGCCAGGGCGGACATGAACCTGGTTCATTACCAATTTCCGGACTGCCTGGGGTTTATTCGGCCCCGCAACTTCAGCCACCACCAGCTCCAGCATTTGCAGCAGGTACCGCTCAGGAAAGGCCGCTGTTCTGTCTCTCAAAAGATCTCAACACCATTCCAACTAAAACATCCCAGAACCAGACAGAAAGACAGCCGAGGCCAATACTCGGAATGCATCGAGGGAGTGAAACCGTTACGTACCCACTTTCTGCTCTGCCCGAAGGACCAGCCAGTCCCATCGTAGCTCAGGCAATCGAAGTGACAATCCGAGATCGGTTGCAGAACTTGGAGAAACATCCGATGAGGGCAGTTGCAGATCAAAACGCTTCCTGTGTTGAAATGCTAAATGTGGAGAAGTTCAAGAGAGGAATTGGGCCGACAAATACGCCGAGAAATTATTCTAAGAAACATGGAAGGCAAAGACAGAATGCAGTAAGTGCCTAACAGAGTTCAAAATTTATGAGCAATTCAGCTTATTTGCTGAGAGAGTTTACTCTGACCTATAGTTGTTAACTTTCAAAATGTTTGTTTACTTATTAGCTCAAATTGTGTAGTTTAATTTTTGGCTGTTTCTGAAGATCAGGGTTTAAGGACAATTAAATTGTTGTTATTTATTATATGGACATTCTGGTTTCACAGCCATTACAGCCTGAACTGTCTCAAACTGACTCAGTCCTGTTGAATTTTTAAGTTCTTTCTTAAATCAGTCATAAATATAGCTGAAGGTTCTGGATTGTTGAACTGTTTTTATTTCCATCTAGTTTCAGAGTAGAGGTAAACAACCACTGAAGCAACGATTTCTCGATAATGCTGTTCAACCAGAAGAGCCAGATTCAGAATTTCCAGCCACTTTATTCGACCTACCTAAAGACCTTACAGCCAACAGGGTATCATTACTATTACTGTATTGTTAATATTATTACTGCTAATATCATTATTAATCCCACTCAAACTTGGTTACTATAGTCACTGCTAATATCATACTGTTATTACTACCAGTACTTTTAATACCCATGGAGCAATATTTGTAGTACAAAGAAACCTTTGTCTGTTTTACAGTCATCTTCTCAACCTGCTCTTTTAAACCAGGACATCAATCAAACGTCTTCCACCCTCAACCCATTACAACCAGACCATTTAAGGAGTACAATCAAACCAACAGCTATCCACGTTCCTGGTTCTGGGTTTGAACACAACCAACTGCTAATGGAATCCAGGCAAGGGAAGATTCCCTCGCTTACAGTTATCCAGCCAAGTGCTTCTCTGGTGAAAAACGAGGCCGAAGAAGGCACACAGACAGCAACAGTGAGATATTTATTTATTTGTTGTGCTTATTTGGTGCTCATTGTCAGTAAATCTGAATCTAAGGGCGAGAAAAGTTTGCGCAAACAACTTGTCAATGGTTGTTACATGGAGTGTGCTCGGCATGTTTGAACCTGCTGTCGTTGGGTTAAAGGCTCAGTGCACAAGAGAAAAGACCACTATCTACTCTCTGAACTCCTGTAGGCATTAACTGATGGACTAATAGCACAGTAAATTGTATTTCCTGCATGGTTTTACTGATTGCATGTTTGTTCTGTCAGTTCTTTGATGTCATTTGGGTCTAAACTTAAGACTCGTCTGTTTCAGCTTGTTTATCCACCATGGCCTAACTTCTGTTTTTTTCTGATCTGTCAGAATTCGACCTGCCTTCTCCAATGCATTATAATTTTTGATTAGGATTCACTTGTAGCAACCATCGATTGATGCCTTGAGCATTATGATAACAGCGCTATAGAAGTCATTGGATTTTATATTTGTTTTTATTATTGTTAATGTGATGTTGCTGCATTAATGGATTTGCATAAATTTACATTTAAGCATCGGGGGACGGTCAAATCAGCGATGTTCCCAATTGGCAGAAGGTTGGATCTTGGTTGTGAATTGTTTCAGGTGAACATTTATTAAAAGTAATATTACTTTAAATTGTGTTATAATATATTATTGTGTTATGTCATGCATTTTCAAATCTGTCCACATTTTAGTGTCTTGAAAGGAACTATATAAAGGTCCAGATACATTTATGCAATCTTACAGCATATACCCGGTACTCCATTTGAAAGGCGCACATGTACGAATGTACATACCAGTCCAGTGCATGCTGATAACATACAGCTTCAGTTTGTACACTGGAAGTAATTTCTACTGTGTCATGGATTTCTAGTCTAAATTTGCCTTCTCTCTTTTTCTATTTCCACTTTCATGTTCTTCAACCATCTTACCATTTGTTATGGGATACATGTCTAGGGCTGAATAAAAATTCTCCCATGTCTAATAAAGCAACATGCAGAGACACCAATTTTCTGTTTGTGGTGTGTTATCAAATTTCAGTTGTGCTGTGTTGTTTTACATTGTGTCTATAAATTCCTAAATCCTGGACATGACAGGCTACTTACAACACTGTATAAATTGTTTTTACAATTACAGTTGGCTATGGGCCATGAAAGCATGTGCCAGAAAAGTGTTCCCATTTTGAGAACCTTACCCCAACATATCACTTTAAATGGGGACTTCTTTGTTCTTATTTGCTCGATAATGCCAGCGTTCACCCTCACATGCATGCCTTTTTTGTTCTCACATAATTCGCTAGATAGTACGAGCATACATACAGCCGAACTGTGCATGCGTCCATAGCTGTTTTGTTATATATTTGTTCTGGTGATTGTTTTAGGCAACACCAGGGCAGAAACGACCACACTTTCTACAATCTCCGGAGCCAAGTCCCGAGGGTCCTTACGTCGGTCAGCACTCCCAGGGCATAGGTGGTCACTATGCAGAGTCGTATTTCAAGCAGAAGAAACTTTGAAAAGCATTCTTTATGTGTTTGTGTTCAGAGAGATGAGAAACTACCTCCCTTTCTGCGTTTTTGATAAATTTTCTTTTTGATGTCTTTACGTAATGGGCCCTTTTCTTAGGCAGTGTTTTCTTAGGCTGCTATGTTTCTTATGCTAGTGGGCATTTTTAGATATATTTTTCGAAAAATTTATGATTTTGATTTCTTATGGGCTTGATATGTGAAAACTTGATGTCAATATGGTGTACAAGATTTTTAGGTCTGGAAAAAGACGAATTGAGAGGTTTTCGCATGTAAGAGGCTGGTGTTGTGTAAGTTAATGTGGGGTCTTGAAATTGAAGTGTTTCAGGCTTTTAGTAACTTTCCTTTTTGGCTTGTAATCAACATGTGCATTTATGGATGCACCTGGACATTAATGTGACGCTTTCTGAGAAACTGAAATTTGACAGATTTCTTTATGAGGTACTTCTTTGTAGAATGCAGTAAAGTTTCTAGTTTGATTTTTATACACATCAGTATGTTGGAAAATGAAGTGTGTTCAAGTCATCATAGTCTTCACTGAAGCTGTCATATTAGTTTCAAGAAATATGAATCACATCTACGTAAATGAATACCCTGCAGGATTTAAGAACACACTAATGTCGCCACCAGACCACCTTATATCTCTAAGTTGTGTAATTGCCAAAATTGCTTAAATTAATTTGTGTTGCTTCTCTGTTTGTGGAACTTTGAAGTTTAGTTACTTGTCCTCCGTCTGTGCCTTTTCGTCTGACTTTTGTTCCAAAGTGTTACATTTTTAAGTAAAAAATTCATGTCCAATACCAAGTAGGTTAGTGTAAAGCATCAATTAGCTTGACGAAAATACTGGTTTTGCTGTGTATTCAGGGGAATTGAATGAACGTGGATTTCTGAAAGAAAGTGAAAATGTTTATCTGCTTATTAATACTTTCTCTTATATTTTAGCAATGGTTTAAACTGTGTCTTGCGCATTAATTTCAAAACACAAGTACTAAAGTCTTTGATACTGGTTTGCAATTTTCTAGGGAATGCAAACATATGGTAATGTAATTTTGTGCTTAAGTGAATTTTATGGATGTGACTTTTAGTGATGGATTACTTGAAGGCATGTAGTTTTCGTAGCATTTCAGCTTCTTACATTTGTTTTTCAAACTCAACTTGTTTTGATATCTTGTTGACGTTTCCTAATCAAATTTAATGGTTTTGGCATTTCGAATAAATGATTGATATATTGTTTTTTGTTCTTGGTTAATTCCAAAGACTTTGGGATGAGTATCGTGAGAGAAACTGCCTTTAACTAAAGGAGGCGAGGAAAAAACTTCAACGTTTCGAAAACAAGGCCAGAATTTGGACTACATGCAGGGATGGGGGCGCAAAGAAAATGGGAGGGTGTGGGTTGTTATGTGTATAAGGTAGAATGGGACCTTTGTAACAGCTTTTGAGTGTTTGAAGTAGCGCTACTGAGAGTAGAGTAGGAAGATATAAGGAGATTTCTTTTGGCAGCTTTAAGATTTCTACAGTGGAGGTCAGAATATACATAGCGAAATCACATTGCCTGTACCGCATCACTATTAGCGTTTCTTTGTTAGAGGGCCAATCTGAAAATGCGTTCGCACGTTAAGCGAATCTGCATTTTGCAAACCATTTGTATAAGAAACTGAAAATGCAACGCAGTGTAGTCATCATTTCTTTCTTTAACAGAATTCTAGTCTTTGAAGAGGACTGTTCAGTCATTGTGGTAATTCGTGGGCTGACAGTGAAGCGACCTTCTAAATTTTTCCCGGTGTTGATCACATATTGAAACGCGGTTATCTTCCCAGAATGGTTTGATTCGCTTCCCAAATACCTAAAAATTCACAAAACGACTTCGCTGAAAAATCGAAACATGTGAGCAGGCTTACGTAGGCTTATGTGCATTTTCCACATAACAATCGTATAGCCTCTACCCTGATCGTTGTGAACGTTTTGACTGACGGAGGTATCTCAGATTTTGTACGGTAGGTTTATACAAGTGGCGTACAACATGTAAGACATTCTATGGAGCCATTCTATGGAGCCCGTAAGTAGAAAGTTGACATATTATTACAATATCTTCAACGTATGACCTTGCTGTTAGGGTCACTACCGCTGCCCGTTTGAATGGTTGCCACGCTACCTTAGGTCCGAGATACAGGCAGACGGATAGACGCGGCAGAAAGGCGAACAGACAGATCAGACAACGACAGATAGACGCAGAGGCACCCACCGAGAGGAAGTTGTCATCAGTTGCACATGGACTTGCACCGGATGAAGGACATTCCTCCCGTCATGCAGCTGTTAATGCAAGTCCCTGGTCCTCGCTTCGACATCAGGCCATTCAGGACTTCATTGCCATCCTGCCCTCTGAGCCCTTGAAGGTCGGAGCCACCATCATCGTCGTTGTAGGACTGGGCAAATCCGCGTTGCTGATTGTCGTTGTCGTATATTTGGTTCCGGTGTTGGTGGAGTTTTAAGTCGTTGAGGAGAACCAGAAGACGTCCTAGTTGCACGAGGCTTCTTCTGTCGCTGTCCAATCCATCGTAGCTGTTATCGACTGCTGAATATCTCTCTCCTAATTATACAAAACAATACTTTTGTCTTCATTATTATTATTATTATTATTATTATTATTATTATTATTATTATTATTATTATTATTATTATTATTATAATAATAAAGGCAAGCAAATATGATGCTATCTCGCAGTCACACCATTTCGTCCCTGTTGCAGTCGAAACCGCAGGAAGCAGGCACATCGAGTCACTGGAGTTCAAACAAGAACTGGGGAGCAAGATATCAGCAGCGACAGATGACCCGCGCGAGGCTAGCCATCTGCTCCAGCGTCTATCAGTTGCCCTTCAAATAGGAAACTGAATCTCCATTTTGGGCACCTCGGTTTGGAACAGTTAGGAGACAGATGGCAGCCCAAGCCTAAACGACAATTTATAGGTCCCATTAACTGAGAACAAACAATATGTTATGCAAATGTTAATCATGGACAGAGTCTATATTTTGGTGAACATTAGTTTACTTCGCTGCGATGTTATTATTTATCTAGAGCCTTTTGGATTGTTGAAATCGGCAAATAAAGAAAATAACAATAATCGTCTTTCTAAGGCCGGTTTTCCATCCATCAAGGAACCAACGGACCTTTTTCGTATCGATGGCAAGAAACCTGACGGCCTCACACTGATCCCTTGGCATGCTGGACGAAGCCCGATGTGGGACGCCACGGTTATAGACACACCAGCGGGCGGAGATGGCAGCTGCCAGAAAGAACGCGAAATATAATTCATTCCTCGTTTCACGTGATTTATTCCTTAGCCCCATAAATAACACTGGCTTATCCTTATCTCTGATTTGGGCCGTTGTCTATCTCGCATTTCCGGAGACGCGAGAGAATCTAGCTATCTTTTTCAACGGTTTTCAATCATAATTCAACGCCTCCACGCGGTCGACTTTCGCGGTACCTTCTCTCTGCAAGAGCCCGATGAGACGTAGCCGTTCCAGATGCTCATTAATGTTTTCACCACCTGAGGGATTATACCTATCTCGGGTAAAAATAATAATTATATCATTATTATTAATACTAATATTATTATTTAATAATAATAATAGTATTACTACTACTATTACTACCACTACTACCACCACTCCCACTACTACCACCACTACTACTACTACCACCAAAGATCTTAGAGTCGTAGACTCTAAGATCTTTGCTACTACTACTACTATTATTATTATGAGGCGATCACGATCACGCGGACCGCTAGCTGACTCAAGTAAGTCCGTATTATCATCATCGTCAGCGTCACGTTCATCATCATCACTGGCGTATCGAGTGGGCCCACGCCAGCCAAGGTCCTTCCCATCTAGGTTTTTGAGATCAGATCATGGCCGAAGTGGATCACTTTGCTCCACCCTTGCACACTGCTTTATCTGTACTCGCTTTCTAAATCTGGAGGGACGGTGCAACGCCTCTCTCTGGATCCGCCCTTCATCATCATCGTCGTCGTCATCATCATCATCATTCCCACTCTCTTCACTCTCAGTGGTTTATTGAACTTTTGTATTGTGGATTTAAGTCACAAAAGTGTACAGGCTGGGATGCCAAAAGCTATTCAGAGATTCAAATATCTTCCTCATTTATGTAGTTAACTCGTGAAATTGATGAACTGGTGAATTCCTTTTGGACGGCTTACATTACTGCGGGCTAGCGTCTAAACTTTTTTGGATGCGTGAGCCATAACCAACTGGCTATCAAAGGCGGAACCAGGACTTGACGTCAGGAAAGCGTGAATTACTTCCATGGGGTCTATTTTCAGCAATTATTTGTCCCAATATGCATTTCTAAATAAATACAGCGAAACCATCTGTTGAGTAAATTTCGACAATTTTCGTTGACTGAACTTGGCAGGGCGTTCTTTCCACGTCGTACTCTCGGAATTAGATTATCGTCCATTTTCTTTGAGCGATTTTCTTCCCGGCCGAACGCAGACACGAAGGTGCACAGATAAATAGATTACACGATCGATTCGATGGTCTTTCTATGCATTTGAACAGTCTATTCGATGCTTGCATGGCCCAGATCGAACAAAATCGAAATAAAACCGACCCATGATTGGCCATGCAGACACGCCATATTGGAATGTCGTCACTGTGACGACAACGCCCACGCGGTAGTGCGGCTATAACGTAGGTGAAAAGGTCTGGCGTCTTGGGTTGGAGTCGAAATATAATTAATAGATAGAAGTCTACAGGACAAATTATAACGAAACATCAGTAATGTAATTGTAATCACAGATTCATATAGCGCCTCACTTAGGTAGACTATAATTTCACCCTGATCCATCCATCCAATCCCCGCCTACCCATTTCTTGCAACCTAAACAACCACCGTAACAGCTCTTCTGCCCCTTCACCCATTATTCTTCTTGCCAGCGGACTTTGTTCCTCACAACGTATCTTTGAACAACCCCTTTGACATGACGCAACGCACGTGAATAAGCTGGAGCTCTGCGCTTTAGCATTTAAGTAGCGCTTTAGAATTCTCAAGACTACGATTGCGGTCTAACAACATGGCTTTCAAGCGCTTATGGAATAGAGGTAAAGCAAGACCTTGGTCTTATGTCTCAGGTAGTGCAAAATAACGGAACTGAATGTAATCTGATGAAGGCAAATGAAGATCGACTACATTTCTCGACGTCACACAAATGCTCTGCAAAGTCGGTGTTCGACTACAGATCTCAATTAAGAACGCGCCTCTTCCTGGACTGATTTTCTTCATAGACTGTTTCCGTGTCTTCTCGGATTTCCCTTTCGGTTTTTGACCAGGCTTAATCTAGAATTTGGCATGGACATCAACGTTGCTTTGTGGTGGTGGCGGTGGGGTGGTGGTGGTGGTGGCGGCGGCGACGGCGGTGGTGGTGGTCGTGTTTACCCTTCAGCCGAACGATCCTTCGACCTTCGAGGAGATTCTGTCGAGGTTCAACAATGGCATTTATATATGTGTGCATATATGTATGTATGTATATATGCATGTAGGGATATGGGTATCGCCTACGATTCCTCGCTCAGCCGTTGGGCATATGGCGTGTTAACAAATGTCTTACTACTACTTTGTATCTGCTGTCATCCATAGATATTATTACTTTGAAGAGAAAATTCACTTAAATTCGGTTAAGTTGAAGAAGGCAACAAGAAACCCTCGCTAGAATGTCTATCGATTCGAAAATCCACCGCAGCGGCGCATAAGAATTTGGATATAGGCAATTAAAAAGGGATACATAAACAACGAGTCTGGATATAGTACAAGAGGCTGATCAATCCTTTGCACTGGTTTGACGTCATAGATTGACGTTGCAAGCGGACGTTCTAAGTCCTGAAGTATTAAAGATGCCTCCACGAACGCTTAATGTGGTGTCATTCTGTAGGTCTGGTAGACTTAATAGGTCTGACATTTTCCCGATAATATCACTCAGAGTTCGTGCGCGCAGTTAAAATATCAAGCAGGGCTGGACTCGATCGAGTCTCCACACCCGTTTAGAAAGATTGCATAGCCATGGGGCAAACTGTCCTCAACTGACCCCAACATACATCAAGAGTGATTAATTCCACATGTCATAATCATTGCAGGGGTATTATAATATCAAGAAGGCATACAAATGTACAGCTGACATAAGCCACATACACACGCGCGCGCGCACACAAGTTTTTAATGTATCATATTGTAATTATAATCGCAAATTTGTATAGTGCCTGTCAAAGAAAAACTCCTTTGAAGGCATATGTCATTATACATACCTATATATTGATGATAGCATTGGCAGCGATCTGTTTGGAAATGTGTGGGGTACATCAGAAAATTGAAGTTTGTATAAATTTTTCCTATATGTGATTTCTATATACAATTCATATAATACATAATTTCTTAGGGCTACTGATGTGTTTTAATCCTGGTCCATTAATGGCTTCGCAACCTTAAATACTTTCAAAGTGAAAAAAGCCGATGAAAAATAACATTATAATGTAGTCAATACTATTGAGACAAACACGTGGTAGGCCTATGTCTCCGCCTCATTGATAGGGATATGTCCCTCTGACCCCACCGGGATCGCCCCCTTGGTTCACAGAGATTTTGGTGCATGACTGCCCACCAATTCTTGTTCTTTGAACCCTCTATTAGCGTGCAAACTATCCTATCCTGCATCCGATCCTGCACCACCTACGCAATGGCTGATCCAGGATTGCTTGCGTGAGGACAAGGGCATGACCAGAGGGGCGCCACATTCTGGCAGTATGCACGGGTATGGTGTGAAGGTCCGGCACATAGCCTAGAAGGTCGGGAGGGGGCGAACTTATAGCTAAATTCGACACTGCTTCTACGACCCAGTGCACTATTGCAACATAATCGCTGTCCACCTTAGCCTCACGCTGTTTTCCCGACCTGATCCCAACCAAAACTGATCTAACAACTAGGCGCTGGCTCTTGGAGCTCTTGAGATCTCGATTTGATGAGGCGGTGGTTAATAAGCTGGTCTCCGATTCGTAGCTTTCGTGTGGCGCTGAGAATTTTCGGAGATTTACATTTACGCCTACATTGCACGGAAAACAAACTAGTTTTTGACAGCCACATCTAATAAGACAAAGAACTATTGCCGATATTAATCACTTTATCGTGCCGCTATACAAAGACGGTATTAATCATGAGCAACTGTTTGACAACTTAATTAGCCTATCCTTTTTAATCGGATTTTTCAATAAGTTGGGAGACATGCGTCAATGTCACGACTTTTGAAAGATGCGCAGAACACAAATCAATGTCAAGGATTTATTGGCTTTCGAAAACCGAGATCAATGTTTTTGCGATAAAACATTCACAGCCTCCAGAATGATCGAATACTTAGCTAACACTTCTGATAGTGGTGTCGCATCGATATCTCTATGCATTATACTTTTAGCCATTAAGCTAATAAATAGGTTCATCACATTATTTGGCAGTAGGCCCACTTATTATAACGTAAAAGCAGCTTTTCTCTGGAATGATAAATATTAACACAAAAAACAAAGGTCACTACGAACAGATGTAAATTTTCCCGGGAATAGCCGAATCGATTAGCTATATCAACTGATGAAGCAGACATAGATTACTTTAATAAGCAAAAGTAATACCAGCGACTTCATTAGCAACTTCACCATTCAGAGAAGATATAAACATATGCAGTACTTGATCCTAAGGCAGGAGAATAACATTATTATTCGTTAGCAAGCGTTTTAAGTTATTTTTTTAAAATATTGACGAAACTGTTTCTTCGGCTCCCAACCCTCTGTATAATGGCGACGTGGCACTTCGTCTGAAAAAGTTGAACACCCTGTTAAAGTAGCTCTGGGTATACTCGCAGTGCACTAAGTAGCCCTAAACAAATGAATAAATAAATTATAATTTATATCTTTACACCATCTACTTGTGGTCCACAATCATGGGCAATAGTCTGAAATGAAGGCCCAGCCACTGGTCGGGCCTTGGAAATGCTTGAGCCTCGACATCTATAACGTTCAACATCTATAAAGGCCTGTAACGCATATTAGGCGTCTATGTGGACTGAAAGTTCCCATTATCTTACTTACTTATCTGTTTCTTGCATTTTTATATGCTACTGACATCACATAAGTGACGCATCAAGCTGAATGTTATTACTGCAAAATAAAAGTTGAACATGTCTCGAAAACATAAAGATCTTTTATGGATAACTATGGATTACTGTAAATGTTTCAGCTTCAAGAGGGTTTCACCTTGACCCTAGACCAGTGCTTTTCCCTTGAAACCCATTCGGGGCTTCGCCTCACACCCCCCCCCCCATTATAGGTTCGCGCTGAGCGCTGGCCATGTGCCGGGTCCCTAATCTTCACAGCGGATCGGCGCCTTTGTACACGACAATCGATACTTGTCAAATAGGCTTAAATGCAGAAATATATATAATTAGATGTAGTGAATGACGGATATGTTCTCTCTTTTTCTGCTACAATTGCTTGTTGAATTAAAGATTGAAATATGAGGTCTGATTTACTTCTGAACAAAATCTTGTAGTCCACAAAAGTCGATAATTTTCTTCAGAACTGAAGCTGAGCAAAACGACTGATGCGGGTTTCTGATGAAAAACTGTGCGATTTGATTCTTCTAATCGAAATGTCGAATCGTATTTTGGGAAACTCTCAGTTATTTATTGTCCTTTGCTTCCTTTCTCTTGCAATCGTCAATACGTAAACGACAACTAAGCAGTCTGTTTAGAATCGAATCAGCCATTGAATCTGACATGGATATAGAATGCGTGCGTTTTAAACGTTCAGTAAATTAAACGTAACAAAACGAAACGTAACAAAAACCTTTTAATCCCTGTCTGTAAAAACTCGAACTTCCTTAACTGTCTGTGGCTTCTGAAATTTTGATAATATAATATAAGAGAAATGAGAACATTAAAGCATATATTGTCCAAGGAGTTACAGACTCAGTTAAAGTCTGTGGAGTAAACTTGCAAAAGCGAAGGCTAAAACGCTGAAACAAATAAGTCCAAACCCAGACTGGAACTGAAGCTCCCTTGATTTATGGTTCACCATCAGACCGGGTGTCGGTCTCTGTGGGGTGCGTGTTTGTGCGTGACAGTCTAGTGGTTAGCTTGCTTGCTTGTCAAACGAGAGGTCGGCGTTCAAATCCCTGTTAAGACAGAAATTTATTTCGAGATTTCAGCTCCACTTGCGCCCCCTAGCGAAATCAGCTACAACGAGTACACTTGTAGTACAGTCAGTGGGAAGATCAGACGGCGAGGGAAAGGGCTAACCACCCGCCCTCATATGCCAAGGCTAAGAAAAACAAAGTCGTTAGCACTTCGTACCCATGGCTGCCTTAGGGCTAGCGTAAGAGACTATTTCATGTTCCTGTTCTTCTTGTCCCTGTTCTTCTTTTTTCCTGTTCTGTTTCTTTTTCTTGTTTTTCTTGTTTTTTTTGTTCTTGTTCTTGTCCCTCTTGTTCTTGTTCTTCTTGCTGTTTTTCTTCATACCGGGATACGTAGCCGTACATTACTTTACAACACAGTACTATAGAAGTGCTGCTTCAGATTAACAAAGGGCTTCGTCACCAACGTCAATGCAATTACGAGACAGTCGCTGCTAATGAATGTCTAAACAGTCGACATCGATGCACTGACATCGATGCTGTACGTCTTTCCCAGGCGTCCAATTTAGCCGGGGCATCTTCCTCAGTCTGTCTTATGATAGCAAATCAAGTGGCAGACATACGGTTCTAGATTGAAACCGCTGAAAGATTCAGTATTTTCGAATAGTTATCAATTTCTCTTAAAAGTAACCGGGAAGATTCTGGATGTCAGTTTCAGTTTATCGTCTCCAACTTGAAAGTATTCTGTGAAAGTTATTTTTGAAAAGTATTCTAATTTTAAAAAAAATTATTAATTATAATATTAAAAAAATTATTTTGAAAATGTTAAAAGAAAATAATCCAGAAAAGTAGTTTTAAAACAAAATAGCTAGTGTGTCGATTTATAATACCAAATGGCCTAAAAATTAGAAATAATTTTTACTAAAAATTCAGAATTTGGTGGACTAAATATCGAGGCAACAAAACTGTGCAAGAAATTTTGATATTGTCGATATCTTAAAACGAAGTGAAACACTGCTCCCAAGAGTAAATCGACGATCATTGGTGGACAAAATTGTGCACAATGGCGACACGCATATGAACCTTATGACGGGGGAAAGAATCGCATTATCGCCCAGTGAAAAGACACCGCATACTGAAGATAACGTCGTTATATAACGCGACGACATGCTTATTTAAACTAATATTACACGACTTTTCTCGCCACCAGGGTCAAGGGATTATATTTGAGGCGCATGAAGGTCCTGTAAGCTTCTCCGGAGAGCCCAACGCTTTGTAGCCTCGTGATCGTAGAGCTTTGTAAGACGGCGGATACTGGCGTTGTGGAGACGGATAGAGCGGAGTAAACGAGTTGATGTACGTTGGACAGCTTTAAATCCCACATTCGGCAATAAGGCCGATTGGATGGGAGTGTGAGTCAAGAGCTCCCTAGCGATCGCAGACACTAATAAAACGCCAAATCTGATTGTCGGAGCTGGGACTTGTGTAAAGGCACGGGATCAGCATCGCGCGTGCTCCTCTTCTTCGAATAAGATGAACAGGATTAATTTCATTACACTAGAGTCGCTCCCTCTCTATACGAACACCCACATATATATATATATATACAAATATATAACCATTTTTGTGTATATGAGTAAATATATAACATATATTCCTGTACATATATGAAAGACCTATTTTGCTATATATATTTAAGTACATATACAAAGTCTATATATATATATATACCATATCATGTAGATTGGTATATTTATGTATATTTAAAAGGTTTTATGTATATTTGTATATATAAGTAAACATACGACAGTTCTACACATTGCCGACGTATATTTGTATACGTGGCAATATATTGGCCTAACAGAGTGCACATGAGGGACTTCTATTTCAGAATATTGTAGTACTTGGAACATCAGAACAGTAGGAGGCCGGCTAGCCATCCTCTTGTGGTCGCCAGCTATGGAGGGTAGATATGACATGTATATCTGGAAAATATATCTTGAATGGAAATAGTCTGAACCAGTGGAGAAAGTTTACTATACTTTCTACAAACAGAACCATGATCTCGGATGAAATATTGAAATATTTGCATATTTGAAGTCTCGCGTAGAATGTTCTAACGATAGAAGAGCTCAAATCAAAATAATGCAAATTCATTTATTTGAACATTTGAAAACAACCTTTAAAACAAACGTAACAAACAAAAACAAACTTAAACAAAAGACAAAACAAAAAAAACATTAAACAAACTTAAAACCATAGTAAGTCGATTGCGTAGAGAACGAAACTGAAATATTAGCCTTTATGCCATATGTATACATCATATTATTAATATTATTTTAAATACAAATGTTCTGGCGAAGAGAAGAAACTCGATGAGTCTGTAACGCCTTTCCACAAAAACGAATTAAACGTACGCAGAAATATATTCTGGGCGAGAGAATTAATTTTGTACTTTCTTTATGCAAGTTACCAGACTTGCTTCATTTTTGTTTAAGCATATCAATACGATATAAGTCGATATACTTAGCATTAAAATCGTCAACTGTTTTAGTCATTTGCAGGTCATTGGGCGGGACGCAGTGATGTAGTGGTATATAGTCTGTGCCTAGTAATCGGAGGGTTGCGGGTTCCAATCTGTCTCAAGCCGTTGCGTAGCTACCTTGGACGAGTTGCTCACCCACAATTGCCTGTGAGGAAGGCAACGGGAAACCACCTCACTAATCTCATCCCAGGGTGGCATAAAGCCAGTGAGCCTGCCTTCGTTCAGAGAACTCATCATCCTCATCATCAAGTCCTTGGGGAAACTGTTCCAAATTTTGGATCTTTTACTACAGATTGAAATAGTCGTACATTGATCTTACATACATGTAGGAGCGAATGACAATCTAACCCTCTTCGTGTCTTATAAGTCGCGCAAGTAATACACGTTATCTTGAAAAAGTCATGGGCAAAACGCACATTTTGAAGCGGGAACAAATAATACAGATATTTTCCAAACATAGCCGCCTTTAAATAGCTGAGTTGTATGTGCATGGTATCTGGTATCAGTATTATTTTCATTTGCCCTTTCTTGCGACTTTATTTTTAAAATGTGGTGAATATCCTACATCCCAGAAAATAGCACAATAATCCAAAAACAGTATATATGGCACTATCAGGTAAAGTGTGAGACCGTTAGGAAATAAATCTTTAATTTTATGTTCAGCAGTTCCCATATGAAATTCTGATGTCATATGCGCGTCCATGCGAACTCCTAAGAATTTACCGGAGTCAACCCGATCAATGGCAACCCTTTCAATATGCTAAGAGAGGAAACACGCTTTCTGGAACCGCATATATATTAGAATATTAGGAGTCTCTTGTTGAATATTAGAAAATTTAAGTGTCGCATAGAATGATAAATATTAGAAGCCTGCGCAGAATAACAGAATACTGAATGTTTCGAGCACAGAAATCCATCCGGATTTCGCAATGTTTGTCAAGAATTATGGATGTCAGAGTTAAGGGGTCAATTTGGAGTGGGAATTCCTTATCCTTGCCCCAATCGTGACCCGAGGAAACGGCTCGCTCGCCTGGACGACTCCAGGCAATTGAAAACTGTGGCAGTTCGCTCACTTAACACCGTCGCTTTTGCCAGCGCTGTGGGCAACCTCATGATTGCTCTTATTTCCAAGGCGGTCGTTACAGAGAATGAGTCTAGGTGACGCCAGTATTTTTGTCTGTATATGTATATGCATATGTGCAGTTATACTTGCATATAAATATACATGAATATATATACATATCCATATATACATAAATAAGGCCTATATCCATATATTTATATAAGTACATCCATATACACATAAATACGCACATACATTTTTGCCTAAGGGCTGCAACTTCTAGGAATATATGGCCGACGTTTTTATACAAGTTCTACGGGTAACGATGCCCATTTTAACGAACCTTTAAACAACTGATGCGTGAATAACGCCAGTGGACCGTTTAACACACATATGATCATGCATATATGTGAGTATTGTATGTATATACGTATGTATATATGTATGCATGTGTATATATAATATGTATGCATGTATATATGCGTGTATGCAGTAACTATGCATGCAAAAAAATTTATATTCGACGTTTAATGTGAATATATATTACATTCAAAATTATACATGCTTTCTTCTTTGCCTGCAATCAGCAACACACTAAGCATTGATATTACGGTAGATAAATAAATGGATATGAATCAGTAATTAATTGTGTGTGAAACAAAACCTTTGTATAGCGCCTTTTAAAATCTCTTAGAAGCTCAAATAAATTACATTTATATGCACATTACATGCATATATATTCACACTTAGTTCTATAAGTTGTTTTGAAATAGCAGACACTAGTGTGGTTACTGGTCATAAACATAAACTCTCTGATGTCAAAGCACATTAAATGTTGCCATCTGTATTATGGTTTTGTCTAATCAATGAACAATAATATCTAAATGTGCATGCAGGCCACACTGAATGTGTTTTATTTCCAGATCCAACGAGCTCTGTAGCTGCATTTAGTGTCTGCTGTTTCAAAACATTATTTTTAATAGATTATACAACTTGTACCATATACTAGTGCACTGGATATCGTCAATAGTCGTCTGCACTGAGACGCAGATGGCATATTCTGCAATCTCGCAATACAAGCAAAACCACGAACAACGCGAACACACACACGGCGATTACCAAATTATCAATATTGCTATGCTTATTCGCAGTCATCTGCCCGTCGTTCGTTAATTACTGTCGTCCAGAATCGGTAAAAAAGTCGTTGGTTGGATGTGTGGGCCTGTGAAATGCGAAAAGGCGCTATACAAAGGTTCATGCACTGCCCGGCTTAGCGGAAGCCAGTCTCCGACAAAACAATCACGCCCATACACCTGCGAGTTCATACACTGCACCGCATATCTTTCCTTTAGATACATTTGTGTACACAGAGTCATAAGCACATCGTCGCGAAACCCACGCAAAACAATGTATCCAATATGTTACATTGTTGTACACGAGTTTGCAGAATCATGCGCGGATTAAGAAAAGGAAGGCAAAGTATATGGTACGGGCCGCTGCCATGGTAAGCTGCAATCAGCAGTCTCCGCTGTCTTCGTGCTAACAACTATCGGTCTGAATTCTCCCACATGGATTCAGCAATTCTGCACCAGCCACCTGGAACAGTCTTCCTGTTTACATCACTCACAACAATGCCTCGCTATAGACACATTCGTAAAGCGGCTTTAGACCTATTTGTATCGTCTTGCTTTCGTTGTTTGACCGCTGTGACCCACCCGCGCCTACGATTCCTCGATCAGTCGATGGACATATGTCGTGTTAACAAATGCATTACTTGTTTACTTACTTAATGCGTGCAAGTACGGCTGAAACGGGTGATCAGATGATGCAGGAGCCCCGTGTGTGGAGGGGCCTTGTGGCATCTATTTATAACAGACCGAGAGTATTTACATTTCAAGAAATAATTGAAATCGTATCTGTTCTTTAACATGCAGCACTTGCGATAACACCAGAGACTGTAAAGCACTCTATAGAAGTAGCTCGCCATTATGACGCTATATAAATTGTCGCAATTACGATTACAATACGGTGTGCGGTAATGATAAGGTGAAGTAAGGTAAGGCAAGGTAATCAATTATTTATTAAGCGCCTCTATCAACAATGTTCCTCGGAGGCGAAGTCCTTGGGGCTGAAAGATATTTCGGCTGAAGCGCAAACACGACAACAGCAATCACTCAACCATTCGTTATTTGTGACCGTGTCTGCTATAAAACCCTCACAAAGTCGAAGAAAGCAAGAAGTGAGAAATCCACTCAGAATTATTTTTTTCTGCAGGTGCTCTCCAGCACAGCTATCTAACGACTAAGCATCAGTCGTTGGCGCTGAACAATTGTGAATGAAGGACTTGCTCAAGGTCCCTACCCAGTAACCGTCTCAGAGGAGGCTCGAACCCGTATTCTCCGGTTACAAGCCGAGTGCTCTAGCCAATCGGCGACTGTGCCACACAAATCAGTATTACACATGAAATAGTCCCTGAATAGTTCTGTGCATAATTTTTACAAGGAGCGCTATACAAAATCACTAAAGACTCCTCATGTTAAGCTTCAGCCAACGTAACTGTTTTCGCATGTAAAAAATCTATTTAATTTACACTGGGCATCTGAGGATCTAATTCGTGATATTTCAATCGAAACTTTTCGCTCGGAGACATTGAATAGTTGCAACTTTTAAAATTAATTGTGAAAAAAACATCAGATTTCATCAAAATATTCAGCACTTCTAGCCCGATCCAATGCAACATTAAACCCATTTTTGAAATATTCCGACTTTATGAGGGTTTTCTCTTGCACTGTCCAGACGTCACTTCAACGAATTGTCATTTTCACTCAGAACGCATCGGGCTTCGAACCCCGGAAGCGACAGGCAAACGAAAAGAATAACCAATCAGCATTTTGTTTTGTATGAAATCTCCTCGCATTGATGTTGCGCCAGCAGTAAGTTCAATGCGATAAACTAGTAAGCAGATCTGTCAACATATCTGACAAGTATCGGCTTTCGCTCGAAATAGCAACACGTGTGTGACGTCATCGTTCGCAAAGAACTTCGATTGAAATTAGGAGATTCCTCTAATGTTGGTTGGCATTTGATGTATTTTTGCTTCACAGAACCCAATCGTTTCAGATTATTACCCAAAATATTGAGGCCTATCCATCCATTCATCCATCCATCCATACATGCATGCATGCATCCATCCATCCATCCATCCAACCATCCATCCATCCGTCCATCCATCCATCCACCTGTCTGTCTATCGATCTATCTTTATATGTATATATACACATGTCTCTATGTGTATATATATACGTGTGTGATGTAAATACATATGTAGATCATAGATATTAGCAAACTGAGATGGGGCGTTACGCATGCAGCGGTGTGTGCGGAAACTAACATGTGCAGCTACACGACGGATGGATTTTGATATCATCTTCGTCAGAGCTTTAGGGTTGGAGAAGGGGAAGGAGATGGAGGAACTTCTCCGATTGGTCGTCATATGGCGCGGTTTCTAATCCTGTGAATCGGACAGAGGGATTGCTGATCGTCTCTTTGGCGAAAACAATGCTTTCAGTTCATCATTCTACGCCAGGTGGCGGCACCCACGACCGAAGAAGACGCGAGGCGCATGCTCCGGAATAATTCAACAGAAAAATTAGCCTAAACGTCCTTAATTAAACGCACCAGTTATATAATTATATTAAACTTGTGTATGTATTATATTATGATTTGTTTGTATATTATTATTTACATGTTTAAACATAAATTATCAATACCATATAAAGGCGAATAAGTACTATTATAAAAAACCTTCCAATAATTAACGCAAATACATCTATGCCTTTACCTAGCCTACATACAACAGCTGCATCTATCATCACCATAAATGTCTAATCTAATCTAATCTATTCTGATCTAATTTAATCTAATATGATCCAGTCTAAGCCAATATGTACTTTTCTATCAGATTCTGTTGTGTTTCATATTTATTTTAAAACGCTGTATAAATTTTTAAATCCTATATTAATAAATATGGAAATAACCAGAGTTGTGCGCCATCGCTTGATGCTTTTTTCACAGCAGAATAATAGAATTGAATATAACAGAACAGAATAAAAACAGAAAAGAACACAATATAATACAATTGAGTATAATAGATTATTTTGGAACAGATCATTTAAGATCAGATTAGATTAGATTTAAATAGTAATGAGAGATTTATATAATATATGTAACTGTAATGTGGAAAATGTATACATAACCGTAATATGTAACTAATATAATTATGTAACTAAAGGTACACTAATTAAGGTATGTAAATCAGTAAAACAATAGGAGATTTTAAGTCTATATGTGTCTCTTGGCAAGCGGAGTGTGCCTGGCATTCAACAGTGGCGCAAAAATAAACTGCACGGCATTGAAATTGCAAGCTTCACATCGTTACATCCTTTCTGTAAACAGAAGAATCGGCGATTAGGCGAGCGTTCCGCCTAAGTCAGCAACCGCTGTGCGGCGCCACAGTTGCGCGTGGGGAATCCGATCGAACTGCTGCGGATGAAAGCGATGTCTTCAAATTCACGAAATTCTATACTGAACTAGAAAATTTCGAAGACCTACTATCTTAAAAGTAGCCTAATTACTGCTGACAGCCGAAAATAGTGTGGCGGGATTACTGGGAACTCGTCCCGCCTCTTAGTTAAGAAGTGATTTCTGATAACTGTAGGCACCTTCAAAAACAGAGCAAGTCTACAATAAGAAAGCGCTTTATAGTGATTAATGTAATGAGCTCTTGCATCACGTGTTTATCTTGGGGTCGGTTAAGATCAACGTCAACGGTCCTGGAAGCCACGAGATATCGTTAAAACAATGGAAACTACGGCAATGACAATAACCCTGGCAGACATAAGATGTTGCTAAACAATGAAAACTACTAAACGCTAGCCCAGTGCATTGGAACCTTTCCGTTAAAGGGTAAAGTGAAGGTCGAAGTCAAAGGCCCTGGCAGCCGCAAGATGTGTGTTAGACATCGGATAATACTACAATAGTCAGCATGTCCATATTTAGAAGCACCTCTCAATCTCTTGATTTCTGTACAAGGAAACTATTATAGGCGAATTCCCCCCACTGCCTTTAGTCGGGTGGTGCCAGTCCCAAGCTTGGATCAAAGGAGGAGGACGACATTAATCCTTTCTGTTATGACACAGCGTAATTAGAAAAAAACTACTCGCACACACACACGCACACACACATTCGCCCGTTCCCTCTTGTAACGTTGGTCGATAAGGTTGGCGTGAAGACCGATGAAAGCGCCTTGTTGCGGAGAGGGGTTCTGTCGTTCTCGCCTTTTTCCTCTTCGATGGCGGGACACTAGTAGCCAAGAATGCGTTTCCTTGAGCGACCGACGGCTCTCAGAAGTGACTCAGCTCTCACCGTCTAAGAATACAATCGTTGCCGGTGAAAATACCAAATACATTAATAAAAATTGAAATTACAACGAACACCAGGAACAAGGAAATACTACGTATAAAGAAAACAGCGCGTGCATTTCAACCGACAACCAATCGTAATCGTAAAACTCGAGATTTCACCCAACGAAAGTTGTGCTCTCAAACTGACTATTTCTAGAAACTAGTAATACCCTTCTGTCTAATAATAAACCTTTAAACTGTTACGGTACAAATGGCTCCACAGGCCGCATGTCTCTCTTCTTTCTCATCACTCTCATCTTTGTTCATTGATTCCCAAAATTGACAAAGATACAAGTTCAGCCTGAAGTAAACAAGTTTATTGAGTTACAAACGGCAGAACTAGCAGAGACCGAAGTCCCGCTTAATTAAAGTCGCTTATTAATAAACAATACAGTTGGAGACGAAGTGATTTCTTAGATATACATTTTCTACTCGCTTATCTGCGGTAATTTGGGAGTTAATACATACCGCAATGCTCCAAACTCCAATGGGAAAGAGCGCTTATATTATTTGGTCAAATCCAGGCTGGTGCTCGCAGCCACTAACTTTGATGACTATGGATGACTTTGAGCTGATCGACTCAGGTGCTGAGCGTTTTCGCTTCTCGGCCCGACTTAAATCTTTAAAACTGGTTGACTCACTTATTGAGTTGGATGATGGTGCTTGTAACTTAGGTGTCTTTGATTCTACTGTCTCTCACTGACTGTGTAATGGTATTTGCAAGTCATTATACGCGCATATTCGTAACATACGCAGAATTAGGCATTATGAAGATTCCTCTTCCACAAATTGTATCCTGATTCTTCCTTTCCCCTTATCTCACTTTCCGGTTTAGTTCCAATTACCATCTACCGTAGCCGTCTTCCTGTCTTCCTGTCTGACTCTTGGATCTTTATCTGGAACCAAACCCTTCCTGCGTATCGATTTTGTTTTGATTTGACTGTGAATAAGCTGGTTCCCGCGACTTAGCTTTCATTGGCGCTGCAGAAATCTCGAGATTACTATTATGATTACGCTTCTGTCCCCGTGTCCTCAGGGATACTTCTGGTTAAAGTATTGGTCTCAAGTCGCCCTGATTTATTATTGGTATCACACAGTCGAAAACAGAAACGCCAAAGAATTCAGAACTCGTTGGCTAGAGCCATAACTGATACGTCCAAATATCAGCATATAAAACCTGTTCTTAAATCTTTGCAATCTCAGCAAAGGATATGTTTCAAATTGGGGCTTATAGTTTATAAAACATTAAACTCGGACCAACCACAATACTTAAAATCAATTCTCATTCTCCAGATCTATCATTATTCAACCAGGTCATCTGATTGTCTTTCTCAGGTTGTGCCAAAACTAGAACTGTTCATGGTGGACGAGTTTTGTCGGATGATAGACCTAAATTTTGGAACTCTCTTCCTGCATTTGTTCGTTCTGGTCAGACTCTTGTGTCATTTCGGTCGCAACTTAAAACTTACTTTTTCACTTGGCTAATCCCCATAAGCTGCTTCTCTGTTTCAGCGGACTGATTTTCTGGATATTCACCTCACTGCAGCTTGATTTTGGTGCGCCTTTGGTTGATGGCTACGTGTATTAGACATCAGTGCTGTAGAAGTTTTTATTTAGAATTAAAATGACTTTGGCTCAATCGGTCCAATACAATCCATGCTAAGCTGAAGCTGTCTCCCCTGGGATCGGCCTGATCGATGCCCAATCGATCACCAATTCTCATGTCTTGGGCTTTTCACAGGACCGACACCATTCTCTAGTGTCCTTCAAGCATTCTAGGCCATACAAAAGACAATTTGATTCGTTCTTGCGATTTATCTTCTACAAAATGTTCCACAAAACAGATAAATATATATATGCTAATCAATACGTCTTTGTTTAGGTAATACCAGCTGAAAAACAACCTAATCCAAAATATTAGCTTTACGATAAAGTAACCCATCAACAACATAAAATTCAGAATTGTTCACATCTGTCATTTCCTATTATTTCTTCAATGACTCCTTCTCCTTCTTTTGTTTCATAAATAATAGCGTATCTGCCATAGGATGTTCACCTTGTCTGCTTTCTTCTTCATCATCTGACTCAACTTCAGCGCTAAATAAATTTTCAAGATCTAAGTCTTCATCTTCCTCCACACTTTCCTCTTCCTCTGTGGGTTTTACCGCTTCGTCTTTCTTCTCTTCCTCCTCCTCTTCACCTTTCACTTCTTCACTTACTTCCCTCTATTCTAACATTTTTGCGCTCTTGTCAAACCATAGACGATTATTGAGAATTGACCACAATCGGTTGAGGTAATGGCATTAATTCTTCAATTATTTTAGAGTGTAACAACAGATTTTCTTTACAACCCATGTGTTCAACAATTACAAGGACAAATGTTTATCAATATGAATCCTGTTCCGCTGCAATAGGCCACGTTGACCATTCACTACCAGACAGCTTGTGTCTTCTAAATGTGTCTGCTGTTTCTATAGTCATCGCTTGTAGAGGTCTATATATAAATGCAATAAACTATATTGAAGCTTGACGTGCAGAGGATAGGGTGCAAGAGTGCATCTGATGTATATATGTATGTGTGCAGAGTAGTTAAGGTGTGTGAGGTATATAGCCGGCATATAGACGAATAAGATAGGATACAATGGTGGTAACTGTCAAGAAGGTTGTGGTATTCGAAGGTAGAAATATTTTGTGACTTGACAATATACACTTAAATCTCGTAGTTTGTGTTCGATTGAGTAAAAGGACAGTTTATATTATACAAGTCTCACCTTTAAAGAAATCCCACCCTGATCCATCGAATCCGCTCCCTTCCCAATTCTCTCAGCTTAAACACAATCCACCCTAACACTTAATTTCCTCCTTCTCTCTGGTTGTTTGGCAATTGGACTTGGTTCTTGACAAGCCCAGTGACTTGACCCAGCTTTAAAAAATAAGCTGGTTTCTTGAGCTTAGCTTGTAAGTAGCGCTTTAGAAATTTCGAGTTTGCGATTATCTATCTACCTATCTACTTATCCATACATCCCATCCATCCACATATCTCATCCATTTAGTCACTTACCATCACTTATCTCCCTACCTGTGCCTATCTACCTACATTTGTCTAACCGCTACAGAGCACCGCAATATTAGTTTTGGCCACATCAGTGTCTGCTATTACAAGACAGCGTCACTTGAGAGCGAGCGGTTGCGTACATTAATCACCGAGCTATTAGCGGAGCTTCTGGAGTTGTTTGAAGGCGATGTCAAAGTTATTAAGACTTTGAATGTCACTGATTTCACCGGTTAAACGAATTGAAACAGGATACGAGCCGACATCACCAGCGCCTGAGAATAAGAGACGGACGGACGGACGGACGGACGGACGGACGGACGGACGGACGGACGGACGGACGGACGGGGGCGCAACCGTCGAAGAAAGGGCGTTGCAGTTCGAGAGAAATTTCGTTTAATTGCTTCTAAGAACTCGCCAGTGCCTAACCCCTGACGCACCTTGCTTTATCTTACCTTACCTTTCCAGGATCATATGTTACCCGTGCCTTACCTCTCCATGTCCTTGGTATCACACAGTCTTGTCTTGCCTTACCTCTCCATGCCCTTGGTATCACACAGTCGAACAAGGAAACGCCAAAGAATTCAGAACTCTGGCTAGAACCATAACTGATACTTCTAAATATCAGCATATATGTAAAACCTGTTCTTAAATCTTTGCATTGGCTTCCAGTTCAGCAAAGGATTTGTTTCAAATTGGGGTTTATAGTTTATAAAACATTAAACATTGCCTTGATTGTAAACTTGAGTTACCTTGCCTTACCTTACCTTTTCATGCCCTTGAGTTACCTTGCCTTGCCTTGCATTCTCTAACTTACTTGACATTACCTAATCTCGCCTTCATTTTAAGTGATCTGATTTAATCTAATCTAATCCAGCAAATGTATGGACATACGTCTTGTTGTATACAATTTTACACTAAAATTTTGTGTTATTTAAAGTTTTAATTAGGCCTATATAACTAAAATTTGACTCTATAATTTAAATTCCGGCTCACATAACACAACTGAACATTTTGTTCCATTGTGTTGTCAGATCGAGAGCGCTTCTGACGAGTGTCTTCTGAGGAGGCGCTATATAATCTGTTATTGCACTTACAATTACAATTTTTATGGTTCTTAATGTTTTCTGTTACACTTCTGAACTTTTCCTCCTCAGGGAAAAGGAGCTTCATCGACCGAGAGACTCACATAGAACTTCATACCAATGGCTGCCTTTTGGGTTAAGCGTAAGTGATTGCTCTTATCCTTCTCTTCTTCAAACATAAAAATGACTTAACGCCTTTAACGCTTACATTTCGGAGTAGTTACATTTCCCAAATGTACTTTAATGCATTTTCTACGCCATTTGTCGGTTTGAAGTTGTCACCTCGCGCAAATCACGGAGACCTAATAAATGCGAGTCTATTTACCCACCTTCCTACCTAACTATCTACTCACAGACAGACAGACACACACACACAGACATTCTAAAACTTTAAGACATTTATTGCAAGACATTTACTTAAATTACCCGAAATTGGTTCCGCATGAGTGGTTCGAAAGACGGTCGCCATGACAACGAAGAGCAGCGTCCAGAGGACACGGTCCCTGAACATCGTTTGCAGGACGCGCGCTCCTCTAGCATCTCCCGGTAGCTGCTGCTGAGAAAGATGATGCCGACGACAGATGGTCAACGGAGCGAATCCGGCGATTCCATTCACTGAACTGTGACGAACCGATTGCATTCCCGCGGCGGTGGAAAAACTCCGCTTTTTGAGACGAAAGAAAACTAGAAGTGGCTGAAAGACTCGACTAGGACCTTCGCCAGCAACTGTAAGTCAGCAGCCTCCTTCCTCTCTGCCGCCTTGTGACCGGAAGAAATGATGCTACTGTTGCTGCTTCTGATGCTCCTGTCACTGGCGCCTTTATAGCAAGTGCCCGAGTGATCAGTTGCGGACACTGCAGTCCGCCAACGCATGGGAGATGAGGCGTGTGTGCACAAGCGGTGGTTGGGTAGCGTTGGAGGGGGTGTGGTGAACTGTTTGTCTTTCAATGGTGCGTCGGAGGTTCAACTCCGTCTTGTGCGTCATAGGAAAACGTAGGGAGTGTGCATCAGCCGGAAGATCTTTCAGCACAAGGACAGTACTCTGAGCAATTATACTAATCCAATCCAATCTAAAATAATCTAATTTTATCTAATCCGATGTATTTTAATCCAATCCAGTCTAATCTAATCCAATTAATAGAATATCATCGAAATAGCCGTTTGTTTCACTGGGCATAATTCGATGGTCGTTACGAAGTGACTCTTTACCATACCTTATACCTTATTTCCCTTACCTTAACTTACCTTTCCTTGGCTTTCCTTAACTTGCCTCACCTCGCCTTTCCTTGCCTTTTCCTTGCCTTGCCTTAACTTTCTTTACCTGCACCAGGACCTCAGATATCATAAATGCTCTGAGTAGCACGAACGCAGTCGTTTTCTTTAATGTGCTGCTGGTCGCAGAAAGAGACAAACAAAGCGGTAAATGTATATGTACACAGTTTTCTACAGCGACCGTACGGCCTCAGCTCTGCTCATAGTTTTAATCGGGTGAGATCCTTCACCATCGCTGCCCGTTTGAATGGGCGCCACATCATTTAAGGTCCCCGTGTACAGACCGTGCTAGCCCGAGATTCGAATCTCTGAAATATAGCCACAATCAGTATGCGCACCGGCATTCTCAGGAACGTTCGCTTTAACCAATGAGCTAACCAGGCCAGCAGTGTTGTATTGTTAAACGTATTGGCGCTATGGAAATCCCATAATACATTATGTAGTATTAGGCTGAAAAATTAGGTCTTAATGAGTGAAAGACGACTTCGTATAAGAAGCGATGGAAGCTAATAAGTACTTTTTCAAAGCTAGCATCATTCCAAACTGAGATTAGTAACTCCGATGACCCCGAGGGTCAAATGAAAACCAGTACGTTATCCCTTGGCCTGGGATTAATCCTTTTTATTTAACGATACAAAATTATAATAAGAAATTTATGTAGCGCCGCTTCAAAAGAGACTAAACAGAGATGCCCTCTGCGCTAGCATTAACGACGTTAAGTGTAATTAAGAACAAAAACATTCATTCATTAGTAAACGTTGCTCAGACAGCTAGAAGTTCGCGCAGAGCCCTGCCGACAAGAGTTGAAAGATTTTCAGCATGTTCAGAGTCCTTGAAGCATGAAGCAGCGAGGATGAGGCAAAGAGACAGGCGATGTGATTTGCCGCCAATGGCTCACGATTGTCTAGCCTTCCAGCAACTCTGGTAGATGGAAGACGACACGGCGTCCGGATATCCCTCGAACCACTCTCGCGCAGGACAGGTATTCGTCGCCCGCCGGCCGATAGGAGGCAAATTGGGCAATTGAGCCATTCCGTGATTGACGGTCAGTGCCTCTCCAAAAACTCTCTTCGCCCTTCCTCCGTCGAATCCAGAATTTCCCGGCTTAGACGGCGTACGTAGGTCTGTTGGTTTGAGGCTTGACTATCCAGGTGGAATCCTGACCCACCTCTGTAGATGGACCATTCCAGTCACAGAAGGTCACGATAACATGCAACAAAAACCGTCCGAAACGCAGTAAATCCGTGTTGAAAACGATAAGCAGATTCAGCAACAGTAAAACTCCAAACTGCCAGAATTCTTAAGCACATTTTTGCAATATAATCCGTCAAAATGACAATAAGACAGCCAACGGCCGATATGGCCACGGACATGCGCAGAAATCCCAAACTAACTAAAAAAGCAAAAAATGGAGAAATTGAGAGTAACACAATATGCTATTAAAACTCAGTTTGAATTACTCGTGTTTGTGCATCATCTGCTAAATTTGTAACCTTGCTGGCATCTGTATTGGCAGACAAGCTTTCCACTTCAGCATCATGCTCTCTCCCGTTTCACCCCCAGGATTCCGAATGTGACCCAACAACTTGGCTCTTGCCGGTTTCATTTGATGCTGCTCTAATAGTTAGCCTGGTCCCCCTAACGCAGGTTTTATATGGCGCTAACAATTTGGGGTGTTTATATTTACAGACTTTTACATTACAAGCTCATGTTTTCAAAACATTCTTACTTTAACAAGACATCGCATTCCGCAAGCCTTAACATCATTCTCTCATGAATTGGCTTTCTGCAAAAGGCTCAGTTGATTTGCCATTATTTCATTCATCACAAAACTTGCTTTAATCGGGTCTTTGTTACACTTATTAATATAAAAAACAATCTTCCCTGCTTGGCAAATCCCAAGAACTCACCTTCTACAGATCGCCCGTCCACACCCAGCGAACGAGGAGACTATTAAGCAGTCGACACCTAGCGAATAGGCAAATGCTTAGGATGTAAAATTTAAATGTAAATGTACACGGTTTTATATAGTGACCGTAAGGCCTCGTCCCTGCTCATTTTGCAATGAATTTGTCAGGTGAGATCCTTCATCACCGCTGCCCGTTTGAATGGGCGCCGTGGATAGGCGCCACATCGTTTAAGGTCCCGTGTACGGACGGTACCCTTGCTTGTAAGGTGAGCCTCTCTGTGATGCAATGAAATCGAGAGGTACTCAAAATGTTCACAATATTCAGTTTTTTATTTACACATTTATATGTTATTTTTACTCTATATGTGAGATGATACAGTGGTATATGTTTCTGTGTTGGACCTATCTTTCAGAATGGTCGTTCGTGACAGAAAAAGCAAATTAACAGCAGGCTAATGAATACAATGACGATCGGCAGAAGAAAGAGCGGAACAATTCATAGTTATAGATAGAAATTATAAGAGCGGAACAAGGAACAGTTATAGATAGAAATTATACTAAGGGATAGTTACAGCTGATAACAACTGGTTTTTTCTTACCTATTCCGGAATTCGACCCGACTTCTCCAACGAATAATCAGTTCCGACTACGGTTTCACTTTCACTGCGATTAATGTAGGCTATGTCTTGTGTATTGTTATAATGGTGCTATATAATGCATGTAAGTGGGTCACGGTGGTCTATCGGTATTGCATTTTGCCAATGCTCATGTGGTTGCAGATTCGACTCCGTGTAACAATCCTGAGCAAGTTGTTTGCGCACATCGTTCTTCTGTCACCAAGCAGTATAATTTGGTACCGGCGTAAGCTGGAAAGTAAACGACAAGTCCTGCGATATACTGGCCCTCTGTCCAGGACTTTGAGATTCGTCCAATGCCAACCTAAAGGGCCTAAAGAAAAGCAAATGAGTGCCTCCTTTACGTCTAACTTATGGGACATGGGATGCTTAAATTTTTACATAAGTCATCACATTAGATTAGATCAGATCAGATCAAATCAAATCAGATTAGCTTAGCTTAGCTTAGCTTAGATTAGATTAGATGGGCAATTATGAGCGAACTGCCACGTTCGACAGACGAATTTATATGTCTGAAGATCGTCCGTGGCATCAGAGATCTGTCAGCAACGACATCACTGAAGCAGGTCAGCGAAGCTTTGTTCCCTCGAGACTCGAAGACCGTTTTGGCAATTGTACGAGGACATCCCTCAATCAGCGTACCGCAGGGTACTTCTGATGCCTCCCCAAGGTACCTGGATGGATGGAGAATCCGTACGGCGCATCGGCCGACAGGAGTCGTCCCTGGAGTTCTGCCGATCGGAGTCCCAGGTGGATCGAGGAGAGTCGGACTTGGCTCATTCTCGGAGACTGACTACGCTGGCAGAAGCACTGCCACGCCGAGCAACTTATCATGATCAAAATCTCTCTGTATATACAGTATCTAGGTTAATATATAGGTAGATATACATATATACATTTATACATATATATTTATGTATGTATATATATTATGTATTGCATATATGTACATAAGAATATATGTAGGTATATATTTGCATAATTATGAATTGCTTGTATGGATGTGCATGTATACATGCATATATGTAGAATGTGTGTATGTATGCATAAGTATATTTAATAGTAATTGTAATTTAGAAATTTGTATAGCGCCGCTTCAAGAAAACTATTGGGAGGTGCTCACTATGTGTAAATATATGCATATGTATGCATATAATTCTTGGTATATATATATATGTGTGTGTGTGTGTGTGTAGGTGTGTGTGTGTGATAGTGTAATTCTGTAATGGAATAATTTAATTTTATGCGTATAAATGTCTATATATACACCATATATATACATGATGAAGTTACAGTTTCTGGACCATTCTGGAACAGGTTGCCATGAGTCATCTGTTTCAGGTCGAAGATCTCTCCACTCTGCAGTGCAAGTGCAGGGTGTTCTGGTTGTCCCTCCAGCCCTTTGCTCCTACATTGCAGCATGGAAGTTTTGTCGTGGTCTGCCCTTCATTCTCGAACAGGCTACCATGCAACCTGCGACACGAGCTTCTTATCCTTTCTTTGCCTCTATATATTGCCATTCTTTAAGACCATTCTTTTGGATCAATGTTTCGTCAGGTTAGAGCAGTTTTCGTGAAAAGACGCCATATAAATGCGCAGTTACGATCACGGTACGTATATGACGTGGGCAACTTCACTTATGTACTTATATATTTTAATCTGGAAACTTCTACCGAACCGTAATCGCAAGAAATAAAGCACCAATGTCTGTAATATTACACAGAGACATAAATATGTACATTATATACTTATATACGTCTATGTATATGTCTATAATATTATATATGTCTGTAATATTACATAGAGACAAATATATATACATATATACATATTATACATGATATACTTATATTGGATGCTGTTAGGCTATTCTGAACGGATGCTTAGCTGCAGCAGCAGCAGCCATCGAAGTCCTTTCGTTGAGGTTTGGTTTCGTTCGATGAAGACGTCGTTCAATTCGTCAGGGAATTCTTCATTTCCGACAGAGGTCGCCGCACGCAGAAGTAACCGGAAGTTGTTGATAAGATTCTCAGTTACGTGGAATTTGACGAGGTCACGTGGCTCCGATCGTGACCCGGATGAACACAGGACGGTTGCCATGCGACATAATTGATATCCCTGGGGGTTGGCGCTATACAAATTGGAACGTGCACCGTAGGGTGCGTAGTCTGAGGGCTTTTGGTACAAAAAGGGGATGAATATAGTAGGGGGTGAAATATGATGGGAGAGAGGAACTGACCCAACGGATTTCGACCGGGCTTCTTCTATGGTTTTTGATTTTTTTACTATGATCTCACTTGAAGCGTCCATCGGCTGATGCTTTGTCAATGACGGCAACGGCCTTATAGAAGTCAGTAGATTAGGTTAGGTTAGATTAGAATAGGTTAGTTTAGGATATATCAGGTCAGGTCAGGTCAGGTCAGAGGGACGAAGATGTTCACTTTGAACGTTTTTGGAGTTGAGTAGGATAGTTGAGAAACTTGGCGGTTGTGTGCATGAGTCTCATTTACAGAGATAAGAGACTAAATCGAAACACACGCGATGTTCTAATGGTTAACGTGCTAGACTTTCAACCTAGCAGTCGGGTTTCAAATCCTGGCCAGGAGAGAAAGATTTGTCTAAATTTAGCTGCATTCGCGAACTCCGCTATAAATTTGGTACAATGTCAGTGTGACAGAGAGGGTATTGGCCACCAGCCATCACATGCCGAGGATAAGAAAATGAAGTTGGTACCAACTCATACCCATTTCTGCCTGTAAGAGTTAGTTTAATGAACGGATATTCTCCTCAGACTAGATTGGATCACGATTTGATTATCATAGTTTAGATCGAATTATGTTGGTTTATGACTAGATTAATCTGAATTAATTTAGACAAAATTTGGTAATGATTAGATTAACCTAGACTGAATAATTAGCATACAATTGAATTATAAAAGTATAAAATTAGCATTGGATGATATCAGTTTGGTTAGATTAGATTATGAATAGATCATCCAAAAATAACATTGGATTAGACTAGTTTGGAGTAAACGCATAATACCCTAGATTACACACGAGGAGGATTGAATTAGCTTGGGCTGGAGTTGTATTAGATAATCTTAATTTAGATTAGCTTATAACAGATTAGATTAAATTCGGAATAATTTTTAACATTGACACATTGAAATTGACTATAAATTTCTCTTTTCTGGAAAAGAAATCATACAAATGATACAACTGCTATCGTCTTAATTAAAACATTTAAATCTGAGCAAATGTCTTACACGCAACAAGTAACACTACTCAGAACTAAGTTACACTACAAAAGTAACTAAAACTTTTTACACCGGAACCTCCTTATATAGCGCCTCTATATTTAAAGTAACAAATCTTCGACACAACTCCCAAATGCTGCGGCTCGGCTGATCAGCTCGGACATACATCCAGGTTCATGAGATAGAAGCTGCACTGGCTACCGCTGCAAAAACGCATTGAGATTAAGATCTTAATGCTTATGCCTTGAAGACTGAGCATCATCTATCTCACAAAGCTATGTAAATGTAGATGTACACGTTTCTCTACAGCGATCGTATAGCCTCGACCCTGCTCATTTTTCAATGAATTGATCTGGTGAGATCCTTCACCACCGATGCCAGTTTGAATGAGTGCCACCCCATTTAAGGTCCCTGTGCACGGACCGTCCTAGGCCGACATTCAAATATCTGAAATAAGCCACGACCGGGATACGAACCAGCATCCTCACGCAACGGGGCGCCTTGACGTACGCGTTAACCAATGTAGCTAACCAAGTCAGTTGTGTCTCGGTCTTGTCTATACCTAGCCTCAGATCCCTTCGTTCTGATGCGCGGGGTGACCTGGTTTTTCCACCGACCTGAACTTCCACAGTGCAACACAGAAGTTTCGCTGTGGTCGACCCATCCTTCTGGAATAGGTTGCCTAGCAACCTACGGGTTGCCTAGCAACCTACGGCTTGGCATTTCGTTGTCCCATTTTCGTATGCGCTTGAAAACCATTTGGTTCGGTTGTAGTGTCGTGTTGTCAGGTCGGGATCCCTTTGAGTAGTTTCTCTCAGCAACTTCGCTATTTCAGATTCCAGATTAGAAAGTCAGCTTTGAATCTGAACATTTACATAGCACCTTTCACGGACCTCTCAGCATTGACCCTGAAGGATCCTCTATATAAGCAGGCCCCAGTGTAAAGTTTACTCAAAGAACTACACAGAGGAACACGATATACTGTATATGCAACTAAATAAGCAAACATTCTCACAGCGCTTGGTCGCTGGATACGCAACATATGTAAATGCGTGCAAAGCGTGATATGTTAAAGGGCGATTTTGCAACTATGTGTGCAGCGATAGTTCAGCCAGTCAGCAATGAAGCCTTGAGAAACTGCGTAGAGAAAGTTAGCCTACAGCTCTTAGAAGTATGTAAAGACTTTAAGAAGAAGTTTAAGAACTTTTGTTTGCAATCGAAAGGTTTGGGATTCGAGTTTGGTTTTCGGACTCCTCGTAACAAATTCTTCACACACGTTTGCCTCTGTCACTAAACAGTCAAATTTGGTTCGGCGTGAGCTCGGAAGTAGACGGCAAGATCTGCGATGCGCTGGCTCCATATCAAGAACTTTGGGATTCGCCCATTGTCTGCTTCAGGGCTGAAGTGAAGGAATGAATGCCTCCCCTATGTTTCAATAGGGACATGAGAGCTTAATAAGGACCCTCATGTTCCTCATTAGCGAATTAAGCCTTAACAAGGCTCTTTGGTAGCGAATTCTGTTTTAGCGTGGTTCTCTGTTAACGAATTAAGCCTTGATATGGTTTCATGTCAGTGGATTAAGCCTGATATGGTTCTCTGCTAGCGAATTAAGCCTTGATATGGTTCCACGTGATACCGTTGTCGGTCGGCGGATAGAAGCAGTGAAGCGGAACAAGAAAATTCAAGTACCAGTGTCTGCCGAAGACAGCTGCAACGTTCTCCTCGACGTTCGCCAGGTTTCCGATCTTAATCCCGTTCTCTTCCTCGAAGGAAGTCACTCCCCTGCGGATGATCCGCGTCTGTTCCACAAGGAACCCGAAGGCCGTGACCAGGAACCAGACGAGCGAGTAGAGAACGAGGACCCGAAATAGTAGACCGAACGATATGTAGCCGAGCACGACCCGTATCAAAGTAACCGGGAGTAGGAGGTCCCAGGGCGAGTTGGAGACCAAGTACTCGAAAATGATATAAGCTGCGGAGTGTGTGATGCTGTAGGCGATGGCAAGCGATGCGTAGAACGTGAAGACGACGAAATGTCGTTGATTGCGCAGTCCGATGCAGCAGCCCGTGAAGAAGCAGTGATGATCACGCTTGAGTACACAGACATTGCACAGGTGACAGTGGTGGGCGCGTGGGGGGCGCTGGGTTTGGCAGACTACACACGGCTTCCACGACCAGTATGGGTAAACGATGCGTTCCGCTTGACCGCCCCCGGAGGCGCGTTCTTCTAGACAGCAGGGGTTTTCTGGGTGCAGGGCGATGATGTACATCGTCTCGCGGTTCCATCGCTTGCACGGGTTACCGTCAACAGCTCGGACGCTGGCAGCCGGAAGTGAGTAGGTCCCGCCACGGGGATCGCTGCCCTTGGGCCGGAGACGGGTCAGGTCGATCTCGAAGCCGCTGTCCTTGACCTCGGCTGCGTGCGAGGACATGTACTTGGCGTGCGAGACCGGGTCGAAGGGCGACTGGGCCAGCCGAATGCAGATCCAGTTGAGCAGGATCTCGACGAAGAGGAAGTGGCCGAGGGTCTGGTGGAAGGTGAGCACGTAGTCTTGGTAGAGAACCGGAAGTACCTGAACCATGCCGAAGTAGAAGGCGCTCAGCATCGTCAGCCAGAACCAGACGATCGCTGCTTTTGTCAAGAGCCCCGACCAGACGTTGACCTTGACCAGTTGACCTGAAACCATCGGCATGTCCATCGCTACCTCTCCTCCTGAAATCTGGAAGATTCAGTTATTATCATCGTCGTCATCATCATCATCATCGTCGTCGTCGTCGTCGTAGTAGTAGTAGTAATATTAATAATAATGATAATAATATTGATGATGATGATGATGATGATAATAATAATAATAATAATAATAATAATAATAGTCGTGGTGGTGATGATGATGATGATGATGATGATGATGATGATGATGATGATGATGATGATGATAATAAGTGAATCTCCCAGGGACTGTATACTATAGCGCACAGATATATTAGAGCAGCTGAAGAAGAAGAGCACAGTCGCTTAAGCCAACCCAGAGAGGCAGCTATCAATATGAAGCGTTAGCGACTTTATTTTCTTAGCCTCAGTATACATTTGATTGCCGATAGCAGGTCCTCTTCATCGCCGTTCATTCTTATCACCGACACAGTAAGTCAGTGTACTTATATTCATAGCTGAGATCGCCAGGGGTCGCAAGCTGAGCAGCGTCTCGAAACATGTTGTTGTCGTGATGGGATTTGAACCCCAAAGTCTCGTTTGATAGTCCAGCACGCTAACCACTAGGTGACGAGCACCCTTGAATCGATGAATAATGATAAATAACAGAACAGTTGAATTGTTAGAAACTGATGGACTGTGGAGAATGTGACTGATACCAAAACGATCAGCCGACCGTTTTGCTCTTAATGATTATTTTCAAAAGGAATTCCGAAGTGGCTGAAGACTATTGTTAATGTAAATATTAATATTTAATATTAATGTTTAATTTCGTATCAACGATTATTTTTAAGGAATCCCAAAAGGGTAGCGGACAGATTGTTGGAAAATCTACGCAAGCCAACTTTGTATCAGTTGGTAAAAATAGGCTACATGTGTCCGGTTCTATCTATCTGTCTGTACATCTGTCTGTCTGTATGTCTTTCTATATGTTTGTATGTCTGTCTGTCTACCTGCCGTCCTGTCTGCTTATATGCCTCTATTTTTCTGTACATATGTGTTACACTGTCGTTTCACTGTCTGTCTGCCTGTATGTCTTTCTCTCCTTTGTTCTCTCATTCTATATGCTTGCCTCTCTGCATGTCTGTCTCTATCGATCTCCACCTGTTCTGAATCCCAACATGCGTAGGCGTCTGTCGCCTCTCTGTGCCTCAGTTTCAATTTTGGTTCTCTGTCTATATTTCTTTTCTGTTTCTGTCTCTCTGTCTCTGTCTCTATCTCTGTCTCTGTCTGTCTGTCTCTGTCTGTCTGTCTGTCTCTGTCTCTTTTTAACTTTCTGCACGTCGCTTTCAGCATCCGCTTCTGTTTCTCCTTCTCTATCACTCGCACACATTCTCTCATTCCCCACTATATCTGTCTCTCAATCGAACGGTAGTTGCCCGCACCAGGGGAAATACCATCGATGCTAACACGATGCCAGCGACGATTGGATTTCCTCAATGAACTTTTCACTCTCAGCTTCCACGACAGACCTTAGGACGAGGAATATCCGACTAGGAGGAATAGTTGGAGGAGAATGAAGAGAAATTTGAGGAGGAAGAAGTGGAAGAACTGGAGGAAGGGAAAGAATAGCGGAGGAGAAATAGGAGGAGAAATTCCGTGAGGCCGAGGAGGAGGCATTAGACGATTGGAAGTAGGAGGAACTGCAGGAGGAGAAAAAAGAAGAGGAGAAGGATAAAGAGGAGAAGGATAACAAGATAGAGGATAATAAGAGGAGGAGTAGGAGGAAGAGAAAGAGGAGCAAGAAGAGGCAGAAAGGTTGTGAGAAAATGAAGAGCATGAATAGGAAAAAGAGATTAGTAGCACGAAAAGTAGTTGGAGGACAAGAAGAGAAGAAATAAAAGGAAAAGCAGAAGTAGGAGGAGACGGAAGAAGTAGGGAAGAGGGAGGAGGAAGAGTAGGAATAGGAGGAGGAGGAATAAGTGGATACGAGAGAGGCTGAAGAACAGCATTAGGAGGAAGAGGAGGAGAAAGCTAGAAGAGAGAGAAGGAAGAGCAAGAATCGAAGGATGATTAAGAGAGAGGAACAGCATGGATAGAAGGAGGAGGAAGAAAAGGAAGAAGAGGACGAGAAGGAAGAGGAGTTGGTGCACACGATTCTCGAAGCGATCGAAAGCCGGATGCGAGCAGCAATGGCACCAGCTGAGGACCAGAGCAGCAGCAGCTGCTGCTGCTACAGCTGCTGATGCTGATAATGCTCCTGCTGCGGTTGCTGCCGAGAGTTGATTTCTCAGTCGACCCTACCTTCCGCGAAGGACGCGACGGAAAAGTCACGCGACGAAAGCTCACCGCCAGAGGGCTTCTACGCCGGAACACAAGAAATCAATTAGCCGCTTTAGAAATGATCAGATCTAGCTGAATGCAAACACGATGCACCACAGATATCTACACATGAACCCAGATATTTGTATATTGTCTTCTAGGGTCTTGTCACAGGCGCGCAGAGGTTAAGAGACAGAGCAAGAGACAGACAGACGAACTAAGTAATAGGCACGCAGGCAGGAAGAAGGGCAGACAGGCAGGCAGACAGACTGGAGAGATCGGTTTACAGGTAAACAGAAAGACCGAAGAAAGCAAAAGAACAGACCGAGATGGATGGATGGATGGATGGATGGATGGATGGATGGGTGGATGGATAGATAGATAGATAGATAGATATGTAGTAGGTAGGTAGATAGGTAGACAGACAGACAGACAGACAAACAATCTGACTGACTGACTGACTGACTGACTGACTGACTGACTGACTGACTGACTGACTGACATATAACCAGAGGTATAGGTAAAACTGGCACACGTATGCTAGGCACCTTAAGTTACCTTCAAATTGCGATACAAACACCTTTCTCACCTACGCCAGAAAACGGAACTTTCAAACAACACGGCCACTTCACAGTATTTGCCAGACAGCCAACTCACTCTCGCCAACGTTCCCACTTCCCGGACCAATCAACTAATCAATAATTAATTAATTAATTAATCAGTCAATCAATCAATGAATCAATTACCTCGCGTGTGGCTGACGAATGTTACTCCAGTGAGCGCATTTCTATCATAGTACATCGTAACCAACCGTCCGGTAGAAATCGCAAACGCCCTTCATTTAGCGACACCGTTTCACATCACGAACGACTGCACGTTCTACGGCCAGTGCCAGACTGGTGCCAAGACGAGGCACCAATGCTGGCACGTCCTCAAGCCTAGGCGCAGCGGGCGGGCGGGCGGGTGGGCCAGTGGACCGCGCGTACGGGCATGCATACGTGAAGCGTCTCCGCTCGAATATCCACTCAAGTCGGAGCGACGTAGCGAGCGATCGGCGCAAGTTTAGCCAGCCTTACTCCATCTGACATTCACGTGAACATCGATGACATCTACGACAATACAGACAGACAGATATACATGGAATTTCATATATATATACACACAAAATATATACACACAATTATATACATACACTGAGTATCAGGATATATATACACGTCTTATATATACACACAACTATATACATAGAATAGGATTATATATATTTCTATGTGATTGAAACAAATCCTCGTGTATTATATATATACACATATAAGAGGGAGAGTGAAGAAGATGGCGGGAGGCAGTTACACCATGGTCGTAAAAAATGCTTATGGGGCAGAAGATGACTCGTAATAAGTGCATCGCAAGATGAGGGAAACGGGGGAGGAAGAGGAATAGGAGGGAAGAGGAGGAGGAAGGGGAGGAAGAAGAAGAGGAGGAGAACGAGCGAACGAACAGAGGAATTGGACAGATTCTATACCTCGAATCGATGAAATCGATCGAGGACATGCTGGCCATAATTCGAGGAGCATACGTGGCACATTTCACCAACGACACCCTTTAGATCAATATCCTCCCCTGCCATACGCATGCGCGCCTCCTCATCTATCTATACATATACGCAATGCTGTATATGTGTTAATCTTTATATATATAGACTTATAGGTATCTTAATATCAGTCTATATATATGTGTATATATATAGGCTGAAACAGGCATTGACTGATTGCGACTGGCATAGTGTATATACATGTATGTGTAAACGCTTGAAGACTGTATGTATATATATATATATGCGTATTATAAGTGACAGGAGCAAAAGCTAGAACCAAAACCTACTGATTCTCCTGCATACATGTACGTATATGTGTATAAATATAAATATATATATGCACATGTATGTATTAATATGTATAAAGGTGTATATATATATATATATTTATATATGAATCCATCATACAAATGCTTAGATGGCGAGCATAGGAGAGAGTAGATACTGATGCCGTGAAGAAGGTTTGGCAGCCTCATCATCAGCAGCAGCAGCCTACTCTGCTGCGCCCGAGCGATGGGATGCTCCTGCTACAGCAGCTGGCGAGGATAGAGCCATGAATCAATATGAATCGATGGACAGAGGATGCATGCGTACAACGGCGTTGGCTATGTAGGAGAATGAGGAAGAGGAGGAGGAAGAAGAAGAGGACGAGGAGAAGGAGAATAAAAGAGGAAGAATAGGAAGAGAATAAAGAGGAATAGGAGGAAGTTGAAAGTGAAAGAGAAGGAGGATGAAAAGGAAGAGGAAGAGATGGAAGGAGGAGGAGGAAGGAGGAAGAGAAGCAAGAGAATGAAAATGAGAAGAACGAAGAGGAAGAAGAGGAGGAGGGAAAGGACGACGAAAGGAGGAAGACAAGAAGAAGAAAAAAGATAGGACTAAGAGCAGAGAAGGAAGAGGATAGGAGGAATCGGTGTAGGTGGAGGAAGTAAAGGAGACGGAAGGAGAGATAGAGAAATGGAGAGAGAGACAGAGAGAGAGAGAGAGAGAGAGAGAGAGAGATATGAACGCACAAGTAAGTTAACCTATCGTGTGCCCAAAGAGCAATTCTCGGTCACTCGACTTGGCCCAATCGGAATTAATTATAATTTCTCTAATGCATCTGTCCGTTCGTTCCCTCTGTTCAGTCAAGGAGGATGAGGAGCAGAAGGAAGGGGAGATGGTGGAGGATGATTAGGAAACAGAGGAGAAGGAAGATGAGTAGAAGATTTAGGAAGGAAATCGGTAAGAGTAGGAAAAGGAGGAGAAGGACTCGGACAGCATGCGCTCGGGGCAGTGCTCGGTGCGCGGGAAAACCGGTCGGTGCCCCTTCGTATCCGGCTTGGCCTGTCGTAACTGACACGCTGGTGCACAAGTAGGACTATGAGGAGAAAGAGGAATAGGAAGAGAAAGAGAAAGGAGGAGAAAGAACAGAATGAGGAATAAAAGGAAACGAATAAAAGGGGGACGTGTTAAAGCAGAAGTAGGAAAAAGATAGGAAGATAGGTAGTAGTAGGAGGAAGAAGAAATACAATTAAGAGAAAGAAGAAGTGTAGGAGAAGGAATTGGAGCAAAGGAAGAGGAAAAGGAACAGGAAGAAAAAATAGAAGCAACAGGGAAAAGAGGAGGAGGAAAATCTGAAGGAATGAAAAGAGGACGAAGAGGATTGGGAGGAATATTGGAAGAAGTGAAAGAGAATAAAATGGATTAAAGGAGGAGTAGGAGGAGGAACAGGAAGATGGGGTGAAAGGGGCAGTGACAGTGGCAGAGGAAGAGGAGGGGAGAGGAGACAGGGAGAGACAAGTATCGCAGAACAAGTTGCACGCGCACACAAAGGCACACAAAGGCACACAAAAGTACACAAAGGTACACAAAGGCACACAAAGGCACACAAAGGTACACAAAGGTACAAAAAGGCACACAAAGGCACACAAAGGCACACAAAGGTACAAAAAGGCACACAAAGCCACACAAAGGCACACAAAGGCACACAACGACACACAAAGGCACATAAAGGCACATACACTCAGACGACAAGAGATAACGGGCGACTTGATGAACGACTGGCGACCGTTCAATCGATCGGCTGAAGTAATAGCCAGACGCACACAATTAATTTACATTCTTAAATTTGCTCTGTTTATTTATTTTATATATTTTTAATATAAACAGATGTATTCGCGAGACTGACGCGGCTCCTTTACTTGATGACTCAGCATTTAGGAGGACATATCTTTTCTGTTTTCTATTATTAAAATAGTTTAGTTATTATGTTTCTAATAATATAATTATTAGTGCATTTATAAAGCGCCACTATCTAATGACTAAGCATCAATCGATGGCACTGAGAAATTGTGAGTGATGGACTTGTTCAAGATCCCTACACAGTAACCGTTTCAGGAGAGGCTCGAACCTGCAGTACTCTGCGAGTTACAAGCCGAGCGCTCTAGCCAATCGGCTACCGTGCCCAACATGGGAATACTATACAGAGAATAAGGACAGCCCTTGGGGTGTGCCTTCTTCTTTGCTGGCCCCAACTCTGGAAGACTCTTCCGGCAAATGTTCACTCTGCAGAGTGAGTCTGTGTTGGCTTTTAGACCGCGATTAAAAACTCGTTTTCTCCTCGACTCATTTCCTCCTTTGCCTGTTCTGTGTCGTCTGGGACATCTCCGTTGGCGTTCGATCCGACTTTGACCTACCCGGGAATTTCGCATGTACACTAACTTGGCTTAGCAGCGAACATCAACTGGTGGCTTGAGTTTTAATACAGTGGCGCTATATAAGTTCTCGGATTACTAATAGGGTACAATACAATTCAATTCAGTGCGATGTAATGGAATGCTATGCTTGCAATGAAATATATATTACAATACAGTCGTTGTTCCAGTCGTCGTGAATAATTTAGTAATTCCACTGGAACAGTTCCAACCTGTCAACTGGTTCCCTCAGAGCGGCTCACGACTTTCGGTCATTTATGGTGCGCCAACACACACACAGGTAGACTTAGGCCTACCTGTATAAAATTAGTCAACAAACTAAGCCTTGTCGAAAAAAGAATACATCACCTTCTCGCTCAATTATAAACACTATGCTGGTCGAAACAAAGCCTATATAACACGACGCACTGAATACTTCTGTCCACAATATGCAGAATTCTAGGATATTAGTTAAATGCTATAAACAGATTATTCTATTTAATTGTGACATTTGATTGACCACAATCCACTGGATACCATCCTAGGGACCTTCTCCAATCTTCTTTGATTGACCACAATCCACTGGATACCATCCTAGGGACCTTCTCCACACCGCTGATTTAAACTTAGTCCCCTCTGGTCCGTGCACGGGACCCTTAAATGGCGTGGCGCCCATTGAAATATGAGCAGCGTTGAGGCCATACAGATAAACGTATACATTTACATATACATTTCTTAGGGCTCATCTGTTTGCTGATAACACTCAGCCATACCTCTGCGGCCCAGAAGACGAGCATATCCTCCTAAGTAGTGGCAATGCTTTAGATATCGGAGATGATTAGTGCCTGCATGTTGTCCAACTGCCATCGACTGAATCCTGGGAAACCCAGTTAAACTGGTTTTGTTAAATGTAAATGCAAATGCACAGGGTTTTCTATGGCGACGATAAGGACTCGACCCTGCTCCATTTTCAATCAATTAATTGGGTGAGATCCTTCACCACCGTTGCCCATTTGAATGGGCGCCAATCCTTTTAAGGTCCCCGATTGATGCTGTAGGCCTGGCCAGATTTCTATACTTGCCTTATCTGCAGTGTTGCGTCTCTCGTCTCCTTTTCCACTACATTGCGTGATCTGGTGTGAACTTGGAACAGGAATTGATCTTTCAATGCATGCGAAGAATGTATATTGAACATGCTTCTACCACCTGCGCCTGATTCGCACAATACGCAGCTCGAACCTCCACGACCCTGAAGCACGCATTCACAGGCGCCAGGGCTGACTAGTGATGCCAGTTATTCAGTTAGTAGTTCCTGTTAACGACGCTATGTCGTAACGAAGATGATTAAAGTCGCCCTCCTCCTTAATCCAGGCTTCGGACTGGCACCGCCCAAGTACAGCAGTGGCGAAGTTCCAGTTCTTCAGGCTTTACTGTTTACCGCATCATTCAGCCGCAGAATTTGTTAAATGCGTGCGGCTTGGCTGTATCTAGGTTTTGGCATATGACCAGTCTTAGGTGGGAGGAAATACATTCGTGACCATGCTGAATTAAGATCTTATTGCTTATGCGTAGTTGGTTTGCAAGCTATGCTGTGGTCTTGTTTATAGATTGCGTTTAGAAATAATAATTTTGTTTCAGTGAGGCTCGGATTATATAATTGTTTGATATCTGAGTTGTTCCGTTCGCTTTAGTTTTCTTCTAGTAATTTAACGATTTAATGATTTAGATCTTAATTCAGTTACACACACACACACACGCAGACACACGCACGCACGCGCACACACACACACGCACGCACACATGCACACGCAGACACGCACACGCAGACACGCACACGCACACACAATCACTCTCACACACACAAAACATACACGCACGCATGCACATTGATATTTATAATCAAGCTCTTATTTCGTTTCAACAACCCTTTCCCGAGGCCCATTGAGTAATTGTCCTTCTGGATCAAAGGGGCGCCGGCCGTCGTTTTAGGCCAATAGCCTAAGTTTAGGCGCCTTTACGTAAATAAATCGGACCGGTATGAAGGGTTTCCCTGCCCTGGAAAGCAACCACTACAATTGTTAATGATGACTTTTTCGACCATTGTTGACTCATTAAACTGGTACTTGTCCAGAAGAGTTAAATTCGGGGAAAATTTCGACCATTTGTTGTCTCGTCAAACATGTTAAATTCCCGAAACATTTAGACCATTGAATGACTCGTCGAACATGTTAATTTCCATGGAATTTTTCGAACATTGTTGATGAAGGCTGATGTGCAGCTATTCAGCAAGTTCCTGTCACAATTCAAAACTCAATTGGAAGTCTTCCAGTCCTGCCTTTCTACGCTCTGAAAAGTAACGACTGCTAAGAGCAGACATTATTAACGTGGCTAAAACGTTTTCAATATAAAATGTCTGATGTTAATATCTCCCAATTCCTGACCATTCTATTAAACATGGACAGCGTCGCCACCTAGGAATGTCTAATTTTCCAGTTCCAGTATAACTGTTGAAACTGAGACAACGTCGCCATCTGCCGAATGATTGGTCCACATGTATGCTTCTCGCAGTAAATGTGCACAGTAAATGTGAATGTACACGTTTTTCTGTAAATGTACACAGTTTTACATAGTTATAGCGACCGTAGTTGAAATCTTGACAGAATCTGTATTAGGCATGTTCTAAATGTTCAGCCAAACAGGGCCACCGTTCTTGGCCGCCAAGTTTTATGCCAATCATATTCCATAACCCACTGGCCAAAATAAATAAATAAGTAAATAAATAACATGACTTTCTATAGCGACCGTATTACCACGACCCTACTAATTTTACAATGAACTGATCGGGTTAGATCCTTCACCACCGCTGCCCGTTTGAATGGATGTCACGCCAGATAAGGTCCCAGTGTAAGGTAAGGTAAGGTAATGTCTGGTTTTCCGGTTCCAGACACGTAAGGTAAGGTAAGGTAAGGAAAGGAAGGTAAGGTAAGGTAAGGTAAGGTAAGGTAAGGTAAGGTAAGGTAAGGTAAGGTAAGGTAAGGTAAGGTAAGGTAATGTAAAGTTAAGTTAAGGTAAGGTAAGGCAAGGTGTCCATGCAACTCTGCATCCATCCATCTGTCATTCTGTCCTCCGTCCGTCCGTCCGTCCGTCCGTCCGTCCGTCCGTCCGTCCGTCCGTCCGTCCGTCCGTCCGTCCGTCCGTCCGTCCGTCCGTCCGTCAATTTATCCGTTAGTTCATCAGTTCATTAATTCATCAATTTCCTCATTCATTCCTTCGTTCATGTGTTCATTTACTGATTCCACAAGACATCACCACGACAAAAGACACGCCTAAGAGATGTAGGCCACTATGCTTGAATCTACGACATATAGGCCTACAGCACAGACTTTTACGGCGTTTGGGAATCACGACTTGGACAAATGGATCAATGAATTACCTGTGTGTTCGTGCATCGACCTGATTCATCAAGCAGGTAAATTGAACAATCGATCTGTGACGCAGGTCAGCTAATAGAAGATAAGAAAAGTGTGCCATGCGATGATATGTAGACGACATATTTGAACTTGAGAGTTGACAATAAACTCTAATTCTTTCTTCTCGTTTTCTATATTGTTTTTATTTATATTTATTGTTTATATTGTTTCTATGTCAATGTTTATATTGTCGATTTCGAAAAGCACTATGGCGGCACAATGGCAGAGCCAGGGGCACGCGTGCCATGATCTAGGTTGGGGAGCATGAACGGAGTGCTTCCTGAGTCCGTCCTTGCAAACCCGCTCTTTGTTCGTGCACTTAATTTCCAAACTCAGCCAAGAGTAATTGAGACAGAGAGAGAGAGATTGACAGAAAGGCAGAGAGACAGATGCTAAAATTAATTTATAGATGGATGGATATAGAAATTGATAGATACATAGACAGACAGACAGATGCAGTATATGTAGGTGAATAAACACAGACAGACAAACACACTCATAGTCAGACTGACAGACAGAGAGACAGGCATATAGATAGATAGATACAGACTTTTAGTAGACACGTGATTTGCGATTGTAACAAACGAAGGAGTGACAGAGGATGAACCAGGACAAAGAAATGATAAAAAAGGAAGATAAATCAGTAGAGTGGAAAAAGACAGTAGATGGAACGGCAAATGTACTACTATGTAAAGTTCCAAAATTCCTCAGCTCCCCACAAAAGCTGCGTCAGGGAGAGCAGCTTAGGCTAAGTATTCCCCCGGCCGATGATCTTACCACCTGCTCCATAAATCTGGCTCTAGCACACTTCATTCGAGAACCTTGTCGTTGTAGCCTCACAATAATCCTCCAAATAACACACTTCTGCAAAACCAGGCACTCAGCGATTGCTAGGACATTGGCAACATCATCCTTCTAATAGCACATACATCTGGAAAATAGGCAATCCTCCGTTGAACGGGTATCGTACTCGTAAGTTGTAAACACGAAAATATTTTTAACGCTACTCCAGAGCTAAGCGCAGGGTACAATTCACGCTGCGTCAAGTCAGAGGGGTTGTCCACAGATACCGTATGAAGAAGAAAATCCGCTTGCCAGAAGGAGGAGACAGAGGATCTGTTACGGTGGATTGTGTTTAGGTCGAGAGAAATCGAAGTCCTGCAAAAAGTCGACTGTTGGGAGGATCGGGGTAAGATTTTTCGAAAAAGGGGACTTTAGCTTTGAATGGAATGCCCGAGGGGTGATGGGTAGAGCGGTTTGAGACAGATGAGTTTGAGTGAACGCCATGAAGAGGGGACGAACGGAGAATTTGCGAAATTCAGGCGAAAAATCGATTCAGAGTCCAGGTGCAGTATGAATACAGATCGGTTAGAGCACTTCAGATGAGTAGCGACTGGGGGACGGGCAAGAGTGAGGTAGGAGGATGATTGGGTAGAGCCCGGTGATTAGGTGGTGAAGAGTATATGAAGATGAGTGGGTTGGGAGTATTCCGGGGCTTCGATCACAGGGTAACGCCGGGGCCAGAACCCCGGCAATAGTTTGAGTAGAGGGCCCGGCAACTGGTTTGGCTACGGCAATATTTCAGCTGCAAAATCGGTAAAAGCAGTTAGACGTCTCTGTGGACTGACAAACGAAGTTCTTATTCCTCACTTACTTACCTGTTTAATGCATTTTAACAGTTTCTGCTACTGACTTCGCATCAGAGACGAAAGCAAGCCGTGTGTTTTAGCTTTGTAAACCAAGCTGTGTTTAGCTTTTTCTCGAAAGCATAAAAACAATTCCGGATAACTACGGATAACTAAACGATTTCAGCTTCGCCTCTGACCTCCAGACCAGGACTTTGCCAAGACTTCCACTATCAGCTCGCCATGGACCGGGCTTTTCACTGCAGATCGACGCCTAGGGGAGTACTACAGAGACAAGAGTTATAGAATAGTAAAGAAGTTTGATATGAATACGTTCGGTGATGACATTGGGCCATTGACTAAGTCCAGATAGCATACAAAATCTTATTTACAAAACCTGAGTTGCATATGCTATTAGGTAATTATCATATTCTATAGCTTATTGTTTCTTATTTGGACAGGCCCGATTGGGCATTTAGTCGATACAGTGTTTATCGACTATCGCGATAAAACTTCAGCGAATTGGAGTCGTTGCATACTTGACTCCAGGTTCAATTCGACTATAGAGATTACTTGGCAGGATCAATTCGGCCAAGAGATTACTTGGCAAGATCACAACACGTAGCCTATCTCTGGTAAGTTTGTGAATGAATGAGGAAGCCTTTTAAGTGTGTGTACGTGTTTGTACAGACTATGTGATTCAGCGTTTTTTATTGTGTTCTGTAAAATGTTGGACATTACGTGAATGGATGGACATTCTGTGAATTGTTGGAAATTCTGTGAATGTTTGGACATTCGGATATTCTGTGAAGTGGTGTGCATTGCGTGACGTATTCTGTTAATTTTCGAACATACTGTGAATTTTGGGTATTCTGTGATTTTTTACAGCATTATCCCCTCTGTTGCATTCGACACATTCTACCAGTCTTTGCTGTAGTCATTTTGTGAGCTTTTCGGAATTTTTATACACTGCCATGCATGTTGTAGGCTATTCCTTTAGCATTTCTTTGCACTTCTTCAAGCACGTTTTCGGTCACTCTGTTAATTGAAATTCGTTCGATGTAAAAGCAATATAAACTCGTTGCAGTTGAGCGTAGTTTGAAAATATGTAAAACAGCAACGGCGCTATAGAAGCTTTTATGTCAGATGATGTTTTAGCATGCAGGATTGCCTATTTGAGCAGCGACGAAGCTGAAATGTGCAGGTGTGTATACCATGTTCTAATATGTGAACACAGTTTGTTTTTTCCAAAACAATAAGTTAAGACTTCTTCGTTCAAAATTATTTCAGATTTACGACATCTGTGCAACGATAAATTTTTGTCTTTAAAAATGCTCCGTTCTACGTCATACTTTGGCTTATCGATGGCCACAAAACCAGGAATGTTATCGACAAAATGTATCATGTTAATCACACAGGTTTTTATCGTTTTCCATGTCATATACATATATAAAAAGCGAGACAGGTATTGACATATCCAACGCATCACTGATGCAGCCTCCGACGACCTAGTATTTATGCTCTGTGCTTAAGTAAATATGTAAGTGAATTATGAGCCATAAGTGTACGATGACATATGAAAGCAGGTCTACAATAACATACGGGCATAAAATAACAATTAGCAGGTTGAAATCGAAGCTGTTCGTTCAATCCGAAACATCAGACAGATAAACATGCCACGAGCGTCTAAAGGGATCCGACTACGATACAGATACACCTGCAACTCACAAAACGGTCATATCATATAAATAAATATACATATATATACAACCGCCTTTATATATATATGTATATATATGATAATTGCATGCACCTTTAAAAGCAGACTATATAGATTTGCTTCAAGGTGGTAAAGCTTTTCCTGTATAACTATCCCTTAGCATGTGCGAGGTACTCTCGGGCTAGTACGGTCCGTGCACGGGAACCTTAAGTGGCGTGGCGCCCATTCAAACGTACAGAGGTGGTGAAGGATCTCACCCGATAAATTCATTGCAATACGAGAAGGGTCTAGGCCATACGGTCGCAATAGAAAACCTACACATTTACATGTAAGATGAGCTCGAGGTCACTTGTACTAGGAGCAGATGTTGCTAAACACTGCCATGGGAACTACTACATGTTGAACCGTGTTATAAATATATTCCATATTCTATCACAGTCCTATTCTGTAATATTATGTATATAAGAATGCCCCAATTTAAACTGAATATTCTCTATTATTCACTCATCTATCCATATCTCTCCTACTGCGCCCTTATTTGGGCTTCCAATTATCCTTTTCGATTAAAAAGCTACTACATCGACGTATCGTGAGAATTGTTGCTAAGCAGTATCATGGACTTGACACCGACCGAATTTTCTCAGCATTAAAAATTCTAAAAATAGGATCGATAAAAAGATTTCAAATTGCTGAGTTTATGTTTCGATATAAGCAGAAGTCTTTACCTCGAGTGGTTGATGTTTATTTCCTGCGCTTCTCTGAATTCCACACTTATTCTACTAGATCGCCAAGTAAGTTTCGTAGTACATAGGGCCGAACAAATACTAGGTATTACGACGTTAAATGCATTGGACGGCTGATATGGAATGCTCTGCCACTATATATTCAACAGTTGCCTTCTCTGCAGTTATTTAAACAACTGCGTAAATTTCTGAATGATGAATAACAAGTGTTATCTGTATATCATAATTAAGTTTGATTTTTTCTTTTGCTGTTTTGTTTTGTAGGCCACGTTTATGACCGTATAATTTTCACAGTTAAGATTTAAAATGTATGTAAAACAACGTCGCCATTGGTATTGCATATTATATGGTGGCCCTAATTAAGCGGGTTTATGGTCCCTTCTGGGACTACCCCTTGTTCCCCATAACCTGACAATGTTTCATATTCAACTTGTATATTGGTTGTGGTCAATTTCTTTTGGGATCAGTAAACGAATACTAAATACTGTACTTATGAATACGCCTGCTCGTCTATATGAGTATGTGTATATATGCGTACATGCGAATGTGTGTATGCATATATATGTGTGTGTACATATATATATGGGCGGATCCAGAGGAATCAGGTAATGCCCAGTGTGATTTGGGAATGGTACGCCATTGAGTTGCCATCTCTTCAACTGAAGCCAGATTTGCCTACTACAATCGTAATCGTAAACTCAAGATTTCTACAGTGCCCAACGAGAGCTAAGTCGCGGAAACCAGCTTGTTCACAGGCGCTCAGTCAAAACAAAATCGATAGGCAAGAAGTGTGCGACTAAGAAAGTCGTCAAAGATCAGCGAAGTTAGGTACGGCCGTTGTGACTTGGATTCTCTTAGTAGTCTTCTCACCCCACCATTGTGTACATATGCATCGATAAGTTTATGTTTACAAGAACTTGTCTGTCTCATTGTGTCGATTTTTGATCGGCTTACATTTGCTGGCGTTGTGTTTGTTCTGTGCGATACACGGATCAATCCGTACGGGTAACTAAGTATATATTTCACGAATTAGGCTTAACACATGCTAATATACGACTACCAGACTATGATGTCTTAAAAGTCAAGTCTGGAAACGACAGACACTACTGAAGCTGCGACGGTCATAAATATCAATTATCTAGTAATAAAGCGTAATCGCTGTGGTCTGTTATTAAACATTATTATTGCTCTTCTGCAATAGTGAAAGAAAGGCATTTGGCTTAATGAAACGACTGTTCGCCTACATTGCGCTACATAATTCGAAAAATAGTGTAATTTTTAACACAAGTTAATAAATAATAAGCGGTTTATAGTACCAAGTGTTTCGCGACATCTTGCGGCAGCCAGAGCCGCTGACGTCGACCTCACCCTTTCAACGATATTATTAATCCAAAGTTTATGAATCGTCAACAATACAGTGGAGACATTTTGCTCTTGGTCTGCTTTCAACAAATGTCTAAATCAATTCTGAAGTAAGAGGTGGAAAACAACCTGTAGTGCCCTAGCCACACTGGTGTCTTCTCTTAGCAGCCATTAAAATAGGCATAACAAAAAGCTTGCTTATCATAGCTGTTCTATGCGCTACCGATTAATATTTCAACCTCCGATTAATATCCTTCATATGCTGACAGTGTCTGCCAAAAAGCCAAACAGTAATGTGGCTAAAGAACATTATTTTATCTGGTAATAATGAGCAGCCTGTTGCGAGACAGTCAATGTGGCCTCTGTAGTAAACAGAAGGGTACGTTGGTGAGCCACGCCATACAGTATCCAGAAAAAAGGAACATCAAGGTCAATTACAATAACTGAATTTTATTTTTATTTTTTTATACATTTGAGAAACCCGATTATGCGAATCTTTGCAGAAAGTACATTTTTAAACTTCAAAAAATAAAAAAAAAATTGTTTAATTCAATTTAAATTTCATAAATGTTTGCTCAAGTTATTCCAGCTTGCCTAAAGGTTCCTTGTTTGGACACAGTGTAATATGGCAGTGCTCTTTTCAGACAGATTTTAATCTAAAGACTTCTATAGCGCCGTTAGTACAGTGCACAAGGCATCAGTCGCTGGCTGTCCTTTCAAGCGGATCAATATTCTTAAATCATAATCCGTTGGAGAAGCCTGGTCGAACTCTTATGGGTGAGAGAAACCAGAAGTTGGGCTACAGTGGGTAAGCCAGTTAAAGCAGATGATACTGAAGTTTAGACCTGAATGGCAGAGAAGATTGGACCGAACGCACAGAACTCAGTAGTGAATTCCAAAGACGAGCGCTTTAGCCACACGTGTATCTGCTTTTACCAGACATTAATATTTACGGTATGTTGTATACGCAGGCATATATCACGTGGATGAAAGCGTACTTCATTTAGACTAGGTAAAGTAATCGCTGGTTTATTACACGCCTCTATAAACATTAGTTCTCAGAGGGGTGGTCATCTAGTTGAAGGATCTTTTGGCTGAAGTGCAAACACGACGACAACAGTTCCAACAACCAAACAGCTTTCCCGGACTGGTTGCTTGGCTTGACAACGAAGTAACGCGTCGGGATTTGAACCCCAGACACAGATGTAGAAAGACAAGCACAGTGCAATCGACCCGTAATTGGGAGGCAGTGGGGAAATCGATGTTTTATGTAATAGGAAATGGATGTTTTGTTATAATAGGATATGAGAGAGTTTTATCTAAATGGCGAAACTAGAGTTTATTTTTTGATAAAATGGGATTTTTATGTAATGGGTAAATGGTAGTTTCATGGGATCCGTTGACAGCCGATCAATTACCGTATAAGCCCATACGTGGCCCATAATCGGCGATTTTATGGCCTCTATCTTTGCCGACGGTTTCAACTGGGCCGGAGATATAGACACTGGGCCAGCGATTTAGAACACTGAATTCAGTGGCTTTGCAAAGCTACCTGTTGTTAGTATAATCGACATTTTGTAATGCGCTATAGCGTAGCAGACCAGTTGAGTTGCTGCGCCAGGTGAGGGCTTTATAAACACACTTGGGGGGAGGCGAGAGACAGATGATACAGGGAGTGGTGATTGACGTCTTCCTCACAGTCGAAACCCAGCAGACGGACGGACAGACAGAAAGCAGAAAGGCAGGCAGACAGACAAACAGACAAACAGACAGAAAGGCAGGCAGATGGACTGACAGACAAAGACACACAAGGAGAGACAAGAAGGCAGACAGACAGACATAAGACAAGAAAGCAGATAGACAGACAGGAACAGACAAGCGCAGACACACAGGCAGACCACTCCCGTGATCGACCACCCGCCGCGATAACTAGAGTTCGTAGCTTTGCAGAATAATTTGGACGATTATGTAGGACGATGCCTTGCGTACATTTTTCTCTGTTGTATTGTATTTGTGTCTGTTTGTATGTCAGTCTGTCCGTTTGTCTATCTGTCTGTCTATCACAATCACTCGCTCAGGCGCTCTTTCATTCTCCTTCACCTCCTCCTCCTCCTCTTTCTCTTCCCCTCCTCCTCAACAACACAACCACCTGTCATGTACTTCTTCCTTCTCTCTTCCTCCTCCTGCTCTTCTCTCTTTCTCCTCCTGCTCTTCTCTCTTTCTCCTCCTACTCATTATTCTTCTTCACTTCCTCCCCAACGACAACAACAGCAATCATCTTTGCCTTCTAACTTCTTCCTTTTCTCGCCCTCCTCTTCTTATTCCTTCTCCCATATTCTCCCTCATCCGGGCTCTTTCTCGTCTCCTGTTCCTTCTTCTCTATCTCCTTAGCCTATTGCTCATTCTCCACAACCTAGCTCTTCTTCTTCTTCTTCCTCCTCCTCCTTTTCCTTTTCCTCATCCTCCTGCTCTTCCTGCTCCTCCTTCTGGTATTCCTTCTTCTCATCCCAGCTTTTTACCCTTCCTCTTCCTTCTCCTTGTTCTCCTCCTCTCACTCCTCCTCCTCTCCCTGCTTCTTCTGTTCCTTCTCTTCTTCCATCTCCTCCTCTCTCCTCATCCTTCCATCTCCTCCTGCTCGCACACACGTATCCCACCGTTAGCGCAGGCCACGCGTCCCTTCAGACCAATCGCCAATGACTCTCATCCTCCGACAACCAAGTGTCAGCGCAGCCAATCTCTATCCCGACGACAAAGCAGCAGCCGACGCCACGACCGACCATCGGCCGAACGCCAGGCGAAGCTACCGCAAAGGAAGAAAAATATTTACCCGGTTTCGTCGGTCGAACTGCGGCCGTGGTTGTCGGCCGGTTGAATGGAGACTCGTGAATGAGTTCGGCCGGTGACCGAAGAGATGCTGTCGAGACGCCGGTGGACTGGGACTGAGGTGGATTTGGCGGAGGAATATCGTTAGATCGGTTATTCTTTCGTGAATTGGAGCGGAGCTTTAGCAACGGCGAAAGGGTATCGTGAATAGTCGATTTTCGACATCAGTTATTGTTCCGTGAATTGAAGCTGACGTTGATTTGCAACGGCGGAGGAATATCGTTAGTAGACGACTTTAAACTGTAGTTATTCTTTCGCGGTTTGGAGTTGATGCTTATTTGCAATGGCGGCAGGATATCTATCGTTAGTTGGCTGAGGTGCACTGGCCAAGGAACCTCGTAGTTCCAGGGCAACTACAGTATAAATAGTCGTTGTTCTTCCTTCAAGGATCGGATTTCCAGAGTCCACTCTTCGACATGAAGGTCGCTTATATCTCCATGAAGCAGAGAGCCATTGGCTTAGTAAGTGCATAATCGCTTACTGTCTTATTTCTAGAATAATCTGAGTTCAGGTTTGCTCTAAGCTGAAACTTACCTCTTCGAATTCCGCATATAATTCGTAATGTTTACATTTGACAACTGCATTACCAAAGTTCAGTTGTATCGGGCATTGCATCTATTGTATTAAATTGCATTGCATTATATTGTTGTTTTGTGGTGTGTTGCTTTTTTATTGTATTGCATGGTATTATAAAGTAACCTCTTATTAACGTGTTACTTGAAATAGGGGTTAATCCAGAATTTACTGAGGTGGAAGCAAGTAATCGAAGCCAATTTTAGTTTCACGGATTTTTCAGAACCTTTCGTTAGTCGATTCTAATTTCCGACGAGCTATTTAAGTTCCTCAATTTTGACTTTACTTGTTTACTTAACAACTTTAGTAGGCAATCCTCGCTTAAATCAATCTAACGTGTCCCCATAAAAAGCACATGGGGTGGCCGGATTGGTTCTTCCTAAACCCATCCTTGACTTACATGGCTTACTGTCTTATTTCTAGAATAATCTGAGTTCAGGTTTGCCATTCAAGACTGAATGGCACAAAAACAGAAGCAAGTAGTTGGAGAGCACGATTAGACGTTCAATTATTAAATGAGAGGAGTAGCTGGATATCGTCAGTGTTAAGTGATAGTCAAGAGAGCTTTCAGTAACCTATAAACCAAGTGGAGTCTTATACAATGTGAACAGTAGCGAGCCTTGTACAGAATACTGTGAAACGCCACAATTAAGGCAGTAAGGGTTGAAGTGAATTGGTTGATGCGAACTGATTGAGGGTCTAATCTAATCTGAAGACTTCCATAGCGCCCTTATCATAATGCTCAAGGCATCAGTCGATGGTCGCTTCAAATGAGGGTGCATGTACGATGCGAACCAACGGAGAACGGGACCAGAGAGACCGAACCAGTTTTCAAAGCGGTGAAGAAGTAGGCCATGGTCAACAGCATTAAAAGCGGCAAAAAGGCTAAGGAGTAGAAGAATTGTTACGTTTCCGCTGTCCCTCGTCGCCCTCCAGAGATTTCCATTTAATCCGGCGCAACGCCTTCAACGCGGAAATGAATTCGCTTTCCACTACTGTGCTGACGCAGGGCTGAAGCCAAGGAAGGGCCCCATTCCGTAATTATTTCACCCTCGGGGGCTTTCCAAGAGCCGGTGTGGTTCCAGGTCGGTTTCGTGGCGAACACGGTTCCAACTCCGTCCACTTTTGGTACACCATAATGAGACGAAAATTGCCTTGATCCAAAATTTAATAGGAAACATCGGCAGCAAACGGTATCGTCAAGAGTCTATTTCTATTGAAAAAATTTCACTTCCTGGTAAATGAACCAATCGCAATATTTTTCGGAACTGTTTTTGCCCGGGTCTCATTTGGTTTCACACCTGCCGGACTGGCGGCGAATGGTCAACGAGAAGCCGAAGAGAACGGACTGAGAAAAACTAGAGGTCACGTCCAATGGCAGGAATAACAGCGACGTCGTTTTGCGGCAGGTCAGAGCAATAAGCGAGATATTAATATGCTGAGGCCATTTTTCATATGCTGACTACAAGAGCGTATGAAACCCTTGACCTATGTATGTGTAACTGTATGCGTTGTGCTATCGGCTATAGACTGTATTGTACTGTACAATATGGTTTCATTGTATTCTGCTATGATATCTGTACTCTTATTATTTTGTGCAACATATATAATTGTGTATTTATTGCAACTTATGTAAACATATACGATTGTATTGTATTATATAATTTTGTATGCAGAAGCAGGTCAGATCGATATATACATATGTAAATGTATATATATAAGTATATATGTATATATGTATATCTCGGTATGCATATGACATATACATATGTAAATGTATATATATAAGTATATATGTATATATGTATATCTCGGTATACATATGACATATACATATGTAAATGTATATATGGATGTCTGGTTGTAATTGCACGATTCTGCTAATCTTCGCTTTAAAAGGTTAAAAGCGCCTGCCCTGGAGAATGACGCTTGCATTGTTCGGGTCGGAGATGTCGGAATTTCTTAGAAACGATCATTTGCGCAAGATGGCACAGCGTGTCCCTGTCTGTCTGTCCGTCTGTTTTGCTGCGTTTTGCATTCGATTACTTTCTGCCTGATCTCTCTGGATTGATGGAAGGTTGAATTGGATGTACGTACATATGTACGTACGTACGTATGTATGTATGTATGTATGTACCTATGTATGAAGAATGAATGAATGAGTTACGTATGTATGTGTATTATGTATGCATGTATGTGTGGATGGATTGGTGGAGGGCTGGATGGATGGATAGATGCATGAATGCATGCATGATGCTTCTATGAATCTATGATTCGATGAATCGATGCATCAAGTACACAAGAGTCAGGTGACAGCACGGTGGCAGAAAAAACAGTCAGGCAAAGCCCCGATAAAATAAGCTCTTTTTGGCCTGTGTTTTTTGCTTCACTCTGCACACACGCACGCTGAGCATGCGCAAATAATTTGATCCAGTTGTAAGAGCCGAGCTGATTCAAAGGGTATGGTGTCAACATACCTTGTCAATACAATTCTAAGTACTTGCGTGATAGTATGCACGTACCTGGGCATTAAACAAGTACTTATGCACTTATTAGAACTAGTATTGCCTCATTTAACTAGTTAGTAGCTACATATCTACTTGCTTGAGCAACTAAGTAGGTATAAAAATGAGGTATTTATAGGCATTTATATACTCATTAGTATTAAGTTACTAAACAAGGATAGAAGTACATTCAGTACTTTAAGTACTCAAGGAAGGAAAGAAAACCCTGCAGTACTTAGGAGCTTTATTTATTGGAACTAATATGTAGATACTCAAACAAGGAAGTGCTCAGATACTTTACTTAGTAGAACAAGTATTTAAGTACTGAAGCGAGGAATTACTTATAGGTACTTCGCTTACTAGATCTGTGCATCAGATTCAGATTTAGCGCCTCTGCTTGTGCTTAAATGCTTTTAATAAATAAATAAATAAAATAAATACAAAGACCGCATTTAAGTGATCGAGCAAGGAGGGCAGTTTGCTTATCTATGCATACTGCAGGCTGCATCCGACACACTCAAAACAGCCACGTGGTCGATTTCGTCCAATCAGATCTGAAGAACGGCGCCATCTAGGAGCCAGCATAGAAGCTACTGCTGCTGGTGCAGGAGAGATGCTATTATGGTCCACTTGGACTTCGGACATCGATAACGGAAGCTCTGAGTACCATAGCGAGGAGTGGCCACCACCGGGCGCTGCATAAATGTATCATGCCCGGCCACTTAAAAGGCGCTATATAGAGGTTCCACCACACGACACTGCAGAGCTGGTGCGCATGTCTGGGAAAGGATAAACAGTGCTCAAATGAAGAGAAAAGTCACCAATGATGGGCTCCCACACACACGTAGAGCCCTGCCCGCGGATCAACATTTATAGTGTGTCTTTAAGAGCCTCTCGATGACAGAGGGCATTTGGAACGTATGGATAAGTTTGTGGCGGGGTACTCTTTTTATGGCTCCATCTTAATCTCAGAAATAAAATATGCCCTGTCGTTGGGTAGTTGTTGTCGTGTTTGCGCCTCAGCCGAAAGATCCTTCAACCTTACGACCACACTTCGGAGAAGTTTTCACAGAGACATGTAAATAAGTAACCTTAACGCTACTGAGAAGCTTCTACAGAGACGTGTAAGCGAGTGTGTTATGTTTAGCTTTGCGCTTCTCAGTAGTTTCCAAGAAGATGGCTGGATTGATTTTATTAAATTTACTAAATGATAAAATTGAATTGAATTTACCAAAATAAATAAAATTTACAAAACAAATTAAATTTACCAAAACTTAACGAACGAATGAAATATGCAGAATTAATGAAATTTCCTTAAATTTACCGAATAAGTGAAATTGTTGAACGAATGAAATTTACCGTCTTATGCCTCCTATGCTTTAGATGGCTGGACTGGCGTTGATTACGGTTGGCATCGTGGTCCATAGTAAGCTGACTGTATACCTGGCATTCTTTGGCACCCAGACGAATCCTCTGGCGATCCTCCTGCTGGCCATGGGTGCCATTGTCTTCGTCATCGGATTCTTTGGCTGCTGTGGAGCCTATAAACGGAATTACTGCCTCGCAATCGCGGTAAGGCTATCACTTTCGTAACAATCAATTTTATTTCTTGTGACATGACATGATGTGATGTGATATAGTGCTATATCATATTTATAGAATATATGTAGTATATATAGTTATATATATCATATATAGTGATATATCATATGTATAGTGATATAGTGATATGTCAGATATGTAGTATATATAGTATATATATAGTATATATATATATATTGTTACGTCCAATTCCAGTTCAGTTTCTTTAACTTTAATAAAACATCAATATCAAAGTGACTTGACTCTTCACAACTGAATTTCTCAACACAAAAACAAAACCTCCCCCTTTTGAGGTCCATCTAAAAGCCTTCAAATTCCTGTTGCTACTGTCTTTTCATTATTGTTACGGTCATTGATCAAAACTTCGACTGTAACAATATAGTATATATAGTTATATATCATATATGTAGTGATATATAGTGATAGTTATATATCATATCTATATCGATATATAGTGATAGTTATATATCATATCTATAGTGATATATAGTGATGTGATGCAGTGATATGTGATATATTGTAATGTAATGCAATGTAATACAGTATACATTGCAATTGTAATCACTGCCTTACATAGCGCCATTTCAAGAGAAACTCGTGAGAGGCGCTCCGGACCTCATAACACGAAACCACGGTCTAACAATACGATCTTAAAGTGCTGACGGGAAAGAGACTGAGAAAGGCCAACGAGGTTGACAGGCAACTTATTACGGAAAGCTGGGCCAACTACAGCAAAGCTCCTATGCTGGACTGTGGAAATCCGAGCCTCCGGGAAAAACATGCCACCCTGAGCAGCAGAACGAATGGATCTTAGAATTCCCTGAGATAAGACAGAGCAGAGGTTGCGAGGCGACTGCGCATAAGTATTAAGGTTGTAAACTCATTAGGTTTCTGAATAGTAACCAATGCAGTTCCTCCCGCATGAAGCTGGATATATACCCAAACTTAAGTATACCATATAGGTTACAGTTGGTTGAAGCGAAAATAGCTAGGCCTGCACTTATAGCATTGCTGTAATCAACCCTGATGGAAATTTTTTAGGTTAAGTAAGGTCGACGTCAGTGGCCATGGCAGTAAATAAGTAAGTAAGTAAGACATTTGTTAACACGCCATATGTTCATCGCCTGAGCGAGGAATCGTAGGCGTAAGCTGTCGTTAAACACAGGAGAAAACGCGCTATATAAATAACCACATACATACATACAGGATACTAATAACGCTGGAGCATTTAAATGCGCGCATCACGGCCGTGGCGACATGATTTGTGAGCGGCGTATTATTTGCATCTAACGCAGATGGTAGAAACACATATACATATGATATTATTATATATATTCCCTACGTATACTGTGTATTATGTATATGTGTTACTTGTTATTGGGCATACACAATAAATGCGCATAAGCTCTATATATTTACATATATACGCACTAAAATACGAGGCTTTGTTTTCAAACAAGCTTGCAAGTTTTGATTTCTTAATGACATGTTGTGGCTGCCAGGAAAATGACCGTCGACCTTACCTAGCATTACAAAGACAAGTAATTCCCCCTAATATATTTAGCTTCAAGCTTATTAATCGAGAGACCTAGAGATTTCTAAGGCAAGTCTTATTATTATTATTATTATTTATTATTATTATTATTATTATTATTATTATTATTATTATTATTATTATTATTATTATTATTATTATTAACGCTCGCAAGGTCAAACATAATGCGAGCCGTAACGATGAGCGTTTTTCTTAGCATATACTAGCAAAAGTATCCAGTGTTTAACGACATCTTGTGCCTGCCAGGGCCTTTGACGTCAGCCTTGCTTTTTCTTATCTTGTTTTTGTGTGCCTAGTTTCGCCCACTTAATGTGAATGTAGTCCGTATGAGAATGTGTCCAAATTGCGCCAAAGTGTCTGTGTAGCATAGATTACTTTTAAGCGTTTTCGTGAGGCATCAGTAACTACATGTACGTGTGCTGTTTGGCGTTCGTTCTTCGCGTCAAGTCATCAGAGTAATGACTTGGCACACGTTCTCTGTGCTGTCATGACAATTGCCTCCAACGAGAGAGACCTAATTTCAGAATAGAAAATTATGATAGCTGGCCGCAGGTGCGTGGACTCGTTGTAACTTGGCCTCTTCTGTTACCTCTGGTGAAGAGGCTGCTGAGGGAAACCGAGGATTTGGCCTCAAATCAAATCAATTCATTCGTTCGTTCGTTCGTTTGTGAGTTCGTCCTTCCATCCATCCACCCACCCATCCATCCATCCATCCATCTTTCGAGCCATTCAGTTCAGTCATTTAGTCATTCATTCATCAAGAGCATTTATATTGCGCCCATTTAGGATCTCTATTCACAGAAGTGGTCTAAGTGTTGATGAAAGGACGAGCAAATCCAATGGGAGGCGAAATATTGTAGTTCTTGAGCCCTGTGGTGATATTTTAAACACCAGAAACAAATGCGCTATAGTAATTGTCTAGTTAAGTTACATTTTTATTACATCAATTGCTTACAGATGAAAATGCTGTTCTTCATGTCATTAACGTCGGTTAGGCTTGCGTGCTAAACGTTCCTTATCAGTTTCTCTTGAAGCGGCGCTATATGAATCTCTAATTACAATCAATTAATGCACGATCGCGAAACCGCGTTTCTGTAAAGCATCCTGCGTCAGTCTTTGGCCTTTTTAATACATCTGTTTATTGAACCTTTAACCGCATAATGAACGTTTAGAGACCCGTCGTCGGGAAATTGGCAGTGGAACAAAAACAAGTTGATCGAATAGACGAATCGATTCTCTTCAGGATCAGTCGATGACTGTTCGATATATGGCGTGCCAATTTGGGCGTATTGATTGCACTTTTTGAACTTACGTTTTGCCTAGCTCCAAGATCGTGCATTAGTCGTGATTGCAATTAGAGATTCATATAACGCCGCTTCAAATTGAGTTCTCGAGTGTTCTCGGTAGCTTCTCCGAAGCTTTGGAATTCACTGCCTACTTCTGTGCGTTCTGTTAATTCATTAATGACAGTCAGGTCTAAACCTAAAATTCGTCTGTTTCAAATTGCTTACCCACCGTAGCCTGGCTTCTGGTTTCTGACCTATTAGTTTTCGACCTAGCTTCTCCCAACGGATTGCTTTTTTGACTACAGTTTCACTTGACTGATGCCTTGAGCATTGTGAAAACGGCGCTTTAGAAGTCAAAGTCATTAGATTAGATTAGATTAGACCTCACGAATCATACGCTCGCGCCCCATCTTTTTTTGTTTTAGGCCTAATCAGCGTTGCAGAGGGGTTCAGGCCATTTCAAAATTTCGAAATTCTTGATCCTGGCTGTTTTGAATTTGGGAAATTAATCGAATGCCAGAAGCCTTTAGTAGTAGAAATAGTAGTAGTAGTAGTAGTAGTAGTAGTAGTAGTAGTAGTAGTAATAGTATTTGTTGTTGTTGTAGTAGTAGTTGTAGTAGTAAGAAGAAGAAGAGGTGGAGGAAGAGGAGGAGGAGGAGAAGAAGATGATAATGAAGATAGAAGAAGAAGAACAAGAAGATGAAGAACAAGACCAAGAAGAAGCAAGTCCGTTGAAAGTACTATCTGCGTATACCGGACTCTATCTCTATACTTAGGTTAATGTCTGCTGTTTTCCGACATTACTTTGAAGAGCATTCACGAGATTGGATTCTCCTCGTTTGCTTGGACAACGACTCTTTAATGCTCTGTAAATATAAGGATGCCGTCAAGCATGATTGACTCTCATATCCTATCACTTTATTCATGCGTGCACTGATGGGCTTCGTGTATTGTCACTCCATCCATGCGTGACGAAATGATGCCATACAATAAAATCTTTTCACGCATGGTTGCGTCTTCCTGGCAAACTGCAAGCCGTTCATTCAATGGCTTCGTCGAAGGAGACGGAAAGTTTTTCTTACCAAAATTTATCACTTTCTCCACTGCAATGCATATTTATGCAATGCATTAAATGTCTCCTATATGCAGTACATAATATAAATTTCTACGGCGCCGTTTTGACTTTGCGCAATTCTTCAAACGATGGTGTATTCTAAGTTTCTAAACTTCTAAGCTTCTTATCACTGTTAAACTGTTTAACTTGCTACGAGAGAGAGAGAGAAACAGAGAGAGAGAGAGAGAGAGAGAGAGAGAGAGAGAGAGTGAGAGAGAGAGAGAGAAAGAGAGAGATAGATAGATAGAGAGAGATAGAGAGAGAGAGAGAGAGAGAGGAAGGGCAGGTGGAAGGGACCAATCCAGACATGACACAAACTCGGATGCTGGTCAGGGCAGCTAGAGAGTCCCCTAGATCCGCCCTTACCATCTTCAGGTTCCTAGCTACGCCTTAACATCACTGCGTGCATCAAAAGATTAGCGAATACTCTCCGACGCCGTATTGTCCGTCCATCTCCAGACTCCGTCAGAAACCTGGAAAGACGTTTGCTGCGCACGCATGAGTTCAATATAATTCTCGACGTTTCCCTGAACATATTAGCGGCCAACCATATTCCACTGCTGGTCTTGTGTTAGGAAGAAGTACACTCTAATGCCTTTGTTTACCATAAGGCTCGACCCTACTGAACAGCACCGAACAGGTCGCTTTCTGACATTTGGAATGCAATACAATACAATTTGACAGGATGCCCTTTCAAGCTGTTCTTTCAAGGTGCCTTTGACAGGTGCATTTGACAGCCATTCTTTGAGAAGTGCCATTTGAATGGTGCCCGTTGTAAGGCGTCAGTTGACAGGTTTCTTGACAGGGTTCCATTTGAGAGGTGCCATCTGACAGGTACCATTTGGCAGGTGCTTCTTGAAAGATGCCCTTCTGACAGGGAGTCTTTGACATGTACCTTTGTTATCGGATGCATGTGGTGTCGATATGTCCAATAATTGTATTCAGGCAAATGGCGCATCGATTCGAAAGCCAGTTCAAACAGTCGCTGGAGTCGGAGATGCTGGACAGAGTGCGGGAAGGACAAGGAGCAGCAATAGGAGGAAAAGGAGACAGAAGGATGGAGAACGGAAAACAAGAAAAGGAAGAGAAAGAGGAGGAGGCAGAGAAACAGGAAGAATAGAAGCAGGAGGAGGAATATGAGAAGCAGGAGGAATGGGAGGAGGAGTACTAGAGAGAGGATGAATAGATGAAGGACGAGGAGAAGGATAAGGTTGAATACGAGAAGGAGGAAGAACGGGGATAGAGGAGGAGGAAAACGTGAAGAAGGAGAAATGAGAGAAGGATGAGGAACAGAAGAAGGAGGAATATCAGAAGGAGGAATGCGCGTAGGCGAATTAGAAGAAGGAAGATAAATATGAGGAGGTGTATGAGGAGAAGGAGGAGGAGGAGTAGGAGTAGGAGAAGGAGGAATGAGAGAAGGTTGGAATAGTGGTCCTGGGTTATTTTTATCATCGCTTGGCTTCCGCGACTGATTGGACTATATTTCTATGCGTAGGATTACAATATCGAGCGCAGAGTCAATGGACGTTGTGCGGAAAATGGCATTGTCCAAAAACAGCTCTTGCTATTGACTGGCTGACTGATCTCCATAAGATAACGCCAAACCATCTGTGTGCAAACGAGGCTGCCTATATTTGGCGCTACAGAAGTCAGCAGACTAAAATAGTAATTGCAAATTTATGCAGCGCCTCTTCATTAGAACCCTTCTCCTACCCTATCCCAAACTACTCTACCTTACCCCACCCTTGGCTGTCCTTCCGTACCCCCATTCCATACCCTGCCTTGCCTGGCATTCCCTTATCCTACCCTACCCCACCCTGACTTACCCTGTCCTACCCTGCCCTACCCTGCCTTACCTTACCCTACCCTACCCTACCCTACCCCGCCTTACCTGCCCTACCATACCCTGCCTTACCCTGCCTTACCCTACCCTACCCTGCCTTACCCTGCCTTACCCTACCCTACCCTACCCTACTGTATCCTAATCTAACCTAACCTAACTTAACCTGACTACATTACTCATCCTGCACTACCTTATCCTGACCTAACTCTTTGCTGCCCTATTCTACCCCCCGCACCCTACTCTGCCTTATCTCACCTTATCGTATGCGCTACCTTATTTTATCTTACCATTACATACCGTAGCATTTGGTGAACACATTCACGGTGACAGAATGGTTAGAGGGTCTCGGCTCGTAACGCGGAGAATGCGGATTCTAGTTTCTGCCGAAGCGGTTACTGTGTAAGGACTTTGAGCAAGTCCTTCACCTACAACTGCTCAGCGCCATCGATTGATGCTTAGTCGTTAGATAGTGGCACTTAATAAATGCATAAATAATAACACATATAAACACGCATACATACATACTTACGAACTTTGCATGCACACATACATACATACATACATACATATTTACTTTCTTACTTACTTACGTACATACATATATGGCATTGACCTTGTTGGAAGACTAATGGAAAAGTTCTTGGAGGCACTGTGAGTAATGCCGGAATAAGAGCCGTGAAGAAATCCAGGGGAGAGATGGAGGATGGAAGGAAGGAAGGAAGGATGGGAGGGACTGAGAAGGAAGAGGATGGTGGCAGTGGAAGATGAAGGGTGATAAGGAGCAGATGCAGTCGTCTTTAGATTGCATTATCTGCTTGCATGTTTGCAGTTTCTTTTATACTCCCATTATATTGATACACAATGATATATGATTACAGGAGATATATAATACAAATATCCTATATATATGATAGTATATATATCGTACATACATGTATATACGTATTCGCCTAAATATACACATATATACATATATACATATATATATGTATATATATGTATATATATATGAAAAAATTGTATGCGTTGATGTATGCACTTGCAATCTTTGTTTATATCTGGTTATATTTCTGGTGCCTTGTAAAGTTTCTCAAATTACGTTGAAATATGGTTATTTTACTGGATATATATACACATAGATATACATTTACATATATGTGCATATATAATATACAAATATATACAAAACTGCGTTCATACAGTTTTCAGAGTGCACGCATTTATGTATAGCGTTGTATCCATATTGTTATCAAAGCATTATTTTCTTTCGACGTTTGATCAACACCTTCGCTGCCGGCACCAGAGCCAAACTTCACACGACCAGTCTTAAAAACATCCACTGGCTCTCTGTCTAAGAATATTCAAAGCCATTTATAATCCGTAGTTTTTAAAGTCTGCGGTAGGTCTATGGAAAGGTATGGTATAGTATCGCATGGTATGGTGATTGGATATGGTATGGTAAGGTAAGATAGGGTATGCTATGGTTGGGTATGACACGATATGGTAAGGTATGGTAGGTTATGGTAGGGTAGAGTAGGATGTGGTTGGGTAGGGTAGGGCAGGGCAGGGCAGGGCAGGGCAGGGCAGGGCAGGGCAGGGCAGGGCAGGGCAGGGCAGGGCAGGGCAGGGCAGGGCAGGACAGGGCAGGGCAGGGCAGGGCAGGGTAGGGTAGGGTAGGGTAGGGTAGGGTAGGGTAGAGTAGGGTAGGGTAGGGTAGGGTAGGGTAAGGTAGGGTAGGGAATGTTAGGGTAAGGTAGGGAATGTTAGGGTAGGGTAAGGTCCGGTAAGATAGGTTAAATAAATTAAGTTAATGCTTTTAATTGCTAGCTTTATTAAAGTTATGTAGAGTCATTGGTTTGTGAAAAAATACCAGATGTGCCTCAGCAGTTACGTAGCTGATGCCTAGCGATTTCCTTAATTATATTACATAGTATTACATTACATTACCGTACATAGCATTTCATTTCATTGCATTTTATTGCGTGACATATGATTTCACTGATTTCTGTAGTTCGCTGTTCTGCTGGCCTTAGTCATCGTCACGGAAATTGCAGCAGTTCTGACGGCTTACTTCCTTCAATCCGAAGTAAGATACACTACTAATCTTATCTGATCTAATCTAATCTAGTTCTAGTTTAGTATAGTCTAATCTAACATTGCGTATCTAATCGAATTTGATTTGATCCGATCTAATTATAATTGTAATCGTTGTCTTGAGATTTCTTCAGCTCCAAAGAAAACTAAATCAGCTTATTCTAATCTGATCTTTATCTAATCTAAGCTAAACTAAGTTAAACTAAGCTAGTTTAATCCAACCATACCCAACCCTAGAATACTCTACCCTACTATAATCTATTATAATTTATTGTATCGTATTCTATCTTATCTAATCATATCTTATCATAGCTTGTGGTATGTTATCTTAAATGGAAAACCTGCAATAACTCCTTTGTCATCATACATAAGGCATCAACTGAAGATCGCTTCAAAGATGGTGTGGGTGGTGGTGATGATGATGACGATGATGATGATGATCGAGTGGGCAAGTGTACGATCTTCAGAAGCAATTAAAAGGCGCTATATCAATATTCGATTAATTTTGCATTACCTAAACCGGCATGCCCTTATATAACTACATTTTGTTGTTCAGCTGGAGTTCTACATAATCAGTGATATGCTGAGGACGATCCAGTTCTACAATCGATCTGATGTCATCAGGACAGCCTGGGACACGGCGCACAAAGAGGTCAGGACGCAGGCGCATCAGACGATATCCGGTTTCACACGTTTGCTCTGTACACATCGTCGTGATTATAATTTTCGCGATCATCGTCCTCGTAGTCACCATCGTCATTTTTGTCATCATAATAATCGTTATTGTTGTCACTGCCTTTACTCGTTCATTAACTCTAAAATGATGTAAGGTATGGTATATACCATATCTTGCTTTGTTTCATGCTACGTTGCCATACTTTTTGTGCTTTTTTCCTTACTTTACTTCCCTTACCCTCTCTTCCCTTACCTTACCCAATGCACCTTACCTTCCTTTACCAAACCATACCTTACCTTACCATACCTTACCCTACCTCACCATACTTTATCTTCCCTTACCATAAGTTACGTTACCCTGTCTTACCTTACCATACCTTACCTAACTGTACCTTAACTTTACCTTACCTTGCCTTCTGTATGATTGCAGTTCGGCTGCTGTGGAGTGACAAACTTCCGGAATTGGGAGGAAGTATTCGCCGAGTCGAACGACACGACTTTCGGTTCTGTTCCAGACTCCTGTTGCATCCCGGAACTCGTGATGGACCTGAGGAACCTCTGCCGGCGGAACATCTTCCACGACAACAGCACAAAGACAGACATCTACACGGACATCTACACTGAGGTCTGTCTGTCTTAGTATGTCTCTTGTTCGCTTTCTATTTCTCTCTGTCTCCGTGTTTTTCTGTTTAAGTATTTGTCTTTTTCTCTGCATCTGCGTTTATTTCTGTCTTTATATCGATCTCTGTGTATGTCTTTGTGTCATTCTTTGTCTCTTCCTCTGCTGTGGTCTCTGTAATTGTCTTTATTGATTCCTGTATCTGTTTGTGAGTCTGTGTCAATCTCCATCGCTCTGTGTACCTGTGTGTCAGTCTTCGTTTGATTTGGCTCCTAAACATACATATCCATCTAAGTAAGCATACACAACCATCTAGGCAAACATACACAACCATCTAGGCAAACATACACAACCATCTAGGCAAACATACACAACCATCTTGGCAAACATACACAACCATCTAGGCAAACATACACAACCATCTAGGCAAACATACACAACCATCTAGGCAAACATACACAACCATCTAGGCAAACATACACAACCATCTAGGCAAACATACACAACCATCTAGGCAAACGTAACAACCATCTAGGCAAACATACACAACCATCTAGGCAAACATACACAACCATCTAGGCAAACATACACAACCATCTAGGCAAACATACACAACCATCTAGGCAAACATACACAACCATCTAGGCAAACATACACAACCATCTAGGCAAACATACACAACCATCTAGGCAAACATACACAACCATCTAGGCAAACATACACAACCATCTAGGCAAACATACACAACCATCTAGGCAAACATATACAACCATTTAGCCAACTCAGTTATAAAGAGTACAATTACCGTACACTGTCAGCTGGAAGAAAAAGGTGACGAGGGAGGGGCCTGGCAACTCGCCCTCATATGCCAAGGCTATGAAAAATGCAGTCGTTAAGGCTCCATACTCATGGCAGCCTCTCAGGACTAGGTTTATGGGACTGCCCTTCTTTTCTGGTCAGACATACACAACCAGCTAGGCAGACATACACGACCATATAGGCAAACGCGCGTAGTAAACCATCTAGGCAGACATACACAACCATTCCAAGCGCTATAGACGTGCTACTGCAGCAGAAGAAAGCAGCATCAGCCAAGGCCATCGCTTCATCTAGGTTAATCGAAGTGTTGGCCTGTGATAACTGCTTCAGCAGCCTCGTGCAGGTGTTGCCTCCATCCTTCCGTCAGTCTGTATGTTTAGCCTGTCGATCATTAGTCTCTGTTTGCTTCACGAAATCTGGACTTCAGCGCAGGACAGATTGAAAAGTGTTTAGTACGCGACTGTTCACCGCAATTTCAAGCCTAATCTAATCTAATCTAATGACTTCTATAGTGCCTTTAATATAATAATGCCCTATGGCTTCAATACAGGGTTGCTTCAAGTCAATGTTGCAATTCAAAATCATAATCCGTTTGAGAAGCCGGGTTGAATTCCGATAGGTCAGAGAAACTAGAAGCTAGGCTACTGCGGGATTACTGGACTTTCACAGTATTCTCTTGATAGCACACGGAAAAACCCATATTCTCCCTTCACATAAAAACGCACTTGTGTTCATCAGAAGGTTGGCCGGATAGATTTGAGAAATGGTCAGTTAGTCTTAATCGTAATCGTAATCCCGAGATTTATACAGCGCCCAACAAAAGCCACGTCACGGGGACCAGCTTATTCACAGGCGCAAGGAATTCAACAGCTCTGGCACCCACATGATGTCGCTAAACATTTAGATCTACAGCTATTATTAGACTCCATTTAGACACCTCTAAATGGTGCATATATTTGGCTATTTACATAGCGCCTTTTAAGGACCTCATAAACGCCATAAAACTTGGCTTTCTATTACTACTCAATCGCTAGTCAACATACACAACAAGTTTATATATAAGCTTGCAAGATGTCTTTAAGCAACTTGACAAATTCTACTACTGCCACTCAATCCTCTCAGCCCTCCTATAATTTTAAGTTGATATTTTAGGACTGCAACGATCGATTTGATTAAGGATTGTGATGCTTTGGAATAAGTAAGGACGGTGATTATTAATTTGATTTGATTAAGAATTGTGATAATTGATTTGATTAAGGATTGTAACGATTAATTTCATTAAGGAGTGTGAAGATTGATTTGATTAGCGATGTGATGACTGGTTTACCTATCGGACGTAATTGATTTGGTTAAGTACTGTGAAGATTGATTTGATTAGGGTTGTGCAACGGCTGTTCGAGAGTGGCTTGAGGAAAATCTCCTTATCATCATTCTCATCTGTATCGGATTGGCTGCAGTCCAGGTATGAAACCCCGGAGTATATCATCCATTCGGTCTAAAGGCCATGTGGGAGAGAGAAGCTCGTTATCAGTCCAAGGGCTCCTTGATCAGTCAGCGTGTGGGGCAGAGGGAGGCAAGGTGCACTTTCTGTAAGATCTTTGCACGCTGGTTGCTCTCTGGAAATTGGATAGGTGCTGGAAAGAGCTGGAAATATTTAGACAGAAGTGAATGAGTCAGACGCTGGAGAAAGAAACAGGAGCTGGAGATTGGGAGAGAAGGGGGAAGGGAAAGAGAGAGGCAATGGAAAGTGAGAGAGAGATGGTGGGAGGACATGCAGAGGAAGAAAGACAGAGATAGATAGACAGAGAGGGACAGAGAGAGGGAGCTGGGAAGAGACGGAGGAATGGGAGACAGGGAGGTACAGTGAGGGGGAGAGAGACGGAGGTAGGAAAAAAGAAGGGTAGCAAGGAGGAAGAGAAGAAGGTCGAGAAAGAGATGGGGCGAGAGGGAGCAAGAGTGAGGGAGAGCGATGGAAGAAGAGAAGTACGAAGGGAAAAGGGCCAGGAAGAGTGAGATAAAGGGGAGAGGGAGGAAGAGAGAGGAAGAACTGAGAGCAATGAGATTAGAGCGAGAGAAAGAGAGAGAGAGAGAGAGATGAGTGTAAAAAGGTAGAAACAGGGAGAAAGATAGAGAGAGTATTAGAGAGAGAGACAGAGACAGAGAGAGACAGAGAGACAGAAAGACAGATGGAGATGCAGTGCTTTTGAGAGGTCCTTCAAAGGCGCTATATAAATGCTTGGGCGCAAACATACAAGAGGGGGAAAAGAGGTGGGAAGACAGCCAGGAGTTGTGGGGGAAAAGAACAGCCGTGGTTCGGAATCGCATATTGTGTTGAACATCCCTGTATTATTGAATTATGAGTCGTGCGTGGAATATGCATAGGAGAAAAACGTCCAGGTTCATCGCCTTCTCGGTTGCAGTGGTTGAACGTAGACGAGTGCATGTACACACATATTTACATGTATCGATAAAAAGGCATGCACCTTTATCTGCACCTTGTCGCCTTTGACAGGCAGCAAAACAGAGAGAAACAAACACAGAGACACAAACACATACAGAGAGATGGAGCAATACAAGCATATAGGCAAGCGGGTTGAGAGACAATCAGACAGACAGAGAAACGGACAGGAAGACATAGATAGAGAAGAGAGGGAGCTAAACTGATAGGTAGGCATAAAGAAATACAGACAGACACACAAGCCTACCACCTGATTTTGCACTTTAGTTTCCTCGTTACCGGGCCGTAGCACCCTCCTTTCGGCTACCCATGATCTCTTGTTTGTCCCTCGCATGCGAACTGCTACCGCCCAGTTCAGAAGCTTTGCCTATGTCGGTCTCACCTGCTGGAACCGTCTCTCGAGATCTGCGACTCGAGTTTCCTCTCGCTTCCCCTCTCAGGTTTTCGCAGGCGCCTGAAGACTGTACTGTTCAACAGTGATTTTACTTGTTCGGGTCGGGAGCGCCCCTGTTGATTTTATTCTCTAAGAGGCGCTTTATGAATCTTAAATTACAATTACAATTACAGAAAGAGGGGAAAGAGAGAGAGGGCAAGCGAGAGAGCGAGAGAACGAGAAAGCGAGAGAGAGAAACAGGCAGAGAGGATGGAGTGTGAAAAAGTCAGTCAAGTCAGACAGACAGACAGACAAACAGTCAGACAGACAGACAGACAGGCGTACAGTAAGGATAAAAGATGTAAAGATGGAGAGCTAGGCATATAGACGTAGGGTCGGTCGTTGGATCTGCAGTTGAAACTCTCATCGCTCTTTATCCTTCCCAGCCTCCGCATCTCTTGACCAGCACAGACCATGGGATGACCAATAAATGAATGACTAATCACGGGCACTTGGATCCCTTTGAAAGCCAGGTACAGGGTGGCCAAAAAACGACTACAGTTTATGCGAGTACAAACACATCTCAAGTGGTTTCTCTCATTAAATCAGTTACAAAGCCACGTGTACAGCACTACTGAGAGACTCTAAAATGCGCTATATAAAGGTCGTTTTACATACATACCGGTTCAAATACATCGCAATCTCTTAATTTCTATAGCCCCTGTATAATAATTGTATTATATTGTATTTTATTGTTTCTGCTGCATTGCATTGTATTGTATTTTATTCGATTATTTTTTCCCACTGAATTCTATTGTATTGCAATACTCTTTTGTTCCTATATTCTATTCTGTTCTATTAAATTTTGATGTCGTATGTCATTTGTTTCTCGGCAGTTTACGGGTATTGTCTTAACGTGTTGTCTGGCGCGAAACATTCGTTTGGAGTCTGGTGTGTCTTAGAGAACCTGTCGTCCTCCCCTAAGTACCTCAAGCAGCCGATTTGGGCTCAAAAGGTCATCGAAAGGTCACCCAGCAAGCGAAAGGAGTTTCCGAAGCTTTCAAGGCTTGCGAATTCATTGGTCGTTGCATCGTATGAGAGGATTCCCTGGAAAACCACCACCACCACCACCACCAGCAGCAGCAGCAGCAACCACCAATGTCAGAAGAATCCGACGTCTTTTGGATAAAATGAAGTGTCGTCTGTCGCCCATTGTTATGCGTTGTCTGACATCGGTATTAGGTCTTGATTTCTATGCAGGTTGGACGCACGCACAAGTATCTGTTGTTAACATACACGCTTAATAAGTACTGTGATTCTAGTGGAAAAGTACTGCGAATATCGCAGTATCACTGTGAACATCACAAGTTTACTGTGATTATCATACTTAACTGAAGCATGATTGTATCAAAGTATCAAAGTGAATATCACAGCAGTACTGTGAAAAATCGGCATCACGGTAAATATCACATTTCTGTGAATATCAGAGTCTGACTGTGAATATTACTGTGAATATCAAAGCCTGACTGTGAATATTACTGGAAATATCAAGGTCTGACTGTGAATATTACTGTGAATATCAGAGTCTGACTGTGAATATTATTGGGAATATCAGTCCCTGACAGTGACTAGCACGGTATTACTACAACTATCAGTCTGTGAACCACTGCGAACATCACAGTAATTTACTGTTAGAGCAATTTTGAAGTTACTTTTTTGAGAAATCGTGTAAGCAGAGTTGAAGTTACGACAGTGGGACAGTTTTCGATGAGCTTTGTCAAAAGACTTTGATGTATTTTTTAATACTTAGTAGTTATTTATGTAGCGGCTATTCAAGATATCTTCTTAAAGGCGCTTTGAACATTATTTTTGTTTTCGAAACGATGGATTTAGGTTTAGTGTAAACTATTTAAATATTTGATCATTGACTTGAGTATTAATACTAGTTATTACTAGGTCTGTTACATGAATCGAAATATAAATTCTGCTTTCAAGGCCCAGTTATTAGATATTATGGCCCCGGTTATTAGATATTATGCACTGGTTTTTGGATATTTTTGCTCCGACCATGAGATATTATGGCTTCGGTAATTAAGCACTAAAGTCCTGAGCAGTTATTAGATATTAGGGCCCTTGGTTATTACAAACCTTTGGATACGCCGCTGATATGTATGAATGTATCTGAATATTTATATACCGCCTTTTGCCTCTTCTCAAGAGCGCTGGAACTTGGGTTCTAACAGCTCCAAAAAAGGTGCGTCTTAAGTTTTGCTAAACTTCTTAAGCTTAAATTTGGATCGAATTGAAGGCTATTATTGAACACCAAATAACAGTCAGTACTAGAGTTCATTGAAGCAAATTATTAATCGGAAGCCAAAGGTGAGACCAAAAAGGTCAAGTTCCGCTAATAGAATCACATAATATTGAATTACAAGTTTTAGCCTGTTGTATTAGATAGTGCTTTACGTGCTAAAACCTAGCATGACTGACTGGTCTTAATACTGGACAACCAAGCTAGATGTCAATGGGCCAAGTTGTCAATGGGCCAAGATGTCAATGGGCCAAGATGTCAATGGGCCAAGATGTCAATGGGCCAAGATGTCAATGGGAAAAGCGCCATCTATAAATTGTTATGAATTGAGGTGGTTGTGAACACCATCTTTCGAAGCTTCTGACCCCTTGATGCCCTCCTGATGGTGGAAACCTAAGTAAGGAAGCAGCTAATTTCCCGCTCTTCAGCCGATGAGCCGGCATTGAAAGAATTCCAAGACACTGGACATGGTGCCAATGCATCGCAGGACTTGCCGTTTGCTTTCCGGTTTACGTTGATATCAATCTATTGCCTGGTGACAGAGGCAAATGTCTGTGAACAACCGAGACCGCTCAGCAAAGGCGAATCCAACCTTTGACTAGAGATACAGCGCACTGACTTAATAGACCACCATGTCGCTAGTGAATCTAAACAACAGCAGACGACCTAAAGAACTTTCCACCGACCACTTCAACCACCCTCCTACAAATCATCTCATCCACGTCGTACATTCTCTCCCTCATTCTTTCCATCTTACCTCTTGCCATTTCCTCCGTTCGCCTTGGTAAGGCTCTGAAAGGCGCTATGTAAATTTTCAGATTCATGTTCCTCAATCCGTATCAGGACATCTTTGAAATTCAACTCACTGTCCACAGACTCACATTTAAAATGTAAATGTACATGTTTTTCTATATCGACCGTATGTCCTCTACAGGCGGCTAATTTTTCAGTGAATTTATCAAGTGATCACCGCTGCCCATTTGAATTTAAGAGCAATTTAAGACCTAACCAGTAACTGTCCCATAAGTCACGTTTCCAGTAACAACCCTGAAATTGAACGAGTCGTTTATTTCCTTTATTCGCGTGTCTTTCCATTCAATGTAGTCCCGAAATGGTCACCCGGTGCATTGATAATCCTTTTCCTGAAGTATACTATCGTAGGGATTAGGGTGCGATGTAGTCTAATGTTTAGAATTTTGGTTTACCAACTCGGAAGTCGGGGCTTCAAGAAAGACGAAAAACTAAATGAACGAATGAACAAACATATAAAAAGTAAATAAATATACATAAATTAATAAAGGAATTAAAAATGAAATAAAGAAGAAGGAATCACAGAAAGAAAGAATTAAAGGAAGAAAGAATGCATCAATCAATAAATCTAATCTATAGGCCCTATAAATTCTATAGCGTCGTTATCATAGTGCACAAGGGTCTCGACCGATAATACCATTGCAGAATGAACAGCGTCGAGGCCATACGGTCGCTATATAAATCGTGTACATTTACATTAATTTTACATTTATCAGTTGATGATGGTAGTTTCAAGAGAAACCGGTGTCAAAATCCGTGGGAAAAGCCCGGTCGAAATTCGATGGGATAGGATAGGATAGGACAGAAAAGAATAGAATAGGATAAGAGAAGAGAAGACAGAACGAACGATTAATGCCACAGTCGATTTATTGAATTAATTGATGAACTGCGCAATTAAAGCAAGAGGAACTAAGAAAGAATATTCAAGATTCTTTTCTACTAGCGTCTTCTAGCGAATGCGTCTATAAAATGCTTATGTTTCATGTGATTGTGAAACGCGCCAATCCATTCAATACCAGCCAATCCCATTCAATACCAGCCAATCCCATTCAATACCAGCCAATCCCATTCAATACCAAGAAAGTTATACCATAATTTTTCTCAATATAGCGCGAATATAATCACTGACTGCGCCATAAAAACGAGGCATTGCCTCATCAGTGTCTTCTAGATTTACTTATAATTACTGTCTGAAAACAGAAGACAATAATCTAGCCAGAAATTTAATAGACATAAGTTTTCTGGCAATGTAAGTGGAGCTCGTTGATTGGTGCTGTATAAATTAGCAACTACAATTACAATTTGGCATCAGGTAGTTTAGTTCTCTTTGCACTCTAGCCAAAAAAGTGTCTGCTTCGAGCATTACTTCTGAAGTTTGTTATACTCTACACATTAGAAGGTTTGTGTTCATAACAACAACGCTTCTCTGTTTTTAAAAGGTGTCTAAAATTAGAAGAAGTGAGAAACGGGAGACACTAATCTAATCTAATCTAATTTAATGGCTTCAATAGCAACGTTATCTTAATCCACGAGGCTTCAATTGATGGTCTCTCTCAAGTGAAACCGTATTTTTGAGTAGTCACGTGGTAGGCCACAACGACCATTAACAGACGATGATCCTGTGTTTAGAAGTGTTTATCAACTGCTCTTCAAAAATTGCTTCTGCTCTTGAAATTAGTGACGTACTCATGTTAATTTTCTTCCTGAATCACACACCTACGTAATTTACTAAGTACTTCGAGTATCGAGTAGACGTCCTCAGTCTCGCCCAGGCGGTTATAAAAGTCGCAAAATGCAGCCATGCATGCTTTAATCAACGCTTTGTTTCAGTCGAGAAGATCGGGTGATTGTAAATATCTTTTGGGCTTTTATGAGATGTTATGCCATAAAGGTTTCTGTTTGTATACTAACTGTGAAATTTTCTCAGGAATGCGTTCAGTGAACTTCGTATGAGAATTTGAACAGGGCAACTTAACGTTTCGTCGTTTTCAAAATAAGGGAAAGCAAAAGCAAGGTTGTAATTACAGCACTGGAAAGTCACCTAACAGCGATTTTTTTTCTAAATCAGGTCTCCTGCGATTATCATAGTAGTTTACTATGGAATATTTTCACAGTAGGCCTAACTCACCCTACAACGGAACAATTCTGCAGTTAGTCTGAATTAGGCCTACGGTAATTTTACAGACCTAAGTTAGGTCTACTGCGAGACATGGTGCTCTATTAATTAGAACTCTGTTATCGAAAGGCTGCTGAGCGGTCTCCGTGTAACGACTCTGGACAAGTTGTTTACACACACAGCTGTCTCTGTCACCAAGGAGTAGAATTTGGTTGAGGCGTCAGCTGAGAAGTAATGGAAAGTCCTACGATGCTGTAAATAATTAAGTAATTAAGTAAGTAAGTAAGTAAGTTAGTAAGTAATTGACCTTTCTTAGAGTGAGACAAACGCCCACACTTTATAACAGCCATGCATACAAACAGTGAAAAACTAGTCCCTTGGGATTCATCCAATGAGTGTTCCACCATGGGACATGGAACTGTGGAAGCTTTACTTTAAGTTAGATAAGACTGTTACACCTATAAAACGTTGCCAATTTACAGGTCTAACGAGGTGGGCTAGCCTGGGACTTCTTCAGTGGTGAGAGAAACTGTTATCTTCAACAAAATCTTAATCGTAATCGTATCGTAATCGTAATTCCAAGATTTCTACAGCTTCCAATGAAAGCCGCGCCGCGGGGACCAGCTTATTCACAGGCGCTCAGTCAAAACAAAATCGATAGGCAAAGGGGTTCGATTCCAGGTCAAGATCCAAAAGTCAGACGGAGAGACAGCATGGCAGCCACGAGGGTGGTGTTTGGGGTTGGAGAGGAGAGAGAAATAAGAGTTTCAGGATAGGATCTGTGAAAGAGGAATGTTTTTAATTTTAATGCATTCAGGATCTCGCTTATGACCAGAGACAGTGCATTCTGTTAGGATAGAAATATTAGTGATGTCCTTTAAAAGAGAAATACCGGTGTACCCCTTACAGAGAGAATTGATTATCAGCGTGATATTTTAAGAGATAAATGTTAATGCAGCAACGTAGAAGAGAATTATCTGTTCAGTTTTCTTAGAGATATTTATCAGCGCAATTTTAAAGAGAGATATCAATACGACCTGATGTACAGAACAGTTTAGAACTGACATCTGTTAACTGGAACTTTCCAGAAGCAAAAATCGGCTTTCAACGAGCGCAGTTGAAGCGATAGATCTCGAGGCGCAATGAAAACGTCTGCATTTGCCGCACTAAGTGTTGTGTCAACACTTGCCGTGCTCGGAGGAGTAGCGGCCGCCGTATACTTTACCTGGCCGAAAAACCAAGAAACAGGTAGGCCTAGAGGACTACTGCTAGCCCAAGTATACGTTTGCCGATTTTTGGTTTGAGCGCTAGCCTTGCCATGCAGATTGTACAGATTCTAGCCTCCTACTCTGAGACGGCTAATAAAATGTAAATGTACACGTTTTTCTATAGCGACCGTATGGCCTCGACCCTGCTCATTTTTCAATGAGCTCATCGGGTGGGACCCTTTACCACCACTGCCCGTTTTAATGGACGACACGCCATTTAAAGTCCTCGTGTATAAATGAAATAAGTGGAGATTTTGAGCAAGTTGCTCACGAAAAATAGCGCAGTGCTGTAGATTGATGCTTTGTCATTAGATATTGGCGCCCACTAATATACATTAATATTAATTGTAGTAATCGTGACAGCAATATAGTTAGAGGAAAGACTCAGCCGACGTTACATTACATTCCATTATATGTTTTTTAAGGCAAATCCAGTCTGGTTGGCAACTTTACGATTCTGGAGAAGACCATTGCAGACGTCACTGATTCATCCATTTGCTCCTATGTAAGCAAAACCATTGTCATGTATTTACACTGTACTGTCTAACGTAATGCAATACAATACATTACAATACGATAAAATACAATTAAATACAATGCAATTCGATACATACTATATGTATAAGAAACGTCATAAGCCTCACAAACTTTAACCCTTGCCTGAGATAAGCGAACTTGGCCTACATGTTAGGCTGCTGTCGTCTTGAAGATATTTCATGTCGATGTAAATAAGATTAAGAATTTTAATTTCCAATTTTCACCTACACTTAGGCCTATTTACCGCTCCCTATGCCCCACCCGGCCACCTCTTACCCACATAGTCTGCTAACTGCGTTGTTTGGACCTAGGTATGTAAATGTATGCGCACAGTGACGTAAGTTTTTGGCCAGCAGTAGTCATGTATGCATATAAGCTGATTATAATATTACTCCGCCATCATCAATTGATTACATTGAAATATAAGCGGCCCGAGTCAGCGGTAGTTTGGTCCCTGTAGAGTCCACCTTTTGCGTCGAAAATTTATTTGTAAGATACATAGTTTATAACTGTATATTGTCTGGAGCTACCCCTAGTGGATTATCCATAAGGTCCTCACTTTGGGACCCATTAAGAAGGGGCCTTGCGCCCATAGTTATGCCACTGATCACGTAAGTGGCTTAACTGGAGACAAACCAAATGTAACGCTTTCTAGTTAACTCCTGAACAGCTTACAAATGGTTTTATACATAGATATCTATTTTATGATGCTCTACGTAGCATAACTGATAAGGCAAACACTCAACACAACATGAGCGAAAGTCTAGTGGTTCGAGTGCTGAACAGGCAATTGAAAGGTAGGTGTTCAAATACTCGCCAGGACAGGATGATGTTTCGAAAATTCTGCTGCACATGTGTTACTAGCAAATTCAGCTATGAAAAGAGTACACTGACCGTATACTGTCGGTGGGAAGATCGAGGTTCAAGAAAGTGAAACTGGTGATACTTCATACCCATGGATGTCTCTCAAAAGTAGCTTAAGAGACTGCTGTTCTACCTCTTCCTCTTCTTCCTCTTCCCTTCCTCCTCTTCCTCCTCTTCCTCCTCATCGTCTGCTTCTTCTCCCTCATACTCCTCTTCTTTTCTTCTTGTTCTTTTTCCTCTCTTCTTCTTCTCATTCTTATTATCCTTTTTCATAGCACAGCAAGTACACCACATGAAATGGCATAGCCTAAAATACGATGCTCTTATCCTTTTTGACCTTTATTCAGTGGTTTCTCGATCGTTCTTGTTTACAGTTAAGAGCAATCCTAACGAATGCGGGGCTAGTGACACCTTACTGCACAATTATTGACAAGAGGTAGGTTAAATACAACCTCCAGTTCAGTTCAAAGTAACATGTTGCTATGTTCTAATAGCTATGCAATTCGAAGTGCTGTCATTAAAACTGCTTCATAAATAGTAAGAAAGATACCTAACCCAACTTAACCTAACATGACTAAGCATAATAAAAGCAAAATAAGACAATTCTAACATATCTTAACCAAACCAACCTAACCATACCAAACGCAAGGTAATCTAATCTAAAGAAACATACCTAACATAACCTAACTTAATCTAACATAATGTAAACTAATCTACAAATAATATAACTTAAACAAACATAAATCTAAACAAACAAATCTAAACCTAACCTAAACAAATCCAACTTAACAAAAATAACCTCACCTGACTAAGCCTAACCAAAACTAACTGAACCCAATCTAACCTAAATTAAAAATTACATAACCTACCAAACCCAACTTAACCTTACCTAAAATAACATAATGTAACATGGCTATTTCAAACGTAACATAGCCTAACCAAACCCAACCTAACAAAACTAATGTGAAATAATCTGACGTAACTTAAAAATCTATCCAATCTTTCTTAACCTAACACAAGATAACATAATGACATGTCTATCCAATCCTAATCTATCTTAACCTAACACAAGATAGCATAATGTTGCATAGCACAGAACAATAAAACATGTCTTTATTTGCAGTCCAGGTAGCGTCAGGGTGAGGTACAACCTGGAGATCGATGTCAACTCGGATGTCGACGTAGTCTTGAACACAGCGAGTTCGGCTGTTGCTAGAAATTCATCAGATAATTCTGTCTTTCTTATAAACCAAAGTTCCATCACATTTGAAGACAGAAACGGTAACTAAAATAAAACTTGAAAACAAACACAGCTTGCTTTACCCGACGAAACCAGTCAGTTGCATAGTATTTGAATAAGTGATTGAACTGCTGTGATTTGATAACATAACGTGACTTCCCTCTAGATTTAAGAACCAGGGAAGCTGCATACACCTTTCAGTATCATCGTCATCAGTTCCTGATGCCAGGCCACTTAATGTTATATTGTTTGGTTGCGAATAAATCATCTCCATTTTCCTTAATCATTTGTCAAGTCCAGTGCTCCTATCATGTTTAGTCCAAGTCTTATTATGCCTTCGTTTTTATTGTCTATCCACGCAGTCTTGGTCTTCCCTGGTTTGTCTTTCCCTCGAAACTTGAACGTAATGCGTTGTGTGGGATTCGATCAACTGGCATTTTCCACATGGCCAAACCTTCTGAGTCTTTGGTGAACGACTTTCTCCAGTAGGGTTGTTTCGGTGTTTGGGAACAGTCTTGTATCGTCATTTCTAATTTTCTATATTCTTCATATTCCTGCAATTTTCCGTAGCCAACTCATTTTTGCTGTAAGGTTTCTTTTCTCGTCTTGTCTTCGCATTGTCCAGCATTCTGAGCCTACGATACCTAGCTTAGTCCATGGTCATATGGCGTATTAACAAATGCATTTCTTACTTACTTAATATAGGAAAATGGGTTGTATAATAGTCTAAGATATTCTTGATTTGATTTTCT